>CM065644.1:29260051-29842531 GCA_033220585.1 Dipteronia sinensis | reverse complement strand
CATTGCATTCTTAAATTTCAAAGAATCATCCACACTATTATTATAGAAAACACCTTGTCCCTCACCTATACCCAAATAATGTTCAGGTTATCGTACAACCCTCCCACTATGTCTAGGTGGTAGTGTGTCCTAACTAGGAATCATCTGATTCTCAGATGTCAATGGATCAACAACACTTGTTGATTGAGCACTGGTCGTACTAGGCTCCATTTCATTCAATACAATCTTACTATGAGGTTTATGATCACTAATATAGCTATCCTCGAGAAACGTTGCATTTGTCGATACAAACACTTTGTCCTCTTAAGGACTATAGAAGTATCCACCTTTAGTCTCCTTAGAATATCATACAAACAAGCAGACCGCACACTTGGGGTCCAGCTTTCCACTTCTATTCTTCAACACATGTGTTGGACACCCTCATATGCGGAAATGTCACAAACTAGTTTGACGACCACTCCACAACTCTAAGGGAGTCTTCGAAACAGATTTGGATGGCACTACATTCAAAATGTATGCCGTAGTTTGTAACGCATATCCCTAAAATTAATTTGGTAATGATGAGAAACTAATCATAGATCTCACCATTTCCATTATGGTTCTATTTCTACTCTCTGCAACACCATTATGTGTTGGTGTACCAGCAGCTGTGAGTTAGGACCCTATCCCATACTCGACCATTAAGTCTTCAAACTCTTATTCAAGGTACTTACCTCTACGACCCGATCGTAGAGACTTGATACTCTTTCCTAACTGGTTCTCAACTTCAGATCGAAATTCTTTGAACTTTTCAAAAGTTTCTGACTTCTGTTGCACTAGGTAGACATATCCGTATCTAGAGTAGTCATTATAAAAGTGACATAATACTCATAGCCACCCCTTGCTTTAACATTCATCGGTCCACAAGCATTTGAATGTATAAGCTCTAGTGGTTCTTTAGCTCTAAGCCCGTTTCTAGTAAAAGGTCTCTTGGTCATTTACCTTCCAGACAAGATTCGCAGACAAGTAAGGTGCCAACCTTTAACTCACTTAACGGTCAGCTTTTAACTAGTCTATCTAGCATGTCAAGGTTAATGTAGCCAAGTCTTAGATGCCACAGATACGTTTCATTTTCTAGAGAAATCTTTTGTTGTTTTGTTTTTGGTTTTTCAACCTTAAACATTTTAACGTTGAGCAGTGTTGTATGTATTAACGGCCTTAAAACATACAATTTGTTTTCATTTAATCATGAACATATATTCAAACCATTCTTTACAATAATAACAGACTTATTATTAAAAGAAACATAATATAATTATTCCAACAACTTTGAAATAGAAATCAAATTTCATGTGAATGCAGGAATAAAATAAATTGTTCTAAACAATAAAGCAATTTCCAAAATGTAGTCTAACTACATCCACTACTCTTGCTGACACGATATCCCCCGACCCAAGAGAAGGCTCCCTCCTTAAGCTGTGTCCAAGAATCAGTCCACTGCATAGAAGAAAAAACATGATAAGTGGCCCCCTAATTAACTATCCAGGGTGAAGAATCATCTTCCACTAAAAATGACTCAAGAACAAGTAAATCATATTTACCTTTCATTTTCTTCTTCTTGAAAACATCCTTTAGATACCGAGGACATTTCCTTTTCCAGTGTCCAATCTTATCGTAATGGAAACATTTTCCTTTGCCTTGGTCGGTGGAGGCGCCCTTCTTCTTGCCTTGGGCTTTCTTGGGCTTGAGCTTACCCTTTGCCTTCCTTGTAGACCTCTAATGCTAAATTAGTTAGTTAGCCTGGGTGTCTTCCATAGGGAGCGGAGTTAGCCAAATTAGTTAATGCTAAAGCAATGGTATGTATATATAATAGCAAAACATGAATTGTTGAAAATGTAGATTGTGAACCAACTCTAAATAACACTAAATTAAATATGTAAATAAAATGAAGGGGGATATGGAGTGAAGGATATATAGATGATGGAAACTAAGGAGTTAATGGATTCGAAAGCAAATACTGGGCAATGTAACAAACTTGTCAATAGCACGGCTCTTCAAGGTAACCGACCTAGGATGTATAGAGTCGGTTATTTATCCCTAGAAGGTGGCCAACCTAGGATGTATAGTGCGGACCACCTATAGGGATTAATCCTTGTAAACTACCAACCTAGGATGTATAGAGTTGATTGTTTACCGGATTCTAGAAATGAAGCTCGTCTACCTAACATTGACTCAACCGATTACAAATAGTCACCCTAGGATGTATAGTGATGACTTCTAACTCTCTCACGGATTCCGACCTAGGATGTATAGTGCCGGAAACACGATCGAGGTTAGATTAAAACCGCGGTTCAAGAGTCGGAATTCATGACTTTCCGTCTATTCTTTAGAGCATTAAACAACTAAATAGGATGTATATCTAGATGCAATACTCATACATAATACAAAGACATCTTGCAAAGATCATGTATCTACACAAGAAATCAATGATAAACATTCACAACAAGAATAGATCAATGGAAGATAGACATGAATATCAATATAATATCAAGTTTATGTACAAGCCCAATATTAAACTAACTACTCCATCAACCCCTTAGAGGGGATTTAGCTACTCATTACAACTAGGAAATCAGTAGAGAGGAGAAAGAAATAACCCTTGGAGAACATCTCCTTCCTTGAAGTGGCTCCAATCTCCTAACTTCCTTGAAGTTGAGTAGAGAATGTAAGGATGAGAGGTAGAGAGAGAAACTAGATCTAAGAATGCTAATCTGTCCTAAACGGAGTCAAAAGCTCCTTAAAACGTTTCTATACTTTTCTATTTATACTAAATACAAAAATAGGTCACTTAAGCTTTGAAAATCAGACTGGCGCGCGCTCGGAGTGCGGGTGGAGTGCGGGTGATTTACCCGCACTGTATGGGTTGCCTGCAACTTCAGTTCTCGGATCAGGACATTAGTGCGGGTGGAGTGCGGTTGAATTACCCGCACTTGACCCGCACTTGGCCCGCACTTGGCATCGCACTGTGACCGCACTTCCCTCTCAGGTGCAAAATCTACCTTCTGTCTTGAGGTAGAGTGCGGTTGGATGACCCGTACAGTACCCGCACTCTAATGTCAGGTGCAATTCTACTCTTCTGTTCTTGATGCAAGTGCGGGTAGAGTGCGGTTTGATGACCCGCACAGTGCCCGCACTCTAATGGTCAGGTGCGATTCTGTTCTTCTGTTCTTCTGGTGCAAGTGCTGGTGGAGTGCGGTTTGCTGACCACCGCACAGCACCCGCACTTTAATGTCAGGTGTCTGAGCAGCTTCTCTGGTTTGGCATTAGTGCGGGTGGAGTACGGTTAGCTGACCCGCACTGTACCCGCACTTTATCTCTGTACTTGCATTCTGCCACCGGCTATGCACATGAGTGCGGCTGGAGTGTGGCTGGAGTGCGGTTACGACCCGCACTGGACCCGCACTGGACCCGTACTGTAGACCTGTTTGTGCTCCTTTGCCTTGGCTTTCGCCCCTTTTCTGCTGAATCACCACAATATGCTTCCAAGCCTGTCTCTGCATCATTTCCTATAATAAGCACAAAACAACCCATAAGAGACACAAAACGCACGAAAACAGAACATAAGGTAAGGATCTGAGGGCCTAAATATAGTACATATTTGGCCCCGATCAAACACCCCCAAACCAAACCTTTGCTCGTCCTCGAGCAAATCTATTCAAAACATAAGACGCCAGCTGAAAGTAATTTCTATATACCTAAGCAATACATCACAATGTCGCAAGTCCCATGTGTGATATGATACAAATAGATGTGCTAGAGAGGAGAAAAACATATGCACAAGATCAAGAGCAATTTGGAGACACCCAAGGGAGGCTCGTACGAACAACGAATCCCACACCTAAAGGCATTCATGAATTTAGGACCACTTACTCCCATACCTTGAACATAATTCGCTTCAATTCTAAAGCTCACATGGATTCCCTCTTTTCTTTCCTCAAGAGTCCTAAGTTCCACACAACAAGTATGCAAAGAAGATTCTGCATAAGATTTAAGCAATGAACTATCCTAGGAATGAGTCACCATGCCATGGATGCGAAAGATCGTGCTTCAACCTACATCCCAAACTAGACTTACATGGATCAAATAGGGCTTTTCAACAGGTTATAGTGTGGCTGTAGGGTTGAATGAGTTTACACAAAAAATATGGAAATTTAGGAGTTCAAACTCACCAATCATGCTAGAATATATCCCTACTCCCACACCATATTCTTTCTTGCTTTAAATGCAACCCTCTAGGAAACCATTTAACCCACATTTTGCCCTCAATGTTTACATTCCGTTTGGGCGTTTTTAGCATAAAACACTCTCATTATGGCACTTCAAGTACAATCTTTCTTTAAATTTTTCTTTTAACAACTTCCAAATAACAATATTGTACTCCATTTGAGTTGTTACCATTTTCCCTTTCTTAGGCATTTAGAGTGCATAACTTACCCTTTTCTTTCATATTTTCAACATCTATCTCATTTTACCCACTGTGGGACCATTTTAAACCCTTTTTCTCACTACCATTTCCCATCCTAACATGATTAGTACAAGGGTAGGCATGTGTTTAGGCTATTGGGTATATGGTTGACTGTGGTACCAAATGAAAGGGTAAGTGTTTGGCCTCAAATCGGCTTTGGAACACACAATATGGTAAGTGGTGTTTAGGCTATAGAGGTACTTCAATAAACATGCATTCCCTACTATCACTTCCACAACCATCTAAAATGGGAATGAAAACATCCATCACGCATTCACAAAATAATGCAAGTCCTATGGCACATGACATACATGACGAGAGGCTTGTTTAAGAATAATCAATAACGCACTCAGAAAATGCACTTTCATGCTTGTGTTTGTGATCTCACGGGTATCTCCACTATTAGAACAAGACATGGGAACAATGAATCCCCAATACTTCATACCAAGGGTGGGACTAACCCATGATGGTGCAAGCTAAGCCTCAAGTGGCACCAACTATATCACAAGGTCAGAGCACATATAAGAAACTCGTCCAAAATCACACTCTAGATGCATCATACCCATACTGGATTACAGTTTGAAAAATGGACAAGCGACAAAATTGAAAAATTGGACACTAAACTGTACACGGCGGAGGCGTGATGCATCCCCAAACCAAAACTCAACAATTCCCTCATTGTTGGAAAGAACAAGCAAAATCACAATAAATGGCAGAATGAGGGATCAACACCCCCAAACCGAATCTAGACATACATTCAAACATGCTCATTCATAATAACAAAAAACTAAATCGCATTCATTGAAAGTTGTAAGTACAAAACCGAAGGTAGAAAACTCCCTTTAGAAGGAAGATCGTTCGATGTCCGTGCGTGTTGTTATGTGCTTCCCAAAGATGTACAACCTAGCTTAAAACCACACAACAACTCTACCAACGAGATATCAAATGCGAAAAAGAAAAGAAAAAGAAAAAAAAAATCTAAGCCATTTAAAAGAAAATACAAATACAAATACAAGCAATAAAAGTTTTGAATAATAATAAAAAACAAGAATGGATGGTCAATCATCGTCGGAAAACTCCCTCTTCGGTTCGCTGGCGATCCCTTTGCCCTTGGGGTCGATCTCTGATCTGATCCGCTCTTCGTGCTCCCTCCTGGATCTCTCCATAGCAGCTCTGAGCTCTTCCCCATATGGGTCAATGTCTGGACCGTTTGAAGGACGTGAGAAAGCAGCTGGCCTTTTCTTTTTCTGTGGATAACTCGGAAGACTGAGTGCCTCCCTCATGTCCGTGAGGTTGCCCCAAATGTCCGTGAAGTACTCATTTGCTTCCGCCCTGCTCTCAGTGATCTGCCTCCTGTTTTGGGTGACCTCGGTCTTGAGGTTCTCCAATCCGGTAAGTAAAGTCTACCAAGGGACCTCTCCATATGTCTCCTGCGGGGGTGAGGAAGCAGCGGGCCTATAATCACCATAATCGATGTAAACCGGCTCCACATCTGGTGGTTCCAGGATGTCTTCCGGCTGCCTGCTCGTACTGCCCCCTCGAGCAGGTTTCCTCCTCCCTGTTCTGACCCTGACACCAGAGGGGTCCCGCTCTCTGACCTGGTCATTCCATGTGAAACACCTAACTGGCCCCAAACCGCATTCGAAAGGATCGGATCCAAAATCTACTCCGGCAGTTCTGCAGAATGCGGTGATGAGGTTAGGGAAGATGAGTGGCTGCTTGTCCACCCTGACCCCTCCCATCTCAAGGATCTCTCTCTTGGTCAGAAAGCCGATATCGACCAACTGATTCTGCAGTATACAGTACAGGATCATGGTTGCATTGAAGTTCACTGAGGTCCTGTGCTTTCTAGGGATCAAGGAATGGGATATGAATACATGCCAGAAACCTAACTCACTCCTTAAGTTGGTGTGCTTCATACAGTGATCAGGGGCCACCCAAAAATCCATCGGACGGATCACTAACTGATTTGCAAAGTCCACATTTTGGGTCACAAAAAATTCGCTCCAAGTCACCCCTTGCCTTAGACGTCCGACTGCTTCGGGATCAACTGGAAGCTCAGTCCTATAATACCTGTTAATGTCCGCTATAGTCATCCGGACTTCTACCCCATGGACCAGAACCGAAGAAGAGCGTTGAAAAGTTTCAGGTACCAACCCAGCAAAGAACTCTTCGACCACACATCGACAATACATCGGGGGGGGGGGGGGGGGGGGGGGGGGGGGGGCTAACAAAGGTTTCCCATCCCCTTGCTTCAATCATTAGAGGAATTGGGGTGCCTTCCAGTTCTTCAACCGCTATCCCCCTCTCTACCACTATGTCTCGCTCCCTGAAATATTCTAAGCGTTCCTCGAAATCCGGGTGCCTGATGCACGGTGGTGGAACTTGGGGTCCTCTCCTCGGTCTTCGTTCGGAACCCTGACTGCTTTGCCTAGGCGTTCTCCTAGGTCTTCCTGACATCTGCACATTAAACACAGTTTTAAGGCAATATTCGGATCAAAGAAACAAGAGGTTATGATGCAGGAATTTGAAAGGATAAAAAAAAAATCTGCCAAGAGGATAAAGTGCGGGTGAAGTGCGGGTGAGTGACCCGCACTGTACTCGCACTCTAACTCGTCACCAGACACCAGCAAATGCAGAGTTCAATTCATGTATACATCTCAAAATTCCAGTTCATCATCGAACGAATCAACAACAAAATGACTCTAACTCATGTATAGGCTTCCATTCAACCATATAAACCCAATTCATAGTTTGAAAATCTAATTGCAATAGAAAATCAATTAACAATGAATACATCACATGCAAAATAGATAACACCCATCATTCCACTCTCTTAGACATTAGCAAAAGCAAAAACAAAGGGTCAAAACCCTAACTAATGAAGTTCATGCATAAGAGGCAAAAGAATTGTGATAAAGAGGGTTAAGGTTTTGGATTAGAGATATGTGAAATGAAATTAGAGTAAGAATCCATACCTTAGTTGCCGAAAAATCGAAAACGTGGCACACACGGAATACCTTTAGTTGGGAAGAGGGAAAAATTTGAAGTTTGCAGTTGGTTTTGTTCTTTTGTGGCAAGTGGAGCCCTAGAGAACGACAGGCATATATATATACTGCGCGACAAAAGTGCGGGTGGAGTGCGGGTGACTGACCCGCACTTTACCCGTACTCTATTACCTGATGCCCTCAGAGTGCGGGATGAGTGCAGGTTACTGACCCGCACTCTAACCGCACTGTTCCCCTGGACAGACTCCTGAATTCTGCCCTACAACTGTATCTGAACCAAAACAATCTCAAACAGTCTCAAAAGTTTACAACAACAAAAATAACCATCCGAAAAGTAAAAATAAAAATAAAAACAATAAAATAAATTCAAAAACGAGTGCAATGCACTCAAAATGGGACCCGGTCAACCAAAGGAGGTTTGACCGGAATGGGGAGCACATTCAACTTGGCCACCCAAACCGGTGCCAAATGCCTATGCACTGCATCTCTCCCCACTCTCCTTATTTGTCCCACTAGGTTCTTTCGAACCCATATTTGTTTAACCTTTGGTGGGTTCATCCTAGATCTAACTGTACTTGCTTTTAATCTTTGGAAACTAAAGCAATAAGCTTTAGTGTGCCCTTTTTTGGCACAAAAGTTGCAAGTAATAGGACGGTTAGGGAAACTCCCTGTTTGATCGTTGGCGTGGGCCACTTTTTGTTGTCCGAATCTGAGGGATTTGACAATTGACCTTAGCCCGTTTCAACTCATCATCTTTTGTGCTCAACTGTTCATGCAATTCCCTTACCGCTTTTGCGGACTCCTCCATACCTAGTTGAAGTTTCCTTGTCCTTCTCCCATAGTCTTCCTCAAACTCTTCTGAGAGCTTTGCCAATGCATCTAAGTTCTTGGAGACTAACTCCTTTTTGGTGGCAAACTCTACTACTTGCTCAGTTAGCCCGTTGTTGACTGATAAGAGATCACGCAATTTAGTCTTCAATTGTACATTCTCTGTCTTCATCCAGTTTGAGCTTTGTGTTATCTTGTTCAAGCTCACCTAATTGATCGAAGAGTTTAGTATTTGCTTCCTCCTCTTCGAATTCTGATTCTTGCCTCTCCTTGATGCAGTCTTGGTTTCCCAATTCCATCTCCTTGACACCCTCAAAGGCTTGCACAAGGGTGAGCACCCGGCTCCTTTTCTTTCTGGAATTTGGTGCCTCCAAGACTAAACAATCTCTAACTTGGCTTGTTCCGGGGGATGTTAGCTTGAAGTTCACACTCTTTCCTCCACAGCTGAAGGAAATGTCCCTAGAACAAATATCAATCACCATACTTGCTGTGGCCATGAATGGCCTCCCCAACAGTAGTTTCCAGTCTCTACCACTGGATTCTCCTCTTTTGCAATCCAACACAACAAATTCTGCTGGCACCATCAAACCATGCACATTCACATAAATTTCCTCCACAATACCAACTAGGGTGATGGGAGAATTGTCAACCATGATGAGAGTCTGGGAGGTGGGCTTGATTGACTGAATCTTCAGCTGTTTGTAGACCTCTAATGGCATCATATTGATGCTAGCCCCCATATCAAGGACCGCTCCCATCTTTGGTGAATCCTCAATTTGTACATCTATGACGAAACTCCCGGGGTCTTCAAGTTTAAAGGGGGAGTCTATGTCACTTCCCCTATCTTCCTTATCCGCGACCTCTACCATACTTGCTTCGGTTTCCTCACTTCCCAACTGGACAACCTCTAACACGTTAACATGTTCATCGGAGCTTGATGCCTTCTCCTTGTTCTTCATCAATGCATCAAAATATGTGCCAACTGAGTTTCCATCTTTTTCAGTGACGCTCCATGACTGTTGGCTCTCTGATCATTGGACTGCATGTAAGCTGACATTCGTTTCTCAGAGGCATGCAAGGTGTTCTTAAGGGCTTCCGACCCGATACCAACAGTTTTGATAACTGTACTCGCTATCTCCTCTAGAGACTTGTCCTTTGGTTGGCTAGCGGAAAGCGTGGGAATTGAAGTTGGATGGTGGGTTACGACTTGAACCTCCCCATTGATTGTTGTTGTTTCCCCCTTGATTGTATCTATTGTACCCCCAGTTTTGGTACCCTTGGTTGCTGTTTCCACCTTGGAAGTTGGTGTTGCCACCTTGGTAATTGTTGTTGCCACCTTGGTGAGTGGTTGCTCTTAGGTGGTTGTTGTTGGACCAAGACAAGTTTGGGTGATTTCTCAACCCTGGATTGTATGTATTCGAATATGGGTCATTCCTAGGCTGCCTTGGAAATTCTCCAAGGGCTTGGGCTTGCTCTTCCTGACTAAAATGCCCTTCTCCCCCTTCAATCTCCCCCATGACTTGACTAACTCCTAGGGAGGACCCTGGTGTTTCCGGTTATCAGCTCCTTGATTGATTGAAGCTCCTTATTCATTCTGGACATCTGGATTTGCTTTTGGGGTATCCTGACCCACTTTTATTCTTCCACCCCTCCTCACATGTGATGTCCTCTGTTGTGAGTTCTGGGCAATCTTCTCCAGAATGTCATAAGCTTCAACTGCCCTCTTGTCTGCAATGGTACCTCCGCATGCATTATCCACCATCATTTGGGTTATTGATGAAAGTCCACTATAGATGGAGTTAACCTTCAGTTCTGGATGGTATGTATGCGGTGGCATTTGTGCTAACAATAAGTTGAACCTCTCCCATGCCTCATGGAATGGTTCACCGTCCTCTTCGACAAAAGAACCTATCTTCAACCTTAGGTCTTTAGCCTTCTGTGACGGAAAATACTTGTTGAAGAAAACCTTGCAGACTTGGCTCCATGTCACCAGTGATCCCGGCCTTAAGTTCATGTGCCAAGTCATGGCTGCATCTTTCAGACAATATTGGAAACACCTCAGATGAAGCTGCTCCTTTGTTAATACTGCTTGGCGAGCCATTACAGGGAAGGTTTCTAGGGTGGCTCCATATTGTTTCATAAATTGGAGGCAATCCTCGATACTTCGCCCACTAAACGACGGTAGGAGGCTGATGTGCATAGTTTTCAACTCGTACTGCCTTGTTTCATCATTCAGTACTATGGCAGTGGGCACATTCCCTACAAACGGGAGAGTGTACTCGCCCATGGTGAGGCCTAGCTCTTCATCCCTATGTACACTTCCCTCATTCTCTCGAGCCTGTTGCTTATTCTCTCTAGCATGCTACTCATGCTGATTATGATCGTCCATATTTCCCTCTAACTGCTCTATTCTTCTACCCAACCGATTGATGTTATCGATAACTGGCAACACTATTCCTCTCAACGATCTTCGTCCATGCATATACCTAAAATCCTGAAATTTCACAACAAATAAAGCACAACGTAAACGAGAAACAGATAGGGCAGAGCAGGAATATTACTAGACTAGCCTTACTCATACAAAACTAATTAAACTAACATGCCGCTCCCCGGCAGCGGCCCCATTTGACAGAGCGTTTTTTTCCCTTATGTCGTTTTAAAAGATCAGTCCGTCAATAATATTTTAAGAAACCTCACAAAGCCTAAATTAGTTTGCAAACATAAATATAGTGGCAAGTGGGTGTCTTCCACAGGGAGCGGAGTTAGCCAAATTAGTTAATGCTAAAGCAATGGTATGTATATATATAATAGCAAAACATGAATTGTTGAAAATGTAGATTGTGAACCAACTCTAAATAACACTAAATTAAATATGTAAATAAAATGAAGGGGGAGTATAGAGTGAAGGATATATAGATGATGGAAACTAAGGTGTTAATGGATTCGAAAGCAAATACTGGGCAATGTAACAAACTTGTCAATAGCACGGCTCTTCAAGGTAACCGACCTAGGATGTATAGAGTCGGTTATTTGTCCCTAGAAGGTAGCCAACCTAGGATGTATAGTGCGGACCACCTGATAGGGATTAATCCTTGTAAACTACCAACCTAGGATGTATAGAGTTGATTGTTTACCGGATTCTAGAAATGAAGCTCGTCTACCTAACATTGACTCAACCGATTACAAATAGTCACCCTAGGATGTATAGTGATGACTTCTAACTCTCTCATGGATTCCGATCTAGGATGTATAGTGCCGGAAACACGATCGAGGTTAGATTAAAACCGCGGTTCAAGAGTCGGAATTCATGACTTTCCGTCTATTCTTTAGAGCATTAAACAACTAAATAGGATGTATATCTAGATGCAATACTCATACATAATACAAAGACATCTTGCAAAGATCATGTATCTACACAAGAAATCAATGATAAACATTCACAACAAGAATAAATCAATGGAAGATAGACATGAATATCAATATAATATCAAGTTTATGTACAAGCCCAATATTAAACTAACTACTCCATCAACCCCTTAGAGGGGATTTAGCTACTCATTACAACTAGGAAATCAGTAGAGAGGAGAAAGAAATAACCCTTGGAGAACATCTCCTTCCTTGAAGTGGCTCCAATCTCCTAACTTCCTTGAAGTTGAGTAGAGAATGTAAGGATGAGAGGTAGAGAGAGAAACTAGATCTAAGAATGCTAAATCTATCCTAAACGGAGTCAAAAGCTCCTTAAAACGTTTCTATACTTTTCTATTTATACTAAATACAAAAATAGGTTACTTAAGCTTTGAAAATCAGACTGGCGCGCTCGGAGTGCGGGTGGAGTGCGGGTGATTTACCCGTACTGTATAGGTTGCCTGCAACTTCAGTTCTCGGATCAAGACATTAGTGCGGGTGAAGTACGGTTGAATTACCCGCACTTGACCCGTACTTGGCCCGCACTTGGCATCGCACTGTGACCGTACTTCCCTCTCAGGTGCAAAATCTACCTTCTGTCTTGAGCAACAGTGCGGGTAGAGTGCGGTTGGATGACCCGCACAGTACCCGCACTCTAATGTCAGGTGCAATTCTACTCTTCTGTTCTTGATGCAAGTGCGGGTAGAGTGCGGTTTGATGACCCGCACAGTGCCCGCACTCTAATGTCAGGTGCGATTCTGTTCTTCTGTTCTTCTGTTCTTGGTGCAAGTGCTGGTGGAGTGCGGTTTGCTGACCCGCACAGCACCCGCACTTTAATGTCAGGTGTCTGAGCAGCTTCTCTGGTTTGGCATTAGTGCGGGTGGAGTACGGTTAGCTGACCCGCACTGTACCCGCACTTTATCTCTGTACTTGCATTCTGCCCCGGCTATGCACATGAGTGCGGCTGGAGTGCGGCTGGAGTGCGGTTACGACCCGCACTGGACCCGTACTGTAGACCTGTTTGTGCTCCTTTGCCTTTGCTTTCGCCCCTTTTCTGCTGGAATCACCACAATATGCTTCCAAGCCTGTCTCTGCATCATTTCCTACAAATAAGCACAAAACAACCCATAAGAGACACAAAAACGCACGAAAATAGAACATAAGGTAAGGATCTGAGGGCCTAAATATAGTACATATTTGGCCCGATCATGTAGTAGGGGTCATTCAAATTAAAATGGTCGAGTGCTTTCCTGAACTGTATGTCCACACAACTTCTTGTGTTGATCATCACTCTTGCTATCGACAGTTCGTAACCTGGATCGTGATTACCATCGGGTAATCATGTGGTAGGACAATGTTATGAACGTCTTTCTTTGTGAATACAATCTGGCAAGAGCGGGGCCGCTCTATGATTTCTCTATTTACCCTTAGCAACTGCTATCCTACAACAAACTTGGGTAACTTTCTAGCGTAGTTCTTCCGAGAGTTGTTGGATGTTCCTATAAGGGCCAGACCCTCATTGATTGTGTTGATGATTTGGATTTGCTACATAAAATCCTTGCCTTTGTCCTTCCTTCTTTCCTCATCATCTCGTAGTTCTTTTTGGACATGCTTCAATTCCTTGATTATGTCTCTTAATTGTTGGAGAAATTCAGTCGGTAGGTCACCCTCACCTGGCCCTCTATCTGGTTACGAAGACGAAAACACTCTGAAGTGTTGTGTCGTACATCTTCATGAAAGTCCTAATATTTGTATTTTTTTCTCCGATAGTCCAATAACTTTAGAGGCTCGGCCTTTTTGAGGAGGCCATTTTTTCTGAATAGCTAAGAAGATAGCCTCTCTCAGGGCATTGGGGTGTGGTATATGTTGTGTACTCATTTTCTCCTTGCATGCTTACTTTAATGACATCTCTAACAGGGGAAATGGTCCAGATGATTCTTTCGTGGTAGGGTTCCTAGCAGCGGAGGTCATGCTCTAGGCTAGGGAAGGGGAGATAGAGGGAAGAAAGGCAAGTTTTGGGGCCGATTGTGGTGCTTTAGGGCTAGTTCCATTTCCCTCTTCTGATAATGTTCCTTTTTGAAACTCTTGACCAACCGCACTTTATCATACTCCACTTTTATGCAGAGCTTCTCATCTAACTGCACTTGCTCCAGCGTTCGAGTGTATGGCTCCTTAAAATCTCTAGCGTGTTTTTACTGAAGGATCGTCAAATCTTTCCTACCTATAAGTTATTTCAAAAATTGGTGAGCGTTTCTTTCTCTACAAACATACCCATTTGGATCACCCTCTTGTGGTAACCCTCCATATAAGACTTGCGCATGATTGAGTCCTTTGGAGAAGGCTTTACCCCCTTGGAATTAGCCACTGAAGTTTCAAGACAACCAGGTAAAGGAGTCAACACTTTCTGGTGGGGGTTTTCTAAACCAATTTTTAGCGAAGTCAGTAATGGTACCAGGGAACATTCTGCATATCTCCTTTCTAGAGGCATTCTAGACCTCAATCTGCTATACAAAGGATTCCAAGTGGCTCAAGAGGCCCTACACCCTATAATACATTTTATTTCGGCATTTTGAACTTGGGTGGGAGGACCACGTTCTAGACTTCTTTTGAGAATGGGGCATTCATCTCGCCGAGAGGATCCTTGTTCATTCCCGATACTTCTCCTTGTCCTTTTCTAGCTTTATTAGGCATTTTTCCATCTTCTTCATTTGATCCTTCATATGCTTGGAACCTCTATCCCCAAACTCTGCCTCTGGCCCCTCTTCTAGGGCAGCAGTTCTAGATGAAGCAGAAGCTCTACACCTAGCTTCTTGGTCATGCCTAGTTCTTTTTCGGGGTTAGTTCTGCTAACAGTCATTTTCACCTCTGCACGACTCTTAGTTCCCGACCTCTGGATTTTAGTAATGGAGGTTGGGGAACCTAGGGAATGTTTCCTCTGAGAGGTGCTCTGACCTCGAATCAGCGACTATGTGCTTATAAAGTGATAGGTTTTGGTTGAACCATATTCTTTAGAACACATGGATCCTAGTACTGTGTCCGGCTTCACCGTGGTAGGGGCTTATCAGGTCTTGGCAGTGGCCGTCTAGGAAGGCGGTGACATGGGGGTCGAACATATCTTGGTGAATCACTCTAGGATGAGGAAAGTTTTCCACGGGTACTACTGGCTCCTCCGGTGGTATCGCGCCACAAGAGAGGTCAGGTTGTGTAGGAGCGTTTCTGAGGGTCTCAATCCTGTGAGTGGAAATGTAGGAGCGAGACCCTGATGTGTCCGGCTGATTCTATGATGATCTTAACCTCATCTTTGGTTTTTTATCAAACAAGTTCACAAGAGCAATGTTCACAAAAGGTAATCTGTGGTAGATCGGGAAACCATGTTGGTCTAGTGAGCTTCCCGAAGACGGCACCAATCTGTTATTCAAAAAATCTGGCCTGACCTTTGAGACAATAGATGACCACGAAGTACAGGTGCTCCGCTGTTAGTTGGGATCAAGTAGGGGTAGATGCGGTGCTTCCATGATTAGGGCGCGATTCCAGACCTAGTAGGGACCGAACTAACAAGGGCTACTTGAGAATGGGGTACCGAAGCGGGGACCCTGTTTACTGATCCTCTTGAAAATGATTAACTACCAAAGATCGTCACCGTGAGAACTGGGATCAATCTTTATTTGGGTGGTGGGATTCATTAAAGTGTTATATATATTCTTATTAATTACAAAAGTTAAGCTTACATTGTTCATAGCTCCGTTAAGCTTACATTCTCAAACTAATATTTTCTACGAGGTGACTAATGAAAAAGGTATGTAGGAGACTTTTGGCCAAGTAGCATGACCAAATAGAAGAGGCATGTAGAAAACTTGTAGCCAAGTGGCATGGCCAAATGGAGGAGGTATGTAGGAATGTTTTGGCCAAGTAGCATGGCCAAATGGAAGAAGTCTGTAGGAAAATAGTAGTCAAGAATGAGTCACTCTCACAATAGGTCATTTTTTCTTCTCTAGAAAATTTCTTTAGAAAACCAGGATCCTCTTGCTCATGTCGAGTTAGGGTATTTATAAGGTGACTTACAGTTGGTAGGCGAGGGCTATCCCTTTAGCAGGGAAGGGTTTCGCTTGATCCTTACAGTCAATTTGAATTGGGCATGCAGGCGACACACGCCCAGGAGGGTCGATATTGCTCCACATGTGCCCTATTGCTAATTAGGTGCTCTAGTGGGTAGGTTAGGGTCCTGGTTTTTAGGCGAGAGAGTAGCCATGGAATCCCCACCACTCCTATGGACTAGGTTCGTGGGTGGCACACGCCCCGGGTGGCCGCTTATGCCTTACAGTTTTCTAGGCACTTTAGTGGTATTAACATGGCTTTTTAGTGGCGATTCACATCGCTTTGATTGGCCACAGGCGTTCTTAGTTGGTGTGACCTGCCACTTTCACTGTTTCGATCGCTAGGGGACAGCCTCAACGCATGTCGCACAGCATCTGTCAGGCACTCAAATCCAAACTTTCTGTTTTCTACCTAAGGACTATCTTCATCCATTTTGCTGGAAAAACACAGCTTTCTCCTTCGTGTAGGGGATAGTAGACATTAGTTAGGGTTTGGCCGGAGCATGATCTGGCTGTTAGTGATGGGTGGCTATTAGGAGATCTCATCCGTTGGTTCATTACTTTTCCGTCTACATGTCTACTGCCCTTGAATTAATTGCTCAATCACCCGTTGCCAGCTGCCTCAGTTTCTCCTTTCTCCTTTCTCTAAGTGGTGTTGCCCTAGAACTTGCATCAGTCTTAGCTCTAGTCTAGTGCCTTGAGGGTGAATTTAGAATTCTAAAAGGTCCTTTAATGCCGTAGGAGCTTGACTAGGGTATTCGTAGTGATCAATGTGTGGTCAGAGGATGTATGGCATCGCTCCTTCTTTCATTAGCGATTATTCCCGGGTAGGGGAACCATGCTCTACTAGGACTGGATCCAATTGTATGGACCATGCACTTCTAAGGGTCAGGTATCGGTTCGGACTAGGCTTTCTTAGTGATCTAATGCCATCGGGTATGGGTTCTTTTAGGGACAGAATCCTGCCTAGGTTTTGGTTTCTAACAGCGGGGAAAATGCTTCTTTAGAGAGGTTGCCAGATTTGATTGTTAGCTGAAATTACTTTTGTAATTTTTACTTTGTAGAAGAAACGCCTAAACTTGAGAGAATGAGAGTAGAGAAATATTTGGTGGAGAGATTAGAGAATACATAATTAAGATAGAAAATAAAGAATTATTTATTAATTATATTAGAGAATAATAGAGATTAGAGAGAGAGAAAGTATGAGTAGAGAGAGAAAGAATGAGAATTTAGAAAAATAATAAAGATAGTGTAAAGAGTGTATGGAATGGGTAGGGTATTTATAGGGAAAGGAAAATGTGCGTAAAAATGTAAAATGATAATTTAATTGGGTGGGATTTGAATTAAAAAAAAAATGGGTGCCAAACGGTCATATGGCCAAGTGGCCAACGATCATAATGAAAAAAGAAAGAAAAAATTAAAAAAGGTGTGCAATAGTCAAAAAAGGTGGCCGACCATTGGTCAAGGAACGTGGACTAGATGAGCTGTGTCGTGCATGCAAGCTCGACCCCGCACGGCACAGCCTTTCGTGCTGTGCTTGGGCCGACATGGTGAGATGGCCATGTTGCTATTAGGGATTAGAGAATGTGATAGTGGTGTAGAGATTAGTGAGAGTAAGAGTAAAGATATTAGAGAGAGAGAGAGAGAGAGAGAGAGAAATAATGAGAATTTAGAGAAATAATAGAGATAGTGTATGGAATGTTTAAGGTATTTATAAGGAAAAGGAAATGTGGGTAATAATATAAAATGGTAATATAATTAGGGGGGATTTGAATTTTTTTATAAAAAAAAATTGGTGCCAAACGGTCATATGGCCTAGTGGCCAACGATCATAATGAAAAAAATATATTACAAAATGGTGTGCAATGATCAAAAAAGGCGGGCCGACCGTTGGTCATAGCATGCGGACTAGCCTGGTTGTGCCATGCCGGCAAGCAGGGCCCGGCATGTCCCCTCGTGTACTGGTGTCCCTTGCCTAGCACGGCCTGCCTCTGTGCCAGGTCTTAACCGGCTGGGCCCCCCAAGCCTAGGCTAAATTCACAGCACTAAATACAATATACTTATCACTAGCTAGAAATTGGCTATATCCTCTTCTAGTATTATTTTTTATTTTATTGAAAAGGTAATTCTTTATATGCCTATATATAAGCTTAATTTTTAAGCATTCATGATACAAAACAAATAAACTAATAAAATTTATTTCCTCCAACTCTTTCTATCTTTGGTTAGTATTATATTTTATGCTTTTAGGGTGCATTGGTGCGCCTGATTTGATTGGATATGATTGGACTGTTTTTATAGGATTGGATTTGATTTGATTGAAAAAAATTAGTATTGTGATGTGTTTGGTGCAATACAGATTGGACTAAAATAATATCGTCTCTTATTTGGTATAACATGAGATTGGATAAATGATAAATTGAAAATCATGGTCTTTCGATAAGTCAATATTAACAAGCAAACCCAATTCAAACAATAATAAAAATCAAGTAAAGTGCGGAAATTAAAGAACACTTGATTTTTACGTGGAAACCCTCCAAACGGGAAAAACCATGGGACTAGCCACACTAGCTACTTGAGCCACAGAAATCCACTATATGAATAAAAGGTTACACCCTCAAGTGATACGCGGACCCTCACTCTCGACAACCTCATACTATGGACACTACCACTCACCACTCTTGCTTCAGTCACTAGTGATATCCCCTGATCCACTACTCTTAGCGTGAACATCTCCTCCTCTACCCACCGGCCTTTTACAGTGGCTCTTGGCAAACAATGCTTGCCAACCAACCTATGGTTACAAGACTTTACTTACTTGTGCAACTTCACCTAGAAGCCATAAGACTTTGACTCTATGAAAAGTATACGGTCTAAGTGTATATATGAAAATATGCTTAAATGAAATAATGTGCAAGACCACACACAAAATGCTTAACTAAATGTTAAAACGCAATTTAACAAGCTAGTTATCAAACAATGCCTACATGCCCATACATAAGGACTCAATTAGATGTAGAGATGAAATCTAACAACCTAATTTGTCAAATAAAGTCCAACAAAAACAAGTGGTCACAAACATATAACAAGGGTAATAAATATGCAATCAAGAACTGTAATTAATGAAGCATAAACAACAATGTCTACATGCAAAGCATAAAGACTTAGCTAAGGGGAAATAATGTCCTAAATGCTAGCTATCAAAAACAAACTCAATCATGTTATCAAGATTCATAAATATATGCAATAAAGAGAGTCTATGTATTTAATCAAGCAATAAATACCTAATCTACAGTAAGAACAACAATAAATGAGCTTTAATGTAGTTGTAACTTACATAATCATGAAACCAAGAAGACCCATGAAAGATGGATGCATGAAGGATGGCATGGATGCATGGGTTTTGGGTTTGGAGAGTCAAAGAACCAAGTTTGAAGCTTTCTCTCTCTAGGGGAGCTTTTTCTCTCACTATATTATGATTTTATGTGCTCTAGGTTGAAATTCCCTTAACCACGTATAGTGTAAAATATACTTAGAGGGGGGTGAATAGGTATATGCTCAAATTCTTGCATTTCTTTTTCACACAACCAAGTTAAGCACACTTAGAGCCTTTCACAAGTAAATTGCTTTAACAAGTCAAAGTATATTCAATCAAGCAAGTGCTAAAACAATACAAGTTAGTGTAAGTAAGGAAACTAAAAATGCAAAAATCAACAAAAGTGTTGTAATATGTGGCTTTTACCACATGTATAAAACATACAACATATCTCCCACTTTCTCACACACTAATATCTCCCACTTTCTCACCGCCTCTCTTGCTTTTATATCAGTTTCTTTTGCTTTGTAAACACTGATCACATACATATCAATAAAGTTTCACTCACTCATTTCACAACTCTCTCTCGTCTCTGTCTCTCTCTATCTCGCTTCAGTTCTTCATTTATTCTTCGTCTATTTCAGTTTATTCTTAGTTGGTTTATAACACGTTATCAGCACGAATCTAGTCTAGGACTTCCAGAGAAAGTTCTAGACTGTTTTAAGCTTTGGTTTTGAATTTTTCGAAATACTCAGAAAATTCAAAGTGCTCCGATCGCTGTTCGGAGGATACCATTATGTTCGTCTCAGAAATACGATTCCAATGCCGCTGACCGCGTCTCAAACGGAGCTCTAACGAAGTCTCTAGGTCCGATCAAAGTCCGGTTAACACCCTCATTTTTTCCAAATTTTTCTGCAATTTTCCAAGGTTGAAGATGACACTGTAGCACCACGTCACTGCCACGTCACCGCCATGTCATCGACACATCAGCGCATATGTCATGCCACGCCAGCGCCACGTCAGCATGCGTCAGCGCCATGTCAGCATCAGACTGTCATGTCAGCGCCACATCAGCAAACTATGCATGCCACATCAGCGCCATGTCAGCCAGTGAGGCCTACCACGTCAGCAGGCACGCCACGTCAGCGCCACATCAGCCAGAAATGTTTTCTGTCCGTTTCGGTGTAATTTTCACCCATTTTCGGCCGATTCGGACTTGTTTCCAGCTATTTCGACCGTTCCGGACGCAACTGTGCCATCCGTTTCAGCTAAATTTGCTTGTAAGTATTATTTTGACTTATTTAAGCTTTATTAACTCTGTTTTCGGGCACGATGGAATATCCAGAATATGTAGATCTGGATCCAGTATTATATACATGGTTGATGCAATATTCAAAGAAATATTCAGAGAAATATACACATCCAGTTGGATGTTGTAAGCATCATAAAAATAATCTAAGATCCTAATGTATAATGAAATGGGAATAATATTTTATCCATTTCATACACATCCAGAAGGATGCTCTGAATATCATAAAAAAGGTTAAAAATCCTAACGTACAAGATGGCTATGCCGTCAATGGAACATATATATATATATATATATATACTGACTATCAACTCTAACTATGACTCTAACTCTGACTCTGACATTTATTTTTTATGCAATATATGAGACTGGCTTATGTTGTGTCTCTGGACTGGCTTAGGCTGTGTCTAAGGTGATCTTATGACCCTGAAACTGTTATTTTTATGCAATATATGAGACTGGCTTATGCAGTGTCTCGAGACTGGCTTATGCAGTGTCTCAGGACTGGCTTATGCTGTGTCTCGGAATAAACTGTTTAAATTTTCAGCATTTATTTTTATACAATATATGAGACTGGCTTATGCCGTGTCTCGGGACTGGCTTATACAGTGTCTCAGGACTGGCTTATGCTGTGTCTCCAAATAAATTGTTAAATATTCATATTATTTGTACGTAATATATGAGATCGGCGAGACCAACTAACCAGATCTTAAAGTTTTTGGAATTATTATATTTAAGTTGGTATGGTTTTGAAAACCGATGAGAACTTAGAATTCTGGATTCAGTATCATAAATGAATGTCATACTTCATTATTTGGAACTTGGGGTTTCAAACACGTTCATAACATGAAGTTATATGAAGTTATCTCATATATATCAACTGATATATTTACATATCATTTATTTGAAAGAATGAGCTACACATCTAGTAGGATGCTGTGAGTATCATAGAAGAGATTTAAGATCCTAACGTATCATTCAGTTGAAGGAAAAAAAAAGGGGATCTACACATCCAGTAGGATGTAGTGAGTATCATAAAAGAGATTTAAGATCCTAACGTATCATTCATTTGAAAAAAAAGGGATCAACACATCCAGTAGGATGTTGTGAATATTATAAAAGAGATTTAAGATCCTAACGAATAAAGAAAATTGAATTAATATTTTATACATTTCATACACATCCGGTAGGATGTTGTGAGTCTCATAAAGAAGAGTTTTAAGATCCTAACGAATAATGAAATTGGAAATAATATTGTATCAATTTCATACACATCCAGCAGGATGCTGTGATTATCACAAAAGAGATTTAAGATCCTAACGTATCATTCAATTGAAAAAAAAAGGTCTACACATCCAGTAGGATGTTGTGAGTATCTTAAAAGGATTTAAGATCCTAATATCACGTGTAATAAGATTATAAAGGATATTTTATCCATTTTATACTTGCTCATGAAGGAGCAGTATCAAGAGAGTGAATTTGGATATATTTATATTCATGAGATATCAAAACATACCTAGGAGTGGATGTTTGTGAATGACAAGAGGCAAGGTTTATAGAATAAACCTATTGAAAAGATTATTATCATTTCAGATAAGATATAAAATGGCATTGCACATAATGTCCATAAAATTCCCAGACGGGAAATATATGTCTTGCCTAGAGTGCAAGGACTCATACAATTATGCGGAGTCAGATATATTTTATGAATTGGACTTTGATATGAGTAAAATGTTAATATTATATCAGGTCCAATGGATCTAATAGAAAGCTCTGGAAGAGCCATGATAGAAAAGCTCTGGAAGAGCCATGATATTGTTATCAAACGATACTAAATAATGTATCAGTGATACTTGATATTATTCAAGCATAACATAAAAGAATATGCTCAGTTCAAAAACAAATAAAGTTAATGCCAAATCAGATCCAGCTGATCTGATCTAAGGCTCTAGAAGAGCCACAATCTTATTACCAGATGATATTAAATTGTGTATCGATGATACTTTATATCATTCAAACAAAATATAAAAGAATATGCTTAGTTTCAAAGATATACGGAGGAATGGATATCATATTGAAACTATGAGTAATGAGAATGTTTAATATATGTGCATTACTTCTCATAATTCAGGCCAGAAACTCATTTTAGAAAAGCTACGTGCTTTATCATCTGGATTATATTACACTATTATAAAGAGTGTAGATATTTATGCAATTATGAATCAAAAGTTCCCAGATCCAAAAGTTTGTACTTTGACGTGACAGTATAGGTCACCCAGGATCTACAATGAAACTTATAATCATTGAAAATTCTCATGGATATCCATTAAAGAACCAAAAGATTATTTATCCAATGGGAACTTATGTACAGCATGTTCACAGGGGATACTAGCAGTAAAACCTTCTTATTCTAAAAGTTGGTTTTGAATTCTCATCATTCTTACAAAGAATTCAAGGGGATATATGTGGACATATTCATCTACTAAATGACCCATTTCATTATTATATGGTTCTAATTGATGCATCTACGGGATGATCACATGTTTGTTCATTATCAAACATCTCAATAATATAAAGCAGCTGAGATTGATGTTCAACATCCAGTTTTCAGATATAGTCATAATCAAAATGGATTAGGGGATTACTTATCAAACTTCTCCAGGTAATTGCGAGAACCTCATTATTTCGGTACAATTACTAAATTCCATATAGGGACTTACTCACTTTTAAGATATTTGATTGTATTGCATATCATCTTATTGCATATCTGACATGATATACGATAAGACTTTTATATCAATCTGAGATTAATATTGATTTTGAGTAATCTTTTATTAGATCATTTAAACTTCTGATAGTTCATATTTATATGCACAATCTGCATATTATTATATTGATTAATTCTCAATTGGGAAAGTTTTTCTAGAAGATAAAAAGTAAATGAAAAGTTACTTATATACAAAATAGAGATACCCGTTCGGTTTTCTCTCTATATACGTGTCTCATTTCAATCTTCGTATCTCTCAAATACGAAAGATAATTGATCATCAGAGGATTATTAATCTATTACCTGATATATTAAAGGTAACCTGATTTTATAAATTGTCATCTCATAAACCCCGGCCGGGTGATTGTTCTTGAAAAACGATCAGAGAAAAGGGCAATAAATAAATCATCTGATATATGTCATAAGTATATAAACCTTTTGAAAGGTATTGTTATTGGGATCCTAAGAGTAAACAAAACTCGAGTTATAAATAAATCCACTTTCTCTAAATCAACTCTATAAGAGTCTGATATATCTAAAGAGATACAAGAATATAGAAATTGAGAGGAATTCTATAAATCATACGGAGTCTATGATATAACTAAATCCATTGAAATGGAAGTAATCTCAACAAAGATACAAGAATATAGAAATTGAGAGAAATTCTATAAATCATACGGAGTCTATGATATGACTAAATCCATTGAAATGGAAGTAATCTCAACAAAGATACAAGAATATAGAAATTGAGAGAAATTCTATAAATCATACGGAGTCTATGAAATAGCTAAATCCATTGAAATGGAAGAAATCTCAACAGAGATACAAGAGCATAGAAATTGAGAAAATTTCTATGAGTCATATGAGAGAAATGTGGAATCATAAGGAAATAATCATTAATAATGTATTTTTATACACAGTAGCGCTACTGAAATTATAAAATGATAATTATGATATTCATAATATCAATGATTGTAGATAAAAGGCATGATTGGCCTAGATGGAAGAAGCAATTCAAGAAGAATTGACTTCATAAGCCAGACATAAAGTATTTGGACCAATAGTACTCCAGACACCTGAAGATGTCAAACTAGTTGGATACTAATGGGTCTCTATACTGAAACGTAATAAGAAAACGAGATTGTGAGATATGAGGGACGACTCGTAGTGCGAGGTTTCTTACAGAAACTTGGTATTCACAATTGATGAATACGATTACGTTGTTGATAAATTTGGCTGCCTTTAAAAGGCTTGAAATACGTCTCGTAGACGTAGTAATCATTTATCTATATGATTCACTCAATGCAAATATTTATAAATCCTGAAGGATTCTAAAATGCTAGAAACATATAAATCGAGATCTCGTAATCTGTATTTGATGAACATACAAAAATCCTTATATAGATTAAAAATAATATGAACGGATGTGGTACAACCGTCTCAGTTAATATCTGATAAAGATAAGGATATAATAATCATATTATATACTCATGTGTCTTCATAAAGAAATGAGAAAGAATATATTGTCTCGACCTGAAGATCGAGCATAGATTAAATGGAATGCTTGTCCATCAAACAGAATATGTTGAAAAGATTCTGTAAAGATTCCATATGGATATTACTTCACAAAAGCAAGTATTTGCTCATACTCCCACCAATCATTTAAGATGTTATTGTATTTGATGAAATAAACATCAATATACATCAGTTTTAGCAATCCAGAAGGTTGCTTCAAAAGAACTTTTATTAGGGAGAGCGTCTCATCAGGGGGAGCGTCCCACCAGGGGGAGCATATCAGATAAAGTATATTAATTATTTGGGGCATATGTGCATTGTACTCTTTTTCCTTTCAATCAGGTTTTTCATCCCATTGAGTTTTCCTGATAAAGGTTTTAATGAGACAATTCTATAAGCACACCCAAAATTATTTAATCCATAAATATTACATTTATCCAGTTGATCATCGTATATATGTTGACTTGATCAAAAGGATCATTGTAAATATTACTTTGATCTTGCTAATCATCGTATATATATTACTTTGATCCAGAAAATCATCATAAATATTACTTTGATCCGACATATCAATGAATATCTTTGCTAAGGTTTTTATCCCACTGGGTTTTCCCTAGCAAAGTATAAATGTGAGAAATGTTTTGAAGAAAACAATAAATTTGGACATATGTACACTATACTCTTTTTTCCTTCGATCAGGTTTTATCCCACTGGGTTTTCCTGACAAGGTTTTTAATGAGATAGTTTTTAATGTCCGACCCCACTAGATCCAGAGAGATCATTGTATACATTTTTCTCAGATTTTGTCCCACTGGGTTTTTCTAGAAAATTAATACAAGTGGTATAAATCTAAGGGGGAGTGTTGTAATATGTGGCTTTTACCACATGTATAAAACATACAACATATCTCCCACTTTCTCACACACTAATATCTCCCACTTTCTCACCGCCTCTCTTGCTTTTATATCAGTTTCTTTTGCTTTGTAAACACTGATCACATACATATCAATAAAGTTTCACTCACTCATTTCACAACTCTCTCTCGTCTCTGTCTCTCTCTATCTCGCTTCAGTTCTTCATTTATTCTTCGTCTATTTCAGTTTATTCTTAGTTGGTTTATAACAAAGATATTTTTACGTGGTAAAACATCAAAAGAGGAAACATCCACGGGTTGATACCACATCCACCTGCAAAACGCAATTCACTATGACAAATAAGAGATACACACTAAAAAAGCAATCAACACATGATTCATTCTCCAAGCTATCAACTCATATTCTACCATCGGGCCTAGTGAACCACTTTGCCTACTTCCTATCTAAGATGTGACTATCACACCTCTAGGAAGCAACTTCCTATCCAAGACGCTCACGTCTCTAGGAAGATTTCCTGCTTGTCTATCTGGATCCTCTCGACCCTAGACAAGACTTCTTGCTTAGCTATCTGGATAATCCCGATCCTAACTAAGACTCCTTGCTCGGCTATCCGGAACACTTTCCTTGCCAATTCTTCTTGCTCAAGTCAAAGCTTCAATCACTTCAACAAGAGACTTCCTACCTTTTGTAAGGAAATGATCTAACTGAAATGCAAATATGCAATCATGATGCAATCACAAGCAAATAGAGCAAGTAGATCAAACAAACTCTATGAAGAATTAGATTTGCACAAATCAAGATCACAAGCAAATGTACCTATTTCTTATGAACATGTGATTAGAGATCTAGATTAGGCAATCAAAACATTCACAAAAATATCTAGAAACCTAAACATGTCAATCAAAGCTAAAACAACAAATTTTAAATAAAAATCACAAAACTAGCTTTGAAATCAAGTGAACAAGTTAACAATTGAAATCCTGAAAATATTTAACAAAAAAAGAACTAGATGTAGATGATTGAAATCACAATCAAAAATCCTAGTTTTAGAATATGTGACTAAAACCTAGAAATCAACAATCAAAATCAAATCACAAAAAGGTTCTAGATTCAAGTTCATATTCTCCAAAATTAGCTAAAATGATATTCAATCAAAAATACAAAAGCTAATTTCGAAACTCAACCAAACAAGTGTAAAATCAAAATCATTCTAAACATTTTTCTCTAATCAAATAAGAATATTCGTTAAGTTGATCATACAAGAAAAATGAGAAGAAGATGATTCACTTACAAATGATGAACACACAAATGGAGATCAGATCACTACGAAAACTCTAGACATCATTTAACTCAAAAAATGCTTGGGACTTGTTCCTCTCTTCAAAACCAACAATTTTGGCATATAAAATTCTGAAATTGGAGTTGAATTGAGAGAGATATCACAAAAATAAAATTGGACAAGTTATGAAAATTCCTGCACAAAATTTGAATATAAATGGAGGGAAAATGATGTGGAGAAGAGACATATTTGAACAACCATTGAAGGGCTGCCACCTCAGCATCCTGTGGAGGTGCATGGCCTCTACAGAGGCAGAGGGCATCCCTTCCCATGGGCCTCACACGCCTCCATGGGGAAAGAGTGCAAATGGCACTTTGCCATTCCTCTTCCCTCGCCCACCACTCGCGTTCTTCGACCGTTCTCCGATCTCTGAACTCCCAATTCGAATCCGTTTTCGAATTACAAACTGTGACTCCCTTATGAACATAGATGTTAAATTTTTTTTTTGCAAAAGATATGGAAATTGACTCGATAAACAAAGACTAAAATCATGCACGATAAAGACACGGAATGTTTCGTAACTTCCTACTCGGAACTTGAAAACTAATGAATGAGTAACCGAAATGACCGAAACTCAATGAGGGACAATATAAGTAGAAATTAAAGTCCGATATCACACAAACACAAACAAACAAAGACATGAACACACAAGTATGCAGTTTCCTAGATATAGTCCTAGAACATGCCATTTTACAAAAGTTGTCAAATTAAATCTAATGCATGTGCATACAATAATATATGTGTATGTGTTATACCATTTTAGCACAACTATGCAGGGACACAAATGGATGCAATGTGTGTGTGTGTGTGCACTTACACCTTGCAAGAGGAAGAAGAATCTTGACACCTTAGCATCCAAGTAAGCACATATCCTCTTGAAGACGAACTTTGCATGCAAAGTTGCTTTCCTTTTTTGAAGCTCGATCTAATCACAAACCACCTAAGCAACTAAGCAATACAAACAAAGTGCATTTTGTTATGGAATCAAGCAAACACAAATCTAAAACCTAACAATCTCCCCCTTTGGCTATTCCATGACAAAACCTCAACCTCACCATACAATGATCACTCAAACTAACTCATAGTTGATTGCATTCTCACATCCTCACATTATAAAGAGAACCCTAAACTAAAATATCTTCAAGTCTTCATGAGTCATCAAGATTCTCCTTCTTTAATCATCAAGGCACTTATGAGAAACACACAACCAAACAATTAAGAATCTTCTACAAAGTAGATTGGTGAGTTATATCCACAAAAAACAAACAAGACTCCCCCTATCTCATATAAAAGTTCGCTTTAAAGCACTCCTTTAGCTCCTTAACCTCAACACACAATAATTCTTTACTCCCCCTTAAGAAAAGAATTATCCCCCTTAATACGAGAAGGTCAATAATCCATAAAGAGGTACATTCTCCCACATGAGGTACATTTCTCCAACACATGGTGAGGTATACATTTCTCCCCCTTTTTGTCAAGGAATAGTAAAAGAAACAAACAAGGGATAATAAAGGGAAAATAGGCAAATATATGAGATAAGTAACATGCATTTTCAATGTTCAATTATGTCATGTTCTTATGAAAATAAAATCATGTGAACATATCATAAAAGAGAAGAAAGTCTAGCATACAATGCTCCCCCTTGATAAGTGCACTATATAAGATCAAAATAAGATATTTTCATAATGATATCCACACAATCATAAATTAAGCAATTTTAAAGAAATTCAACAAAACAAGCATCACAAACTATGAGAGATACACCAAGATTTTCAATTTCTCTCATAATTCTTCTAAAATTACTAGCATATCAAATTCACTTGAAAGCACAACAAGTGTGTGTGTGTGTGTGGATTTGCTTCAAAAATATATAAAGGGGTAATTGGATCATCAACATGCAAACCATATCAACATCCATTCATCTTAAGCTTTTCCATAAAAGGTCAAACCTATTATCATCCGAAATTTTTGCTTTTATGAGAATAGATTTCAACCTATGAGTGTGGGTGTGTGCATATGGCTCGTCATCCCATTTCTGTTTTTCAACCTGAGCAATCACAATTTTCAACTATACTTATTTTAGCCCTTTTTTTAGGCTTTGAATCAAAGATTTTTTTTATTGATTCTTTTCAACACTTCCTTAATTTTTTTAACATAAACATATACACTTCATGATTGCTTTCACTCATTATAATGGTGTAGCCCTTTCCTACATTGGTTGGCTACACAACCAAAATTTGTAACCCTTTTCATGAAGGTGCTCGTTAAGTTTGTAAGTTCCTAAATTTTTGATTGGCTCATTTCGTTGACAAACCACATGGGGATTTGCTTGTAAGGGTAGTTAGGTCTCATTGTTCGTAAACAAGCTTTGATGACATCTTCAAGCTCAAGAGCACTTCAAAGGTATATCTCTTGCTTAACTCTCTTTGAAGAGACTAGTAGCATACACATACACACTTCTCATGCATGCCCTGGCCATCTTGCTTTTGTGCTCATTACATATGTGCATTATCTAAACTTCACACGTGCACCACCTTGTTACATTTTGTCCTTCTTCAAGTCTTGAAGGTACCTCATCTCTTTATCCTTGACAATCTTCAAGGAGGCACTCTTGGAAGACTCACCCACAAAAAGAATTTTCTTGGGGTGTTGAGACGGAGGTGGACAAATATGAGCAATCTCCTTAACAAATGTAGTCTTGTCGAAGGTGGTGTGGTCTCGTCATTAACAAAACCAAGACATCACTTGTCATTTGGCATCTTGCCAATACTTAACATCTTGTTAAGCTTCTCCGATCCCGAAGTCAATTTAGCAAGAGACATTCTTGCTTCATAAAGTTCCATCTTCAACTTGCCTTCATTTTCTTTTAGACATCTCACTTCATCATCCAAGTGAGTCACATT
The DNA here is from genome assembly GCA_033220585.1 of Dipteronia sinensis. NCBI lineage: Eukaryota > Viridiplantae > Streptophyta > Magnoliopsida > Sapindales > Sapindaceae > Dipteronia > Dipteronia sinensis. The sequence continues at coordinate 29,812,668 of CM065644.1, read as the reverse complement.
GGCTTTTAGTTAAAGATTATCCTTTTCCAATCAAAGGATATCATTTTCCTTCTCCTTCAAAGACTTTTGAAGAGAATCAATCAACTCTTGATAATCAACCCCATTATCACAAGAGTTCCCAGAGCATGATTCATCACTATCAAAGCTTCTCCCACTTGTGCTTGTGAGAGTCATATCATCAATGCTTGCTTCTCTCAAGCTTGCTCCCATTCGGTTTCCACATCCAAGGTCACCCATCTTGAAATCTCCAAGTGACAAACATTTGGTGGTGGCTTGAGTTTCATCGTGGTAGGAAACCGGAAATGCAAAGTAGTTGTTCACACACTCACCCGAGCTTGTGGAACAACTTTCCACCACATCAACTTCGCTATCACACCGATTAGCGATCATATCAACTCCTCCCTTCTTGTACTTTAAATTTCCACACTTGGAGGCAATGTGGCAAATTCCACCACACTCAAGGCAATGGTCACTTTTCCTTGACATTTTCTTTTCCTCCTTGACTTTGGAGGTCATACCCTTCTCTTGAGATTTCACAAATCTCCTAAATCTCTCCACCATGAGAGTTATCTCCTCATCGGAGTCATCTATCTCCCTCACAACATTCGAGGTCAAATCACCTTCATCACTTAAGTTCTTGGAACTTGAACTTTTTTCATCAAAGCTTTTACCACTTGTGCTCTCGTGTCAATCATTATTCAAACTAGCTTCTTCATTGTTGACTTTTAGTAATGGGTGTCTTGTGGGCGCCTTTAAGTTGTCATCATGTAAAGCGGGGAAGGCTATGTGATTCCTTTCACATCTCTCGGAACCCGAAGAGCTTTCTTCACTTTCACTCCAAGAGTAGGCATTTGGTTTGCCTTTTCGACTCTTGGTCTTCGAATTTCCACAATTCGTGGAGATGTGCCCAAAGCCGCCACAATCATAACATTGAAACTTTATCTTCAAGGTACCCAAATTCTTATCTTCTTCCTTCACGGTACCTTCATGGGTGATTCTTAGAATCTCCCAAGCTTCTCGAACATCTCGAGTGGTTTGGATGAGTTTGGCTTGATTCTCATCCACTGCACAAGATAAGGCATGGATGCCCTTTGAGTTCCACTCTGCCGCCTTGAGTTCGTCATTTGTCCACTTGGACTTGGGCTTAGGAATAGAAGCCATATCCTCTAACTTCTTGGTGGGAGATGAGTATCCCTTTTCCACACACATCCACACATCCTCATCGAGGTCCATTAAAAAGACTTCCATCCTCACTTTCCAAGAGGAGTAGTTATCCTTGGTGAGCAATGGTGGTTCAGAGATCAACGCACCCTCTAACATCTCAAAGCCACTCAAAGTGTTTAGGGAATGAGATGATGCAAATGAATGCAACAACCAAAATGCACACAAATGCAAGACACACAATCAAGAGCTAGGATCACCTAAGATGTATAGGAACCCGCTCTGATACCAATTGAAAATACTACTCAAGAGTGTGTCTACAACCTAGAGGGGGGGGGGGGGGGGTGAATGGGTTGTTGATCGATTATTACCAACTTTTTCGATTAGTCAATATTAAACATATAACCCAATTAAATAAAACATACAAAATCAAGTAAAAGTGCAGAAATATAAAGAACACTTAATTTTTACGTGGAAACCCTCCAAACGGGAAAAACCACGAGACTAGACATGCTAGCCACTTGAGCCATAGAAATCCACTATATGAAAAGAAAGTTACACCCTCAAGTGATACTCGGACTCTCACTCTCGATAACCTCAGGCTATGGACACTACCACTCGCCACTCTTGGTTCAATCCCTAGTGATATCCCCTGATTCACTACTCTTGGCGTGAGCACCTCCTAATCTACCCCACGGGCCTTTTACAGTGGCTCTTGGCAACCAATGCTTGCCAACCAACCTTTGGTTGCAAGACTTCAATGCTTGTGCAACTTCACCCCGAAGCCACAAGACTTTGAATCAATGAAGAGTATGAAATGTCTATGTGACCATGTGAAATGATGCTCAATGCAATTTATGCTAGACTACACAAATTGCTCAGCTAGGAGTTTGTAGAAACAAATCCAAGTTGTCAAATGTCTAAATGCAAAGCATAAAGACTTAGCTAGATGTTATCAATAACAACCATCCTAGCTATCACAAACAATCACAATGAATCAACAAATATGCTCACAATGTAACATAAACTTAGCATATATTCATGTGATTGAGACAAGACATTTAATCATTCACTAAATGCAAGTCTTAGACAAAAGTCTATCAACAAACAAACTCAATTAGATTTGTAGGAATTTCCAACAAACTAATTGTTACACAAAATATGCATAAACATTCAATAAGCTTAACTAGTTGATTAAGAATCAATATTTCAACCTAGTTATCAATGAATCACAAATGAATGTTTATGACCTAGCTTTTAGGCAAAAATGACCTAATCAATTTAGCTATCAAAATACAAACTCAATCATGTTATCAAGAGTCATAAATATACAATAAAGTAGAGTCTAGGTATTTAATCATGCAATAAATACCTAATCTAGAGTAAGAAGAACAATAAATGATATTCAAAGAAGTTCTTGCTTACCTAGTCATGAAACAATGAAGACCTATGCTCATATGATGTTGAATGATGCAAGATGGAGATTGGTTTTGGGTTTGGAGAGTTAAACAAACTCAATTGGAGCTTTCTCTCTCTAGACTCTCTCTCTCTCTCTAGGGTTTCTGCAATTTTGAGAGTTGGGGAAGAAGAAGAGATAAAGATGTATATATAGTGGGAAAAAAATGAGCTGAGGCGAAAAGACCAAAATGCCCCATTTTTGGTGTCAGGCGACATGAGAGGCAACATGCCCAAGTCGCCTAACATGTCGCCTTTTGTTCTGGAAAGAAACAAGGCAGCCCGAAGCGACATCTAAGGCGACATGCACAAGTCGCCTAGCATGTCACCTAATGTTCTGGAGAGAAACATTGCGACATGTATAAGTCGCCTAGCATGTCGCCTTTTGTTCTGGAGAAAAATATCAAGTCTTAGGCAACTTCTGAGGCGACATGCACAAGTAGCCTTGCATGTCGTCTAACACACTGGACAACACTCCAGCTCCAGAAACAAGCGACCCAAAACATGACCAAACGACATCGAAACCTCTCGTATGATATACTGTTGGAAAGGTATGGAAGTCTACTTTCTACTCCAATTAACAAAACATCATTTGGATAAACGTAGAAAGAATTATGGTCAAAAGAGTTACCAAAGGTCAGAATTGGTCAATAACAAAAACCCACAATCATGGTATAAAACCATGTAACCAAATACTAATCAAAGAGAGGACAAATGGAACCTCTCTATGGTAACAAATCGTGATAAGACTCAAGCACACCAACGTGTAAGCGCGGACATAACATAAGCACACCATCGTGCGAGTGAGGACGTTTCCGAACACACACGGAAAACGTAAAACAAAAACAACCACACGTAAGGAAAAACAAAAACGTGCTCGTGTGAGTTGTATAATAGATGCACACATAGAAACAATAAAGAACACAAATGCAAAATGAACAAAGCATGCATGAAGTGTGTGTGTGCACCTAAACTCTTCAAGAGACAAAGTCAAGTGAGTATACCTTTTGCTCTTGAAGTCATGGAGATGCTTAGAAGCTTGCCAACACAGACCTAAGCTACCCATTACACAATCATCCCCAATGTGGTGTGGTTTGTCATGAAATAAGCCAATCACAAAATCGAGGTCCTTACACCCATAGTGGTGATGTAGCTACTCATGCTAATTACAAAAGATAAACTAAGAGATGAGAGTGAGGAAAAACCCATGAAGAGATTCTCATTCCTTCAAGCTTCAATTCCAATCTCATAGAACTCTTGTTGAGTACAAGATCAAAAAAATGAAGTATAGGTTTCAGATGTGAAGGGAGAGAATGATTCTAGATCTAGATGGAGAAAATGTAATGTAAAATGGTGTGTGGTCATGTGGTTGACGTAACATAAGATTCTATATATAGGTTCCCCGAAATAGGTCTGATTTTGCTGACATGGCTACACCTGACACACGGGCAGTGCACGGGTAAGGTACCCATGCAGTCTTCTTCTTGCTTTTTGGTCTGGCAAAGTTCACGGGTTGTGCACGGGTAAGTTACCCTTGCAGTACGGTCTTCCTGCCTGATCTGCTCCTTAGTTTGGACAAGTGCACGGGTTGTACACAGGTAAGGTACCCGTGTTGTACCCATGCACTGAGGTCTTCTCTGATTTCCATCCTTTGATGCACAGGTTGTGCACGGGTAGTGCATGGGTAAGGTACCTGTGCACTAAGGTCTTCAAGAGTTCCCTTTTTGCACCAATTTGTCCCTCTTCGATTTCGATTCATGACTTTCACCTAATGCATGCAATTGTAACAAAAAAGCCATAAGATACGTATAAAACATCCGAAAACGAGACAACGGATAAGGATTAGAGGGCCAAAATAATAACAATTTTTGCTCGATCACCTGTCGTGGAGTCTCTCTTTTCTTTCCACTTAGAGTCCTAAGTTCACACTCAAACACGATATGCAAAGATGGAATTTGTGCATAGAAATCTAATGCGTTGAATATATGTAAATTGAAAAACCGACAATATCTGTGAACTAGCCTAAGAAAGATTCACTATGCCATGAAAGTGGAAGATCAAGCTTCAGCAAACATTCCCAATCAAGACTCATTAACGATCAAAAAGGACTTTCCCTTGGGTTGTAATGGGGTCATGGGGTTTAATGTGGTGGACAAAGAAATAGGGAAATTTTGAGTTCAAAAATCACCAATCATGCTTAAACATCCTCACACACACCCTATACCAAGCTCTACTTAACATCTATTAACACACTAGTGTCTAGGCATTTAATTAAACACACATCTGTGCCACACAATTGTACTCAATTTGTGAGTACTTAATCATTACATTTCAAAGCTCTTGCTTTGCCCCTTTGCATTGATATTTTTCTTTTTCTTCTTTTTCTTTCTTTTTGCCTTATTTTGTTTCTTTTCTTTCTTTTCTTTCTTTTCTTTTTGCATTTGCATTTGCACATTTACATTTAACAATTTGGCTCTAAGCGCAAATTTGGCACTTTTACATTTTGATCCCATGCTTGCACATTTACATCGTTGCCTAATTACACGTTATTTCCTATAAGAGCTTACACATTTCAACCACTTTACACACATACAAAACCCACATGATTGGTAATTAAAAGGTTGGTTTGTGTTTGACTTATGATTATATGGTTTATTATGGTTCCAAAAGAAAAAGGGTAAGTGTTTGGCCTCAAATTTGGTTTTGGAGCACACATACGTGATTTAGGAATATGTTTAGGCATTTTAAGTAATTAGTGCACACACATTGCCAAAGATCATTTTCACAACAAGTCTCTCAAGGGAATGAATGCATCCATCAAGCAATCCACTATATGTATGAAATGTATATCCTATGGCATGTGACGCATATGACAAGAAAAGTGTTTAAGAATAGAACAATTTAACACTCAATGCGCTTTTTAATAGGCTTGTGTTTGTGAACTCTCGGGTAGTCTCCACTATTAGAACAAGGTGCAAGAGCACTGAGTCCTTTCAACTTAAGCACAAAAAGGATGGGACTAGCCCATGACATGCAAATGAGACCCCTAAAGTGACAACTGGCCACTGCACATGTTCAACATGTATACACACACTGGCCAAGAGCACATGCTCAAAGCATCACATCCAAGCTATTTAAAGCTCAAAATTTTGGTCAATATGACAAATTTGAAAATTTTAGACCAAAAAGATAACAAAAGCAACTCAAAAACAAAAAAAAAATGACTCGAAAAGGCATCTACACACCCCAAACCAAAACCCAACATTGTCCTTAATGATAAAGACAAGAGAGTCCGGTCTAGTGGCGTGCACCTAAATAGAGACAAAACACAACCTAGGCACTAATCATGTACAGTCAATGCCCAACAAAAATAAAAAAACTCAAAACAAGGCTCAATTTAAAATAAGGCAATCATGTAATATGTCATTAAGTTCAAACCAATCATTAATCAATTTTCACCAAAATTGACGGAATGAGGGCATGATGACCCCCAAACCGAATATCACTGTATGTTCAAAATTAACCTGTACACTATGTGAGCAAACAAAACAACCCCCAAACCAAACATGGCTATATACTCGAAATTAACATGTACACTCACATATGTATTCAACAGAGCCTTCAACTCATCTCATCAAGAATGAATAAATCAATCAATCAATGTAAAAATTCAAGTATATGATCAATATGTCCACAAAAATATATCATCCAAATATCTCTCCACACAAACTACTCCACATCACATAAATTATTCAACGAAAGAAAGTAAACTAAAAGCAAGAAATGTTCAGAATTTTAAAATGAATTTAAAATTTCAAAACTGATGGTGATTGCCTCCTTGCAAACTTCTCCTACGAAGTTATTGCTCTCACTCTTTTTATGAGCACTATTGGCCAGCTTGTCCCTCCAAGACGTGCAGGTTGTCATTGTTTACTCCCAAAAGATAAAGAGCTTTGCTTTATCACCCAAGTTGCAAAAATTCACTTTCTATAGAAGCTTAAGCTTATCTACCACACTAGAACATATATCAAAAAGTTCAGGCAGGCTAGATTTTCTTAATATATTCGGTTGCCAATCCAAAACTTGCATCACCACTTCTTATTAAAAAGAAACAAACTTGACAAACTAAATAAAAATAAAATGCGCGAAATAAGTTGTCTATATTATGCACTTGTGCTAGTGGTTTCATCAACTAAAGGAGGCTATACTAAGTTTGGAAATTGATTCTTTTTTCACAACCCAAACATGTTAAGTTGACTTCCCCATTGCCATGGCTTTGGGTCTAACTTGGTTAACCAAGCCTTTCTTTACCCAAATCTTCTTGACTCCAAGTGGACTCTTCCTATTCCTAAGATTTTCAACTCATATCTTCCTAACATTCCTATAATTCTCTTATGTTTAAAACCCCCTCGAGTGCCTGCCTTTCATATTTTTGGTATAGTTGTTGAATGCAACATATCTTATGGCAGTGGTGGCACACATTGATAGGGTCAGGAATGATACCATGTTGGTGGGTCTTTGTTGGAGGTGGAGGTGGAGGATGCTTCCTTTTCTTGTTGGCCTTACTTCTATTTGCTTTGCTAAGATTTGGGTTTTTAATATTGGCATTTGGATTTCCTTGACTCTTGGCAATCTTCTCTTCTTTTGGAAGTCGAACTGGTTCCTTCATCATTGCCTCAATTTCTTGCTTGGCTCTTGTAAGATCCACAAGTGGTCAAGTTCCTTTTACATCATTTCCAAAGCCTTATCCCTTGTTTTGATTTCTATTTGCATGAACCGCATCCTCTTGGAAAAGTCCTCCTCAATCTCGATAAAATCCTTTAGGGGTATACTACTTTTAGCTTCAAAGGTTTCGATATGTGCTTCAAACTCCTTATTCTTGTCAGAGATCTCCCATGTGGTCTTGCAGAGTGTACCATTCTCCAACTTGAGTAATTTTACTTCAAGAATGAGCTTCTTATTCTGTATTTCAACCTCTTCAACTTTCACATTTACCATGGCCTCCTTGTCGTCAAACTCCATTTTCATGAGTTGTATATTTCTTTCCCTGGCAGCGGCGCCATTTGACGAGAACCTTTTTGTAGCTAGAAAATGTCCATCAAAGATATTTATAAAAGACCTTAGCTATATGTTTGAAATTTCTCTAAACAAGTATAGCAATAAGATAGGGTATCGTCCATAGAGAAAGTGAAACTGAATGGCTAAAACTAGTTAACTACTATTAAAGTAAAAAAAAACATGAAAAAGTAAATACCAATCGTTGATTTGAAAAGTTAATACTCCGATGCAACTACAATTAGGCTAGTTAATCTAACATGCAACAAATGTTAAAAAGAAATATGATAGTGATAACTAAGATATTGATGCATCCAACAAGTGAATAATGGGAAGACCACGAACTCTCATGAGTGTGCATTAATCTTATGTAATCAACCTATAGTGTATAGTGTTGATTATTTATCCCTCAGAAATGACCAACCTAGAGTGTATAGTATTGGCCACTAATTTGAGATTACCCTTCATAAGTGATCAACCTAAAGTGTATAGATAAACCACTCACTTAGGATTTTCCATGAATGCACATCCATCAAATTAAGGAACCAATCTCTTTGTAAATTCACCAACCTAGAGCATATAGTATTGGTGGTTAATCTCTCACAAGTCATCTACCTAGAGTGTATAGAATTGACCACCCATTTGAGATTAGATAGAAAATGAGATTGTTAAGCTCAGGTCTCACTTGAGGAGTGTACTCTTGTTCGACCCTTCCATTCAAATGAGCTTAAGAAGACCAAGTAGAGTGTATACCTAGTCAACTACTCAATTAATTCCCTCAATCAATTAGCAAAGAGATTAGTGTACAATTAAAGACAAACCTATTAAGGGAAGAAATTAAAACAACGAATGAAACATAATTGATAGATTTAATAAAGATAGAGTTCATTACAAAGCCCAAAGTTCACAAGTGTTTCACGCCAATCCCTTTGTGGGATATTTAACTACTCATGACAAATACAAACAAATAATTAGGAGAAGAGAGATAGAGAACACCCATGTAAAGAACCCCTTCCTTCAAGCTTCAATCCAATCTCTAATTATCCTTTGTTGTGTAGAGAATCAAGAAATATATGTTAATAGGTTTAGATTGGGTTGAGAGATTCCTTGATCTAGGTTAGTGGTTAGTGATGTCAAAAGGGTGTGAGAGAGTGTTAATGGTCGTGACTAGCTCCCTTAAGAAAATCATAACAAGATATATTTATCTGGTGCCAAAAATAGGTCCGAAACGTGCTGACGTGGTGAGCTTGGGCACGCAGTGCCCAGGTACGGTACTCGTGCAGTGACCCGCGCACTGACACTTCAGTTGCTTCCTTCTTCTGTTCACTGGTAACTGCGCTGGTAGGACCCGTGCAGTACCAGCGATCTAGGTAGTTTGGTCTTTTCTGGGGGATTTCTAATCTCCTGTTCATGGATTAATGTGCTGGTATAGACCAGCGAAGTTCTGAAGCTTGGGAGTGCGCAGGTAGGGACTCACGCACCTACCAGTGCACTTGAGCTTTTCTTCTCGCTTCTTTTAGCTTGTTTTTCACCCGAATTATCCTCTTTATTTCTCCAAGACTAGAATTGCACCTATTGTCTGCAAACACATTAAAAGAGCCCATAAGACACGAAAACATGCCTGAAAACAAGACAAAGGACAAGGAATGAGAACCAAAATATATAACAATTTTGGTGCGATCAGTATCCTCAAAAACTAAAATAAGAGCAGCTGGCTCATGGACAGACAAGTGGAAAGGACCTTATCAGGTGGTCGGGTTAGTCAGGTATGGGGCATGGAGCATATCGCCTTACTCGACCAGAAGGGGGAGAGTTACCCCGGTTATGCAATGCCCGGTATTTGAAGATATTTTACCCGTGAAGGGTTTTCAGTTTATTGTTTTATTTTATTTGCTACTTTTTGTTTCAATAGTTAAGCATTAGATTAGCATGAGTTTTGATTATACCTTTCTAATCAATTGTTACCCTTTTTGGCATTTTTGATTGAAGTTATCAATAAAAGTCCCCTTAAGGGAGAAATTTTGAAAGACCAAGAAAAGTGTTCTAAATTTTTCTTCGTTTACAAAGACAAGCTCGTAGCATCTACGATTGCCAAGGCCAAATGGGTGCTTGAGGGCCTAGTGAGGAGTCCAAAAGCAGAAGTCTCCAAGACAATGCACACTCATCGAAACTAACCTAGTGCATAGAAGCACTGTTAAAGCGCTTTCAGGTCGCACAGACCTGATAGGATGCGCAAATAGTTAGACGGGGTAATGAAATACTCAAACTTGAATGTCGGTTAATAAGATACTGAGCTAAAATAAGTTAAGATAATGAGATATAGAACATCTCCGTTGTAACGAATCTTAAGTAACAGACTATATAGAGACGTCCCAGTGACTTAGTTGCTAGATAAAAGACTAGAGTCTATAAATTAGATTCCATGAAAATGATCCATAAAAAGAACACTACTTTGCAAGAATTCAGGTCGATCAAGAGCAGTTAGAGTGAACAAGCCCAGAGACAGATCACCAATTAAATATGGTTGGTTAACAAGATAACCGATGGAGCCCAAATCTGATTGGTTAATAAGATAGCCGGTCAGGCTAAAAGTAGTCAGCAAATAAGATAGCTGACTGAATCTATGATAAGTTAGTCAACAAGATAACTGATCAGTCGACTAATAAGATAGCTGACTAAATCGATAATGAGTTAGTTAAAAGATAACCTATCAAATTAAAGATGTTCAGTTTACGAGATAACCAACCAGATTACAGATGATCGGTCGGTAACATAGTCTGCTTATTAAATAAGTCCCTTAAGGACAATCTATTTAACCTAGTTGAGGAGATATTTGAGGTAGAATCGACCACCCTGCTGACCAGAATTGTTGTATACACAGTTTAAGCCAATGAGTAATTTGGGCCTTATGCTAGTTAGACGGTTATCTGATCGGCATGGCTAAATGAATTATTCAGCTTAGTGCTGTAGGGAAGAAAATTAGGGTTTTGATACAATTGCAGCGGATAGGGTTCCAAAAATTTTCATTTAGAAAACATATTTTCAAAACCAGAATTTGCATATACACGTATATATATAAAACAAAACTTGAATTATACCTGATTGTTCTCTTAAAGATTTGATTCTGATTTCACCACCAAGCCTTTCAAGATATGACTCGCGATCTGATAACTTGTGTGTGGGCACGTCACGGATACATACATGACTAGACGGAGGTTATAGAAAACAAGAAGACAACCCCCTGCCCTCTTCTTAGGTGTTTGACAAGATTCTACAAGAAGAACAAAAAGAAACTTGTTTTTTCTGTTTGCTTTGGTCTTACCCCCCCCTCTCTCTCTCTCTCTCTCTCTGTATTGTTTTTTTTTTGGGCTTTTTTTTTTGTTTTCTGATAAGTGTATAATATATATCAGGATCTTAGGGTTTAGTTGTCCAAGTCAAAATAGGATTTAATTCGGTCACCACTAGGACTTGAACCTGTGACCTCTAGGATTTAAAATAATATTTATTACTTTTTAATCCTTTTGTATTAGTCATGGTTCGAACCTATAACCTCCTATAATTCATAATTCTTAATTATCAATATAATTCAATTATTAATATACCAATCAAATAATCATAGTATTTAATTAGTTCCCTGAATTTATTCTTGTCAATTTTGTAACAAAATTAATTGGACTATCCAATTACTTAACTGTGACCCTTGTTACCAATACCCATAAAGGGCTAGCAAGGGGACCTAGTGGACTCACAGTTTTGAGCTCCAATAATACTTAGAAATATTAATTAAACTCTTCAATTAATATTCCATGATTATTAACCTCGGAGTTGCTCCACTAAAAACTCGAGGCTGCACTCTCGAAACTGCAAATGTATTACACATACTGAAATCTCTGTGTCAATAGATATAACTATTACATATGATATGATCCTTCATGAGTAGTTCATAATTAGAGTCAGGTTATAAAGTTCGTTATACCTCTCTAATTATATCTTTTCCTTTAAGTACCATTGATTCTCTAATGAACAATTATATCATCTCTTCTATTACGGAAAAAGGAGATCCCTCTGAATTGTTTAAGCCCCAAATCAATCATTAAGGGAACTACTACTCTACTTCTCATAAGATTGAGTGGATTCTTCTATTGTGTGCAAACCTTCCCAGCCATAAGCTAAACCATGACTCCAAGATACAGAGTTATTGATCGGGAATGTTATTTCGATCTCACCCATGGTATGTCAAAAGCCACGATCCAACCTGAAGGAGTCAGTAGGACACTCAGGATTAATATCACCCATATACAGCCATCATTTGTCGATATATACGAATCTCTTCATTTAACGGATCTTGGTGAGAGATTCATACAGATTGTGGCCCTATCTTATATGATTCCATCATATAAAGTGCCTCCATTCCCATGTCATTACATGATTCTAGGATAAAACCACCGTACATTACGGAATGGACCATAGCAGTAGATTAACCACAAACAAAAGTACCCAGCTTTATTTGCTCTCAACAGACTCTTTAGATTGCACATCTCAAACTGAATCCTTCTGTATATGACACTCATATACTCAGTTTGAGATTACATTCAACAATCTTGGATGTTTTGCACATATGATAAAAGCATACGGATTTTAATTAATCAATAATTATAGAATGAAAAACCATATTCTTTTATTCATGTTTTTATAACATTTACATATTACAAGGGTAAGGGCATAAATACCAATAAGTGTAACAATAAAAATAAAGTATAACAAGCAAAGAAACTTGCATTATATTTACAAAGTTTTATAGGAACATGTAGCAAAAACCAAAATAATAAGAAGAGATGTGGCAAACTCAAGCTTTTGATGAACTTCAAGGAACACCAGGCCTAGAACCACCAGGAGGTTTGTCTTCATCTTTATAACCCCTGCTCAGGTCCAGGAACTCAGGCCAGCTAATGTCATCAAGATTGTAGGTCAAGAAGGGAGAATAATCCTTGTCATGTAAGGGCTTAACATCAACCTTGCTACCCAAGATGTCGATCTTCTTATCAGTACGGAAGTTCACAAGAGAAGCTTTAGAGGATAGCTCTTGATGCATGGCATGAGGCTCTTTGCTGATTGATTTGCAGTAAGCTTGCCACATCATTCTCTGATTCATAATAGCTTTTAGGGATTCATCCTTGTAATCTTTAATCTTGGCAACCCATTTCTGCTAAATTGACAGACGGGTTCTATTTTTATTAAAAAAGTATGAACGATCAATGACAAGCCCCTGCTCCAATTCCCTCAGCATAACATCGACAAAGGAAGGAGATCTCTTGTGTCGGTCAACAGCTTGAATCTCTTAAGCCAGTTTGGCCTCCTTTGAAAGCATTTCCATGCTTACCTATTGCTGGCTCAAGTCTTCAGCAAGTTTTTCATAATGCAGCTAGGCTTCCTCAGAATTTTACTGAGCCTCTAGCATATACTGTTGAGTAGATGCCAAGGTCTCTTTAGCTGTACGGGCCTCTGCCTCATGATCAACAACTGCTTGATCAACTAGAGTAACTCCTTGGTCTAGCTCAACGCATCTCTGCTCAACCTTAGCCATATTTGCAACCAGCTAATTAGTCTTTGTGGTAAGATCACCGACATTCTCAATGGCCACAGAAGCCCTAGTCTCAGCATTGGCTAGTGATCTCCTCATAGACGCTTCAGTCACGTCACGCTGCTTTAGCTTATCTTCAAATGCCTGCTTAATCTTGGACTCACCAGCTAAAGCAGACTAGAGCACTTCATTCTTCTTGACAAGTTCCTTCTTCAGCTAATAGATCTCCAGGTTCAACCTGTTTTGGGTAGACAAAGCCCGAGCAAATTCTTCCACAGTCCGTAAAAAAAAAAGCAATGAGTAATATAAAGGTTAATCCAAACCAAGGAAATTAACAAGAGATTAGGGGTTTAGAGCGCTCACATAGACCCTATTTTTGAAGACAGCGCTGAGTTGTTTAGAATTGTTGGTAACTCTAGGATCCCTCCAGTATCCCTCGCCAATATATGCTCTCCCTCCGGATATAGAATGTAACATATCAAGGGGGTTAGTTGATGGCCTGTGAGAGCTTGAAGGAGTCATGGGCTCAGATTATGCCTTGCCTAGGAAAGGTGTTTGGTGTTTGCCTAAGTTGGTCCTTCTCTTCGCTAAGCGAATAGTTGAGGTAGATACTTCCCTCAAATATTGGGGTCAGGGGTCGAATTGCTCAGGTCTCCAAACCCGACCAAGAATGCACTAGTAGTGCAACAGCTGCTGCTGACATGCTTGGAAACCTTCTTGTAGGAGTATTTGAGCCCTCTCTAACCTTCTCAACCTATGATTCTGTCAGAGGAGAAGCTTCTTTGCTCAGCTCAACAACCATGCCAACGTTGTCTTAGCCAACTGAATTAGCTACCTTGGAGACATTTCTTGGGGGAGTGATTCTTGTCTGCCTTAGATCAAAGGCATCAGTTGGACCTACCTTGGTACTAACCACAGTGTCTGTCACCTCGGCATCTATTGGAATCTTAGAAGATTGGCTCGGGCTCTTGGGCATTTCCTTAGCATGATATGGCCCATAATGAGACAAATTATCATCTCCCTCAAGACTTTTATCAGTATCAGAATCTGAAAAGACTATCTGGCGCTTCATTGAGAGTTTCATTGGAGCCAGAGTGGGGTGACTGTCTAGACGATCGGCTGGGATCAACTCAGCAGGCATAATAATCTGGTCAGATGGTCTGGGCACCTGGTCACCAACATCAGCTTGGTTAGTTGGCTAGTAATCATGACCATCAGTTGGGACCCGTTTAGAGGCCAAATGGGGATGCACAACAGAGGGACAATCTCCCTTACTCTTCGAACGCATTTCTCTCGAAATCAGGTCCCTTATTGTCACATAATCGTCACCATCTTCTTCAACTGTGTCACCCAGTCTGATTCCCACAAAATGTGGAGCTGGCCCGACTTCAACGGTGACTATCTTTTATGGACAGGAAGCATTAGAAGTAGAGGTCCCTTCCACTGTCTTGGCAACCTTTCTAGCAACTGTCTCCCTAATAAGTTTCCTTTTACCAACACTCGGGGGAACATCATGGTCACTCTCACGTGCTTCTCCGACGGGACCTGAAGAGGTGTTAGGGTCTGGCTCATAGGTATGTTTAACCAAGTCTTGCGTAGGGGGAGCAATCCCTCTAGCCAGTTGAGCATCAGCTTCTTTCATGCTAGTTTTAGTCATGCTTTTAGCCTTCTCAGCTTGTTCGCTAGCAACGATATCAATATCATACACTGAAAACATAGCCAAACAGTGTCACAAGACATATACCATTAATGCAGGATAAGCAGAAGAAAATGTGAACTTACAGCATTTGTGTTTACTGGAAATAGCGGGGAAGAGTTCCAGTCTGATCAGCTCCTCCTCCACGAGCAACATACGATGATCCCTTGTTACATGGTGATCCCTGGAAATAGTGGGGAAAAGTTTTGCATTTGTGTTTGAATCTAAATGATTGATGATGGATATTGATTAATCTAAATTGTGGTTTGCTTGAACTGAATCTTTGTGTTTCAATTATTGATTTGGGGTTTTATTGAATCGTGTTTTTGTTTTTTTAATTATTGATTTGGGGTTGGATTGAATTGAATATGTTGATGATGGTGTTTTTGTTTTTAGAAAAAAAATTAATTTTTAATTTTTAATTTTTTAAATTCTGTTTTATTTTTTCTTTGAAAAAAATCCTGGTTTTTATATTTTCATATTTTAATAAAAAAATATTTTCCTTTTTTATATGTTTTTATTCTTTTTATTTCTATAACTTTTTTATTAACTTTGTAATAAATTCATACAGTTTCTAAGATTTTTTTTATAAAAAATTATAATATTAATTTAAGTGTGGAAGATTTGCAAAGACTAAACTACAATGGTAATATTTAAATTAATTCAATTTACATTATGTTTAGAAAACGATCCGGTGAGGTTTTGAAAAGACAAAAAAAATTGCGTGTATACATTTGTTTTTCAGAACGGATTTTTTCCTACAGTTTGAGGGTTAATTGAAAATTAGGATTGTTAGGTAGTTATTACCACACCTAATTAAGCATAGATTGTTTTGTCTTGCATTCTATGCATTGAGTATTCATTGTATGTTCACTTAGACATATTTAAGCTATTCTTGAGTTCAAGTCTTGTAGCCACAAGTGGTGGTTGTAGAAGCAATTGAAAGTCTTGCAACCAAGGTGTTGGTTGGCAAGCAAGTGCCAAGTCTCGCTAGGGGCAGCATTGCATATTTTGTGATAGTAAGTGCAATTATTTTTTGATTGGCTTATTTATGTGTCAAAATCATTGTGGTGCTTTTGTATGGGTAGTTTAGGTTCTTTTTGTGGTCATCAACATTGTGATCGTGATCAAATACAACTTTCCCGGCATCCTAAAATTTTCAAGAGCTGAGCTTCAAAGGTATAATTACTTGACTTGTTCTCTTGAAGAGATTAGGTGCGCACACACACAATTCTACCATAGGTGTCCCTACATCGTTGAGCCACCTATATTGGCACACAAACAATTTGCATATTTGTGTCCCTACATCATAGTGCATCATTCATTGCACACACAAACAACTTGATTACATGTTTCACTTTAATAGTTGTACTCACTACATATACATACACGTGCATCACAATTTCTTGGTATTTATGCGTGCTTCATTTTTTGAGTTCTAGGGACTCATTTTCTTGTTCCATATATGATATTATGGTGTGATTGTGTTGTAAATTCGTTTCCGTTTGTTGATCAGAAACTTTCACGCTTGCACGTTGTTGTGCTTGTCTTTGAGTGAAGGATTGACCGCTTAAGAAGACCTTTTATTCTCTTAGTATGGCTTGGGACATGGATCGTACAGATTATATTCCGGAAGTACTCTAGGTGACTTCAGCAACTCGCTCAAAACTTACATGGGTATTCCAGTGTCCCAGGCGACTTCCTAAGGGAGTTGATCAACTCACTCAGAAAACTTGCTTGGGAAAGGTTCAACTTTGAGCGAAGGATTGACCGCTTAAGAAGACCTTTATTCTCTTAGTATGGTTTGGGACACGGATCGTATACCACGAGCTTGAAGTACAAATTACATTCCAGAAGTACTTTAGGTGACTTCAGCAACTCGCTCAAAACTTACGTGGGTTTTCCAATGACCCAGGTAACTTCCTAAGCGAGTTCATCAACTTGCTCACACAACTTACCTAGGCAAGGTGCAATATTTCTAGTAACCCGGGCAACTTCCTAAGCGAGTTCATCAGCTCACTCACAGAACTCGCATAGGCAGCGCTCACCTTATTTTTTGTTTTTTTGGCTTTAAAACGAAGTGGTTCACTTAAGGCACCTATTTAAACTTCTCTTTCCTTTCTTTTAAGCCACCAACTCCAAAAGTTTGTTCTTTAGAGAGAGATTGAGTTGTTCTAGAAAGAGAAGCCTTCAAGCTTCATTGACTGACTCTCCAACCCTCTCCCATGTGTATTTATGGTACAAATCATTCATGGGTCTTAATTTAAACATCTTCATTGTTAGGTAAGAACAAAACCATCTCATTTATTGTTCTTTACTTACTCAATTCATATTAATTGCATATTCTTTGAAGTTTAGAGATAGTTTAAGGGTTAGTTGATAATTAGGATTGTTGGGGGGGGGGGGGGGGGGGGTTAGTTGATAATTAAGCATCTCGATGTCAGAATTCTTTTAAGTCTTCTGAAGTGCGGAGAAAATGGATCAAAGGTTTGAACCTTAGTAGAAGTGCTTCTTTTCTTTGGAATATCACCGGAATCCATGAATAAGAGTTGAATAATGAAGAAAAAAAAGGAAGAGTAAATCAAAAAACAAGACCGATAATTGTGTGAAAATAAAAGCTTTGAGTTTGAGTTGGAGTAAAAATATATTTTTTGCTCGCAACAAGGTCACGTAGTTGTAGGAGGATATCTCACCTAGACGTTGCAAGTGAGAAATTCAAATTTGTAGAGACATTGAGTCTCTAGCGGATATAAAGAATAGCAGATTAAATGATGTTGTCGTTTGAGTAATAAGGAAAGTTCAGAACGGCTATTAATTTAAAAAATGTGTCAGGGAAAGGATTTTTGAATATGAAAAATAAGCCCGATGGTCTAGAAATGAGACCTTGCCTGAGAATCAAGGTATGAAGTGAAGGTACATTCCTCTAACCATGTGTCTTGTTGCTAGTCTCTGATGTTTCATTGGCTCAACTTCAAAGACCAGATGGATTTCTGTTAATGAAAAAAATATTGTCATCCTTTCCAACCTCAGAATTTAGAAGGATAGGGTACCTCGAAGGAAATGTCCTACCACGGGAACCTTCAATGCAAAACCCCTAGGTCATTTTTTTACGAATATAGAGGTCAGTTAAAGCTCTTTTTTATAAATTCCTGATCTTTATGTCTTTTAGTTTGGCACTCACTCCAAGCCACTAGTCAAAGTTAACCACATAATACAAATTAACACAATGAGGCCACCTTTCCGACCTAGACGAGCTTTATGTTTCGAATGAGGTAGGTAACCCAGGACAATATCTTAAAGAGTTAAAATGAATCTGGATGGTTTTGGGCCCAAATACATGAAGAATTCCAGCTAGGTGAAAGTGGGAAGTTGGTTGAGAGTTTGTAGGAGTATGGACTCTATCTATATTACTTGAACTATGATAGAGTCCGAAGACTCAAAGACTCCTATTTGAGTCAAATTATTTAATTTATCTGATGTTGGCACATGTCCAAGGTCACAGACAAAGGCATTGATGTAGTCCAATTAAGTCAAACGATGAATCCATCGTGGCAATGCCACTTAGAGTGATCACTGATGCACCCTAAGCGGTTCTAAAGGAAAATAAATTACTAAAAGGGAATGCTAATTGGCAATACTACTACTGAAACGTAAATGGGCACGAGTGTGTTTCGCCCTTCGCAAGTGCATGAGTCGTTCAACTCTTATATGGTGCACAAGAACGGGTTATCTTTCCCACGAGGAGTATAGGTTTAATGGTTACAATAGATGGAAAGCTAAAGTGTTATCAATTAACTTAAACAATAAATTAAAGCAACTTACACTACTCAATTACACTACAAATTATACTAAGCTTGCAAATAACTAAATTAACACTACAAAACACAAATATATAAAGATAGACTAGATTGAAGAGATGTTATGGGATCAATGCAATTAAGTATAAACCAAAATCAATAATCAACCATACTTTAAGCACATTAACTACAAATCTTAGGTATGCATTATATCAATGACAAATTAAAGCACCAAATTCATCATCTTAACCACAACCTAAGGTCTTAGAGAGGTGACTGAGAGAGAATTTCAAAATAGATGATTTAGAGAATCTCTAACTACTTAATGGTCATGAAATAGTTAGGGTTTACTCTACAAAATAGTTTATAAAAGATCCATAAAAATTGTTGGTCACCTTATGCATGAAATCTAACAACCATTGTGTGCAATAAATGTAGACATGAAAAATGTACAAAAATTCATATCATAACTGCGTCATAAAACACACATGCAAAACCCTAGAAGGTGAATAGAAGATGGATTGATTAAATCAAATAGTTTAATTACAAAAAAATACATTAATCCCCTAACATGATGGAATTAGTTATACATAGAAGAAAATAAATAAGAAAATACAAGAGAGAAGAGCACAAAACCTGTTTGAGTTCCTTTTCTTGGTCAAGAGTGCCCCTCTTTGCAATCCAAGCTTGAAATCCTTCTTGAGCAACTCGAAATTAGCCAATCCGAGTGCCTACAAATGGTGTTTGGTTACCTAGAAAGTGAAAGAAAGGGAAAATAAAATAGAGAAAAGTGAGAGAGTTTTTTTCTCTGTCTCTAGATCTAATATAAGACTAAGTGTAAGTGATGCTAATTATCATGGTCATTTCGTTCTGTATGAATTTGAACCAAGAAGAGAGAAGGTGACAAGATAGTGAGTTGGTGGAGTTGGTAGAAATCTGTAGATGTGATTGGTTGTTGGCCAATACGGGTTGGCAGTTTAGGCAGTTGCCCGCACTTCCAGCACTTGCTTTTGATTTCAAAAGCTGGCAAGTGGTTCAGCTTCTTTCCCGCACAGGGCTATCCTTCACATGTCTCTGATCCTTCAGTGCGGGTTCACAGTGCGGCTTGCTTCCCTTACTGATTTCTACGCGTTACCCTCTGATGCTCTGGTGGGGCTTGGCAGTGCAGCCAAATACCTGCACTAAGCCAAAATTACAGAAATGCTCTTATTTTTGCTCGTTTTCTCCACTTTGGTCCAAAAGACACTTGATGCACTGAAAATACCTAAAAACACTTATATACAATATTAAATGCCTAAAACACTCGGAAAACGGTTACAAAAACTAAGTAAATGTTATGCAAAATCTGAACATTTATGGCACGATCAATCACACACCAATAAGTTGCCATATAAAGATACAACATTTGACCATGTATTCAAAACTAAAGTCCAATGTTCTGTAACTTACAAAGAAGTGAGAAATGGATACAGGTGGTTACCACACGATGAAGAAAAGAGCCAAACCATACAATCAAGTCTGGGTGAGGGGACAAAACGTTTCCATGATGAAGAAAATGGAAGAGTAGTTAAGAAACCACTAAGTGGTTCAGATGTGTATAAAATGGCCAAAAAGGCAATGCACAAAGTACGATCAATCGAATACAAAGAGCATTAAGATTTTCTTTGACCTTTACTTTGAGTTTTATCATTCTTCTTATTATTTGATTTGATGGATGAGTGTTGTATGTTTATGTTAGATGAATTTTTACTATGAAGCAACTTTTGTACGTACAAGCTTTCGTTTTAAGCACCACCCACACACCTTTCAATTTCATGCAACACTTAGATTTGACATTCAAACTCATTACTAGGTCTATCCGGAAGGTTGCTCTAGGTTGATCTGAGGAGGATCTTCAGCAAAGAGCCACCTCGCAGATTCTGGTTGATAACTTTTTGTTGTCAACAGGGATAAATGGCACCAAATCCAACTTGTCTTTTGAAACTATCACTACATTAACAATTATTGTTTAAATAACACCAAAGTATATGGTGAGACCAAAATTCCCCCATTTATGCTTTTACTTTCTTTTTTTACTTTTTAATTTTCTAACTTTCTTTCTTCCTCTCTCCTATGGTTTTTTTTTTTGAAAAGCCTCCACTGATGGACCTCCATCAATAGAGGTCGAAATGACCTCTACCTCCAATGGAGGTCGATGAAGATAAAGAAAAAAAGAAAAAGAAAAAAAGAAAAAAAAAAGATTGGCAATAAATCTTGGGTGCCCTAACCCGAGAGGCAATTATTAGTCTCTTGTTGGGCACCCGAGACTTATTGCCATTTTTTGGGCGGCAATAAGTCTCAGGTTATTATTATTTTTATTTAATTATGCTTCATCGACCTCTAGTGAAGGTCTTTTCAACGACCTCCATTTGCGGTCTGTTAAATTTCTATTGATGGAATGGAGGGTTTTTGAAAAAAAAAATCAAAGAAAGAAAAAGATAGATTAAAGAATAATAGTAAAAATGGAGGCATTTTTGTCTATCACGTACTATACTTTGATGCCATTTAAATTTAAATTGTTAATTTGGTTACAATCACAAAAATAGGGGAGAATCACACAAATTGGGGAGAAAAGAGTGCTATAAATTTAAAGAATCCGTAATAGCTAGTTATGTATTATTTAACAAAGTAAACTTCTAATCAAATGGTAAATTCACTCCTCATAGTATTCATTGTCTCAAGTTCAATTAAATGTCAAATTTCATGTAGTGATACATCAAGCACCACAACTAAGAGATGCTCTTATTAAACTAACGGGAACTAGTGAAGCTACATGCATGTCCATATGAACTGAAACTTTGACTTCTTATTAAGTATGACTGTTTGGAATGACATATTATTTGATGTAAACTCTGTTAGTAAAAACTTACGAAATGAAGATATGCATAATATTGGCATAAATCAACTTCAAGGTCTTATTTTGTTTTTGAAGTTGTTAGAATGTGATGCATTTGTCTAATCAATTTCGTATTGAGACCAATAGATCGATAATATTGTAGTTAGACAAACGAATTAAAGAGCAAAAGAAAGCACTTAAACAAAATTATTTATTTATCAGTTAAAATATAGCTGAAGCACAAACATATAATTAATAAGCATATACAGCTGCATATATATAAATTACCTATCATATATTGTTGAAAAAAAAAAAAAAAAAGTGTCCATGCATTGCAACCGAAGCAAATTAAATCTTCTTGTTTAATTAATAGCATAGTTGGGACACTGAAGAGTGAAATCTTGAAGGTTAGGCTGGGCAGGCTGGAGACGAAATGATGATGATTGAGGAAAGTGATGAGGATTAATTGCAAGCTCAAGAACACTGCTGGGTTGAGCCTCTCCCGAAAATGGGAACTGACCAAGTACTTGTACATGATGTCTTTGATCACTGTCTTCTTCCACCGTCCATGCTGCTCCCTGCTCATCATCATCAACCTTAATCTGTACTCAATCAACATTCATACTAGTGTATGTAACATTGCTATATATATACCAATTAATGAATTCAACATTGCTACTACGTAAGTACGTACTCACCATACGAAACATTTGCTGATTTTCCTCCTCCAACATCCTCTCCTTCCTCCGAAGATTGTCCATCTGCTGTTCTAGGAGCTCAAACTGCAGCATGCATATATGCATATATATATATATATATATATATATATATAAATTAAATTTGATAAATTAAGATGACACACTAATTAAAAAGAAAATAATTAATAATTTTCTAATTACCTTCCTAGCTCGAACTTTGTTAATAGAGTTCTCAAGTTGGTGTTCAAGTTGAAGCAACTGGTCATATTGTACAGTGCTCAAATCATCACCCGTGTACCGCTGGAGACTCAGTTGAAGATTGCGGGTTTCTTTTTTTATTCTTCTTAACTCTCCATGCATTTGTTCCTTTTTCATTTCATTTCATAATTAATTAATTAATAGAATTGTGTTTGTATAAATGAAATTATAATTTTATAAATAAATTTAATTGAATATATAAATAATATAACATCGTAATTAAGTACCGGATCAACATTGTTTTCTGAAATTCGCATCCCTGTAGCAATCTGGTACCTTCTTATGATTTCCTCCATGCTGCCTCAGTTTTAAACACAATCAATTAATTCATGAAATCATACTTCAATAATAATATAAAATTGATAATTATATATTATCATTTTATCATTTTTATAATTTTTTTGTCATAATTAGAAAACTAAGTCATGGAAATTATTAAATTCACACAACTTTTGTTTAATAATTTGATGAAAAAGTCCTTTTTGATTCAAATATATCTATAATTTAATAATTTATAATATGATCTCCTAAATTGATACTCATGAGATGTTAATAATAAAAAAAACTAGAATAATGCTTCACGATAAGAAATTGAAGAAATATATTACAAGTAAAAACTGAACATATAACAATGATACTAATTTTTATTTTTTTTTACAACCAAACATACCAGCCTCGATTGATTTATTCATAAAATCATACATTAATATTTAATCATAATCTTTGTTAATGGGTCTAAATTATTTAAATACACTCATCGTAAAATATTAAATATAATTGTTTTTATCACAATTCTATACAGAATATAAATATAATTAATTCATCCGCCAAGTTAATTAACACGAAGTGAGAATTTTTTTTTTTTAGAAAAATGAAAATTGTCAATTACAAAAATCATTTCTGAGTGTTGCTAATCATTGCATAAAACACAGACAATTGGAGATCTAAAAAAGAAGAACGAGAAGAAGGAGAAGAAGAATAAGAATTGGAACCTGGTTGTTTCGGTGCAGTACTGATACAACTTTCCAGTGGTAGAGAAGATGATGAGGCCAATGTGCGCATCACAGAGAACAGAGAGCTCATGAGTCTTCTTGAGAAGTCCGGTGCGGCGTTTCGAGAAGGTCACTTGCCTGTTTGTTCGGTTCTCAATCCTCTTGATGGCTATCTTTCCCCTTCCCATTCTCATTCAGTTTATATACCAAACAAATTAAAAACTGGTCATCAAAAACAAACCCAGGTTAACAAAATAAATAAATTAATTAAATGAACTAAGAGTGGAAACTTGGGTTTACTAAAAACCCTAATAATAACATATTTAGTACTGTTTTTCTGTAAAGATCATGTAGAGAGAAATCGAGATCATCATCAAAAGAGAAGATTTTTTAGTTTTCTTGAGTTAATTACCTCTTCTTTTCTTTGCTTGCTAGATTGGAAGTGTGCTTGAAGAGTGCATATATAATAATAAAGAGCCGATGATCTCTCTATATTTAGTCTGTCTATGCTTCTCTCTAATGAACCATGCAAATTTACCAAAATACCCAGAGGGGGGTTGTGTTCACATGTGACAAGTCATGAGTGGTTTTAGGTTTCAAATATGTCCAAGTTAATTTGCATGTTGTTAAGAATAATAATGAGTCATTTGCAACTTGCTCTTAAGCTTAACCTACTCTAAAAATGCATTTGATATTTCATAATTATTTGTGTTTTGAGAAATATATCACTGGCGGTGCATGCATGCATTTGGGCCAAGTCGATCAAACAAATGAAGGGTGTTGATTGCAGTAGAGTGAAGTGATCAAAGGTTTATAAGCATACTTGCATTATTGCATACATATACTACGGATACCAATAAGTACTTATATTTAAATTTTTAATTTGAAGTGAGAAAATTATAATTTCACAGACTGAAATTTAAAGCAGTGGAACAAAATGGATGATGAGTGTGATGTGTAATGATGGGTGTGACTGTTAACCAACTCTACAGAATACCATTTTGAATTTTGCCAAATTAGGGATGGTTTAAAGTTTCAGAGAAAATAAACTCAGAGAAACTATTCGGAAATTACAACTAATGATCATTTAATAAAAAGACCAAACTGTAACATGAATTGGTCTGCTCATTGTTTTCAATTAACAAAATTCATGGCTTAGTCATTAAGCATCAGTCATATATATACTTTTCGGTCTATTTATAAGACTCAATAATACACTACTTCATTAATATTATGACATACCTAGGGCTTCAATAATCAATATTGTGTTGTGTTTATGAGTGAAAAAAAATGTGAATTTCATTCTTAAAAATATGTAAACATGCATATATACTGTTGGCTCTTGTAAAACCAAGATTAATTTAGAATACACACAAAACCAATGTTCTTAATAGTAAGTACTTATTTAACGTACGAAAATGCCATGTACATTATTATGTATTAAACCATAGTACAAAATTGATATAAACCATATTAATTTGATTAATTAATATGGGAAACTCCAAAATTTATTGTTCTACATAACTTAATTAATACATGTAATATCTCTCAAATTGTGACTGAATTTTGATGAATTTTCTTCCTGGCAGGCCAAACATGAAATCATACAATATATCTGTACCATTTGTTGTATTTAAATATAAGATAATGTTTTGATATATATATATATAGCTTCAATCCTTTTTAATTTCCCTATTCCTTTATTTTGCAGAAGTGTTAAATATAATTGTTTGCTCAGCAACAATAGTTTTTTGTTTTGCATCTGCTAACCCTAGTTAGAATTCATGTCAAGTAATATGACATTTAAAGTAAACTAGGGTTTTGAATTAGGTCCCCACTAGTTTTTTTCTTACTTTTTCCTAGTCAACATCAAAATATCTCACTTACCTCCACCAAAATATTAGTTGCCACCCATAATTTTATGAACAGATAATAAATAAAGCAGAGTTTGACTAAATACTGTTCAAAATAAAAAAAATGATTTTCTGTATTTCATCTTCATTTTAAGACATTAATTACTTAACCAACGTTTTATCAAGTTGGCACGTGACAATTAGAATTAAACAATATATCAATTTTTTATTTTAATTTATTATATACTCTAAACTATTATTTTTTATTTTATTTTAATTGGAAAACAAAAACTCATATCTATGGAGACGAATTCCAAATTTTTCGTAGTCGAAAGCTTCATTTTGATATTATATGTCATTTCGCCTTATAGTATGGTAGCACATATCTTGTATTGTTTTTTTAAAAGAAAATCATGATACATTGTTTTTATAATATATATATATATATATATATATATATATATATGTATATATAGATATATTGTGTTTTTCTGAAAAAGCTTGAGGGTGTGCTAATACAAACTATATATATATAGCAAAAAATGTGGAAAGAGAAAGGTAGAGAGAGAAGTTCTCCATGCTTTCGAAATGGAAGAAGCGGGTATGAGGATTTTATTGGCTATGGAGAGAGCTGGCATGTCCGAGGACGGAAAGACTTCGGGAAGAGTTTGGTCTCAATTTCACTGACAACTTGAACCCAAAGATGGATGTGGCTTGCTTATAGGGTGTCTTCAAAGTCTTTGGAAGAGTGAGAGATGTCTTTCTCTCCTCTAAGAATAGTTCAATGAGGCAACTTAGGTGGCTAATTTAGTGGCTTGGATGCATGTGTATGGATGGCCAATCGGTGCAAAACTTGCAAACCACAATTGGAAAAACCGAAGAACTACTGAGATAAGGAAAGATGGAACCAGAAAACAGAGTTTTATGCTAGGGAGGGAACGGTTTTCTGATAGAGGAAGCATGGAATGGTCACATAAGGAGGAGTCTTAGAGTCATCGTTCTTTTGCGGGGGCTATTAGGGTCCTACGACCGGGTGTTAAAGACATAACTGAAGATAGTAGGGAGCAGAGCTTTTCCATCTCATGGAAAAAACAGGAATCTACTTCAGAATGGCTATCCAGATGTGCTATAGGAGTCCTCAGGGCATTTTCCTATATTTCTAAAGTTAATAGAACACTGATTTCCAGGGATTTCTCATTTTCATCTTCATACGTGGGGGATAAAAGCATCATTTGGTGCTTTGAATCTGAAATTGAGAAAGAAGGCTTCATTAGGAATAGGTTCTTTTGGGAAGAATGTTTTACCTTAATATCCCATTGGTCTGAT
Source organism: Dipteronia sinensis (assembly GCA_033220585.1). NCBI lineage: Eukaryota > Viridiplantae > Streptophyta > Magnoliopsida > Sapindales > Sapindaceae > Dipteronia > Dipteronia sinensis. Next base: position 29,785,921 of record CM065644.1, on the reverse strand, counting down.
TGAGAGTTCCCCAAAGGCAAGCTTGCTTGGATCAATGTCTTTGGAGTAATAATGACGTACTATGAGGATTCCTTTTTTCTAAAACTGGGAAGGCACGTAGGAGAGCTATTGTGGGTGGATAAGGAAATCTCTTCCAGGGAAAGACTGGACAAAGGCAAGCTTTTGGCTATGGTTCCCCTTGATGGATAAAGTTTTCACAACATTAACGTCTCTATGGAAGAAGGATGCTTCATGGTAAGGGTGGAGGTAAACCCAAACCCGGTTTCGTTATCTTAGCTAGCATATTTTCTGGGACCGGAAGATATGAACACTAACCAGAGAAGAGATGCCTTACCGGAAATCAACTCATTGGGTACGAAAAAGGCTTCTGATTTAGCTTTCCAAGAAGAAAGGGATTTGGTTGATCCTAGCAGAAGACAACTTTCAACTGTCAAAACAAAAGGTCCTTTAAAATGCCTTTTCACAAAACTAGGAAGGGGAAAGCTGACAATGAAGGCTCTAAGTCAGTACGATTTCTGGAAGGGGAGGTTGGTCGAAAGTTTGGAAATGTTGAAAAAGGGAAATCGCTTTAGGTTCGTATACCGAAGGCAATGGTGTTGCCACTATACTATCAAAATGCCAAGTTGACTATTGGAAATAAGAAGGATCAACTTATTGGTGTAGTAGATGGGGATCATAGTTTTACAGACTCTGACATAAGCAGTGGGGCATTTTCAAATTTTAACGGTTGGAAGAGCAAGTGCTCAAAAATAATCAGAACAGAAGGGCGGCCTCGAAATGTGCTCTTGTTGAATGGGCCAAGTAAGAGGTATTTGAGCCCAACCTCATTATCTAGGTCTGAGTTCATAAGTAAACCTCGGCATACCAAATATATAAGTTTATGTTAGACATGTGTGGCCCATAAGGAGATTACGGGTATTACTATTGACTTAACTTTGGACTGGGTCACTGAGGAGATGGTGGGCCTGCACAACCAGATCCATCTAGACCAATGTGGGGTTTCCTTAGAAGATCACCTTATTTCATCGCCTTCTGAAAGAAAAGACAGTAGGGATATCATCCCTTCCAACGAAGATTAGAATTAAGAGGAGAATCAAGCATCAGAGTTAAATTCCTAGAAAGGTTTGGATGGTGCAGGTATCTTGCCAAAAATGCCAAACAAAAGGAAAGGTGGCAAGAGATGTTTTTCTTCAAAGTGCCATAGTATGAATACTAGGAACTCCAAATCAGGAGTGGCTAGGTTGGACCAGATGCCTGGAAAAGGTGAGGGAGTGTCTACAAATTGGAACTTGGAGGTTGAAATTGCCAAAATCATCGAAAAAATGGTGGCCCTTGGAGCAAAATTCAAATAAGTAAATGATGCGGGGGAAACATAACATGTAGAAGGAAATTTGTGGAATCTTGATGAAGAAATGACCAAAATCATAGAGACTAGGGTGGCACTTGGGTTTGACTTTAATGGCAGAAAGAAGGAGGTTGCTAAGATCTTAGCCAGTAGAGAGGCTGAGGAAGAAGAAAGATGCAAAGTTTAGGATAATCGGTGAGTGTGTTTGTGCTTAGCAGCGATGGGTTTTCAAACTTTTTAATGTTTGTTATTTCTTGGAACATAAGAGGTTTAGGTAGGTTTGAAAAGACGAAGGCAGTCCGGAATTCGGTAGATGTTCATAAACTTATGGTGTTGTTCCTTTAAGAAACTAAACTGGATCACTTTTAAAGTAGGGTGATTAGCTCTTTATGTGGCACCTGGTAAACCGTGGCATGGGAGTGGAATCAATAGGTTTGGCTAGTGGCTTGATAACGATATGGAACAAGGAGCTTTTTTTCTATAAAAGCTTGTATTAAGAATAAGAGTTGTATAATTCTCGTAGGTGAACTGGTGAAACAGAGGAAAGAAGTGGCCTTGTGCGATGTATATACTCAGAATGTTGAGACTGCAAGAGTTGAGCTGTGGGAGTTCATTCTAAGAGCTCAAAGTTCATTTTCGATGCCTTGGTGTATAAGCGGAGACTTTAATACCTTTCTTTGTGCTACAGAGAGGAAAGATGGTGAGATTAACCTTAGGTCAATGAGAACCTTCAATTCTTTTGTGCTTCATGCTAAGGTGGTCGATATTACCATCCATGGGATTTCCTTCACTTGGTCCAATAACAGGGAGCAAGTGGTGTGGGCTCGGCTGGACATGTTTCTTATTTCCCCGTGTATCCTTTCTTGGTTCTCGAAAATGGCCCAGGGGGCTGCCGAGGAGCATTTCAGATCACAACACTATCTTGATTGGTGACTCTAGAGAGGATTGGGCCCCTGCCCATTTCAACTTTACAATGATTGGTGGAGGATGACTAATTGATGTTGCAAGCTAAGAAAGGGTGGGTGGGGTGCGAGGCGACAGGTTCTTCGGGCTTCATTTTATCTTGCAAAGCTAAATCTTCAAAAAATCAAGTGAAGAAGTTCCTACTGGCTAAAAACAAATCTAATTTTTTTCCTTAAAATATTGTGAAATGAGGCTGGAAACAGTAGAGAGGAATGTGGTTTGTAAGGGTTGGACTGAGGCTCTTAGGAAAGATCGGGTGGATATCTTGTCGGAATTGTGGAATGGTATTCAGAAAGAAGAACATATATGGCGCCAAAAGTCCAGAGTCAAATGGTTGAAGGAATGAGACAAGAACTCTAAATACTTCCATTGTCTTGCTAACTATAGAAGAAGAAATAATTAGATTAAGGAGATAACCATAGACGGTGCCACAATCTTGGATCCTAGCTTAGTTAAATAGAGGATCAAGGATTTTGTCAAGAACCATTTCAAGAAGGTTCTTTCGAATACACCAACTGTCCAAGGTTTGGGTCTCAGGAAACTTTTGGTGGATGAGAGAGTTTCTCTTGAGAAACCGTTTACCGAGATTGAAGTATGGGAAGCAGTCAATGGGTACGATGGCAACAAAGCACCAAACCCAGACGGTCTAAATATAAATTTTTTAAAATCCAATTAGGCAACCATAAAAGGTGATTTTATGAGTTTCATTCATGGCTTTCATGAGGATGGCTCAATTATTAAAGACCTCAACAAAACGTCCATCACTCTAATTCCTATATGTGGGAAACTAGAGGCTTTTAACGATTTTAGGCCTATTAGCTTGGTGGGATCCATGTATAAGGTTCTAGCAAAGATGTTCACTAGTAGGCTTAAGTTTGTCATGAATTCAGTTATTGGTGAGACTCAAATGGCCTTTGTTAAGAATAGGCAGATTTTGGATAGCTTTGTTGTAGCTGAAGAAATCATCCACTTGTGGAAAGAGACAAGGTATGAGGATTACTCATAAAATTGGATTTTGATAAGGCGTGTGATAGTGTTGACCATAATTTTTTGGACTCGATGTTGAGAGATATGGGTTTTGGGGCGAAATGGAGACAGTGGATGATGAATTGCATTTCTACTCTAATACTCTCGGTTTTAATCAATGAGAGCCTTACATCTTAGTTTGGTGTGGAGAGGGGTCTTCAAAAAGATGACCTGCTATCCCCTTTTCTATTTAACATAGTCTCTAAAGGATTGAGCAGTCTCTTTAGAAAGGCCATTGCTTTGGGGATGATGAGAGGTGCTATGTTTGGCGATAATGGGGTGCATGTCTCACACCTCCAATTCGTATATGATACTATCATTTTTCTCCAGCCTAATATGGATTACCTTTGTAATGCTAGAAGGATCCTAAGATGTTTTGAGCTAGTGGCAAGCTTGAGGATAAATTTCAACAAATCATGCTTGGTCCGAATAGGTAAGAACATCTCTTTTGAAGACAGATGTGCATATTTATTCCACTGCAGAGAAGTTGTCCTTCCCATAACCTATTTAGGATTACCATTGGGTGCAAGACCGATAACCAAGGCCTTTTGGAATCCTATCATGTACTGCATCGAAAATAGAATTTCCCCATGGTAAAGAAAATTCTTGAGCAAGGGTGGAGATTAGTCCTCATCAAATCGATGTTATCCAGTATCCCGACCTACTATTTGTCGATTTTTAAACTTCCGATTGGGGTGGCTAATACCATTGAGAAGCTTCAAAGACTTTTCTTTTAGGGAGATGGTGTGGAGAAGAAGAAATTACATACGGTTAACTGGTCTACTATGTGCGGAAGTAAGTGTTTTGAGGATTTGGGAATCGGAAGAATGAGAGACAAAAATAGAAGTTTGCTTGAAAAAAATTAGTTTGGAGTTTTGGTTAGGAGAAAGATTCTCTTTGGAAGAGAGTCATTTGTGTAAGGTATGGTATCCCTACCACTGCCTTAAATTGGTATTGGACCAGCCTTGTGTGTGCCTCTCATTTCGTCAAGGCTGTGGCTAGCCTCTTTGAAGAAGGGACAGGTTCTCATTCGATTTTTGAAAGGTGGTTTGACAATTATTGTTGGAGATGGCAAGAGATGCCCTTTTTGGGACATTCCGGCTAGTGGAGATGGGAGTCTAAGGGTGGCGTGCCCATGAATTTACGCCCTAGCGGTTAAGAAACGAGGTGTAGTTTTCGATTTTGGGAAATGGCTGGGTTCTAGGTGGCTTTGGGAGGTTCCTCAGAAACTGTTATTTGACTGGGAAAAGGATTACAGGACAGTTTTCTTGAGTGTGTTGGATAGCATTCACATTCGTAACTCCTTTAGAGATGTCTTGGCCCAGTCGTTTCAGTCAAATGGTAAGTTCTTGGTGGGTTCTTTTTGCAAAAGGTTGGAAGACTCTCCTATGTGTACCTCGGTGGGCCATAAACAGGTTTGGAGGGGGATTTGTCCGCCAAAGATTGAAATCTTAGGGTGGCAACTGCTGAGAGGACGGGTCATGGTGAGAAAAGTCCTACATCAATTTGGATTTGATCTCTCTCCTTCTTTGCTATGTTCGTTGTATAATGAGGAAAAGGAAACTATCGACCATCTTTTCCTTCACTATCAGTGGCCGTGGAAGTTATGGACTCGGTGCATGGTTTGGTGGGATGTAGTGTGTTGTGCAAATAAAACAGTGGAAGATTGGTTTCTAAGCTGGCCGCTCTTGTGTGAGGCTGCCAAGCATTAAAGGGCGTGGAACACCATGTTCTTTGCCATCTCGTGGACAATTTGGTAGGCTAAAAACCAGAAGGTTTTTAGAGACAGCACGACGGATGTAGATCAGGCAATGGATATTGTAAAATCTCGAGTTGTTTGGTGGTTCAAGCATCTTGGGAGAGGTATCATGGTTCCCATTTCCACAATGCTCCTTAATCTAAAGGACAACTGCGCCATTCTTAAACTGGAGAGAAGCCCTTCGCAAAAGTGTTGGAACCCTCATGTTGGTTTAGCTATGAAGTTCAATGTTGATGGCTCGGTAAGGGGTTCTCTAGGCAACGTAGGGATTGGTGAGCTTTTGAGAAATAACACAGGGATGGTACTGGGACTCTTTTCGAACTTTGTGTGGATTCAAGATTTGGAATCTGCAGAGATTTTGGTTATTCATCGGCTGCGTCCATATGCTCTCTCCTAACTCTTTAGTAGGAAAAGAGATTGATGTTGTTAGTGACTCCAAATTGGCAGTCTCGTGGGTTAATTCGGATGGTCTGGGCAGTTTGAAGCACATGAACATTATATACGACATTCGTAGTTGCCTGCTCAAACTTGGTAATACACGAGTTTAGTTTAATCCCAGGGCTAGTAATTCTCTGGCCGACTCTCTGACGAAAAACGCTTCTGCTATGATGGGGGATAGAGAGTTGTGAGAGGTCCATTGATTTGGTTGTGTGCTTGCATTCTTTTTTTATCTCTCTTTCTTGGTCGTTTTGGTCGTTTCTGCTCATCTGCTTTAGGGCTTTTGCTGTCCCCTTTTGCCTGTCTTGCTCTGTTTATAAGGCCTTCCCCTGCTTTGCTTGTTTCTTTGGCTTTTGCCTTCTATAACATTGATGTTCAATATATATATAAACTTTCAATTAAACAATATTGTTTTATTCCATTGAGATGACGAAGGCAAACTTCAATCCCCGTCCTCGACATTACACTTGATCCACTCCCACTTCAGAATTGATTATTTTTTCCCCAAAAGTGTGAAAGTATAGGTTTTCTTAACTTTGATGTATGACTGTTTAATATTGTAATCTAAAATTATCAAACAATTTCGTTAAAGTGATACTTTATAAATTATAATATAACACTAGCAATAATAAATTGTAGTTGGTAAATAAATTCAATAAAAAAAAATAACAAAACACTAACTTTGTTAATTGGAAAAAAAATTACTAAAAACAAATACTTGAATTGAAGAGCCAAATATGAATATATATTTTTTTGTTTCAAAAAAATATGAATTTTTTTTCATATTCAATCTTGTAACTGAGAATCTTGGTAGATGAAGATAATTATTATACGGAAAGAGAGGAAAAAATTGGGATTAGAGAGATAGTTGGGACATGAGAGTAAGAGAGAGAGAGAGAGAGAGAATGGATGTTGATAATTGAGGTGAGAGGTTAAAGGTGAGGTGAGAGGATATTAATTATAAATATATATATATATATATATATTGCAAAAAGTTGTCCTAGCTGTAGCCCGGGTCAGACCTCTACATGGTCTACTCCTGAACAGGCAATACTTCGATCGATATGTAGCTTGTTACTTTAGTATGGAGGAAACACAAACTTGAGGGTGCGTTCGGTATGTGGGACGGGACAGGACAGGGTGGAACAATTTTCTCTTGTTCCACGTTTGGCGCGTCCTTAACATGGGACTGGACAGGACACGATGGGACAAAAAATCCAAAAAATTGTCCCACCCAAATAGCTCAGCCAGACTTGTCCCATGCATGGGACAAGTCTTGAAAAGACTTTTTTACCCTCAAAACTTTCAAAAATTACAAAAATACAAACTATTAAATAAAAGCCACTCATTTCCCTTTCTCACTCTCTGCCCATTGTCTCTCTCTCTTTCTCACTCTCTCTCTCTCATCTTTCTCTCAACCAATACTCAGTCTCTCTCCCTCTCAACCGTTGCTTGGCCGCCGGTGATTGATCGTGCCAAAATTGTCATACATTTTGGCCCTCAATTCCATATCATTTAGCTTGTTTTCGAGCATATTTTGATGTCTAATGGTTCGTTTCATAGTGATTACAAACATTTAATGGATATCAAGTGTTGGAGTCGAAAACCGGGACTTTTGGGAGAGAAACAAGTCAAAAACTAAAGGAAAATGAGCCCAAAAGCTAGTGCACGGGTCCCTTACCCATGCACCACCCGTGCACTTACCCGTGCACCGGGTAAAGAGTAGGTCATGATGAGTTGTCAGTGCATGGGTAACTGCATGGGTATTACCAGTGCATTTCTCCGTGCACATGCCCTGAGCAGAGTGCAAAATGAAGACTGCATGAGTAACTGCACGGGTATTACCAGTGCACTAACCCGTGAACTACGTATTCCAGTTGGGCCAAAGTCGAGTTTTCAGTGATTTATAGAGGGGCAAATGTGTCCTTTCACACCTATTTCGTACCCTAGCCTCTCAAACCTATAAATTCCTCACTTAGCCACAAGACCCAAGGATCCATTCATTCAATTAATACACCCACTCTACACTTCATCTTCTCCACCAAATCAAGATAGAGAGGAGCTTCCAAAGGCATCCATGGAGGTTTTCCTCCATGGATTGCCTCATCATCATCACTCTCAACCGTTGCTTGGCCGCCGGTGATTGATCGTGCCAAAATTGTCATACATTTTTGCCCTCAATTCCATATCATTTAGCTTGTTTTCGAGCATATTTTGGTGTCTAATGGTTCGTTTCATAATGATTGCAGACATTTAATGGATATCAAGTGTTGGAGTCGAAAACCGGGACTTTTGGGAGAGAAACAAGTCAAAAACTAAAGGAAAAGGAGCCCAAAAGCTAGTGCACGGGTCCCTTACCCATGCACCACCCGTGCACTTACCCGTGCACCGGGTAAAGAGTAGGTCATGATGAGTTGTCAGTGCATGGGTAACTGCATGGGTATTACCAGTGCATTTCTCCGTGCACATGCCCTAAGCAGAGTGCAAAATGAAGACTGCATGAGTAACTGCACGGGTATTACCAGTGCACTAACCCGTGAACTACGTATTCCAGTTGGGCCAAAGTCGAGTTTTCAGTGATTTATAGAGGGGCAAATGTGTCCTTTCACACCTATTTCGTACCCTAGCCTCTCAAACCTATAAATTCCTCACTTAGCCACAAGACCCAAGGATCCATTCATTCAATTAATACACCCACTCTACACTTCATCTTCTCCACCAAATCAAGATAGAGAGGAGCTTCCAAAGGCATCCATGGAGGTTTTCCTCCATGGATTGCCTCATCATCATCACTCTCAACCGTTGCTTGGCCGCCGGTGATTGATCGTGCCAAAATTGTCATACATTTTTGCCCTCAATTCCATATCATTTAGCTTGTTTTCGAGCATATTTTGGTGTCTAATGGTTCGTTTCATAATGATTGCAGACATTTAATGGATATCAAGTGTTGGAGTCGAAAACCGGGACTTTTGGGAGAGAAACAAGTCAAAAACTAAAGGAAAAGGAGCCCAAAAGCTAGTGCACGGGTCCCTTACCCATGCACCACCCGTGCACTTACCCGTGCACCGGGTAAAGAGTAAGTCATAATGAGTCGTCAGTGCATGGGTAACTGCATGGGTATTACCAGTGCATTTCTCCGTGCACATGCCCTGAGCAGAGTGCAAAATGAAGACTGCACGAGTAACTGCACGGGTATTACCAGTGCACTAACCAGTGCACTACGTATTCCAGTTGGGCCAAAGTCAAGTTTTCAGCGATATTTAGAGGGGCAAATGTGTCCTTTCACACCTATTTCGTACCCTAGCCTCTCAAACCTATAAATTCCTCACTTAGCCACAAGACCCAAGGATCCATTCATTCAATTAATACACCCACTATACACTTCATCTTCTCCACCAAATCAAGATAGAGAGGAGCTTCCAAAGGCATCCATGGAGGTTTTCCTTCATGGATTGCCTCATCATCATCACTCTCAACCGTTGCTTAGCCGCCGGTGATTGATCGTGCCAAAATTGTCATACATTTTTGCCCTCAATTCCATATCATTTAGCTTGTTTTCGAGTATATTTTGGTGTCTAATGGTTCGTTTCATAGTGATTGCATACATTTAATGGATATCAAGTGTTGGAGTCGAAAACCGGGACTTTTGGGAGAGAAACAAGTCAAAAACTAAAGGAAAAGGAGCCCAAAAGCTAGTGCACGGGTCCCTTACCCATGCATCACCCGTGCACTTACCCGTGCACCGGGTAAAGAGTAGGTCATGATGAGTCGTCAGTGCATGGGTTACTGCATGGGAATTATCAGTGCATTTCTCCATGCACATGCCCTGAGCAGAGTGCAAAATGAAGACTACACGAGTAACTGCACGGGTATTACCAATGCACTAACCCGTGCACTACGTATTCCAGTTGGGCCAAAGTCGAGTTTTCAACGATTTTTAGAGGGGCAAATATGTCCTTTCACACCTATTTGGTACCCTAGCCTCTCAAACCTATAAATTCCTCACTTAGCCACAAGACCCACAGATCCATTCATTCAATTAATACACCCACTATACACTTCATCTTCTCCACCAAATCAAGATAGAGAGGAGCTTCCAAAGGCATCCATGGAGGTTTTCCTCCATGGATTGCCTCATCATCATCACTCTCTACCTACAACCACCCATCTTTGGAGGAGATTCAAGAGGAAAGAGCACCCTACCTTGTCTATGAGGAGGAAGAGCTTCAATGGAGCTTGGAGATCTGAGATGAAAATTGGGCCACTCTACTAGCTTAGAGATCCAAGATTGACAACCTTGGGTTTCTTCTATCTACTCTTCTCTTGTATATTATCTATTTGATGTGTACCCCTATTTGGGAAATATGTAAACCCTAATAATAGTTCCATTTATTTAATTGACTTGTATTTGATTTCTTCTTGTATTGTCCCATTCGATTGCATTTAATTCGACACTTCACTTGTATTAAGTAGGATTGACAACCCAACTCTTGATGCATGTTAGGGATAGCTCTTGTCTTTACAGTCATGGCAAGTAGAGTAGAAATTGGTATGTGTTCATGATTGGGATTAGGAGTAAATTAATGTAATTTAGGAATAGATTAACTAAGCATCCCATGATTGATCATATGTCGATAGATTATTCGAAATGCATGTTTTGGATTGAATTGAGTATTTTTGTTTGTTTGGGTGAAATTCATGAAGTGTATACATGATGCCTTTGTGGGTTTCGATTCTAAAAACCTACATGTTTATACGACCCTTGAGCGTTGCTGGTACGATACACCCTCGGCGAGTAGCAATCAGGTGGCGACTCTTAGTCATTGCTAGTGCGATACACTCTCGGCGAGTAGTGGTCGAGGGTCAATTTATGCTTAATGCCTCAATTGGTGTTGCTTACACGTGACATGTGAGTAGCGATCGGTGGTCGATCTTATGTTTATCTCTTTAATATATGTGGTTAAACGCGGTTCTTAGTAGTTGCTCATGCAATACATCATCGGTGAGTAGCTTTAGAGGACCAGACGACTCTCCTATTTCCATATCTAGAGGTCGTACTTAAGGCTAGGTTGAACCCAATATGGGAGTGTCTTTGCAATTAGTTATTCTAGGTGGCAGGAATGTTTTGGTGGTCATGAGTACCATATGTATCCATTTTCTTGCATCTCTCATATCTGCCATTTATATTTATCACTTAAATCACCATTCTCATCTCTACACGTTCTCTTATTTTTATCATCTTTATTTTTATGCTCTTTTCTCACACACACACACACAAACATGTTTACACTTCACACACACCACTCTCACCCTTGCCATGTTCTTATTTATATTGCTTTCAATAATCACTAAAACGAGAGACAATCGACGGATAACACCTCCTTGTTGACGATACCCTCGCTTAGCGCTTTACTAAGTTTTCAAAACTTTAGAGCACATTGCATAGGACAACTTTATAAATATCTTTTGATATTCGCAATTTGGTAACAACACAAAAACCGAGTTATCAGTGAAAAGCCTCGATATCCCTCTCAGTCTCTCCTCCTTCTTTCTCTCTCTCTCCGTTCGACTTCTTTTGATTCGAGCCAATCCTGTGGGTTTTCGATTTTGGATTTTTGGATTTTTGGATTTTTGGATTTAGATTTAGGGTTTCTGATTTGGGGTTTTGATTTCTTTCACCAATTTTTTGCGAATTAGTTTGTTTATTTGTGGAATTATTTGTGCTTCTTTTGTGTTTTAGGATTGAAAGAGATTTGGTTTTTCACGATTTTGGTCTTGTTGTATTTCCTGGAAAAAAAAAACAAGTCCATATACTTTGGTGGATTGATGTACATATATTTCACTTGAATGTTGTGTTCTCGTTCCTGTGTAGTGGGTAGTTTTCAGTTTGTACTTTGGCTTTGCTTTGCTCTCTTTTTCTTTTTTTCTTTTTTGGTTTTCCCATGTTGTTCGTCTTGTTGTGTTCTCGTTTAATCAAAAAAAAAATCAAATGAGTTTGTATTTGTGATTAGAAAACAGACTTGTAATCAGATTAAAAATTGCACAGAACCTAATATGGACTAAAATTGCACAGAACCTTCTAAATCTAGTTATGACCAAAAAAAGAAATAGGGTGGCTGTTGGGTTGATGATCTGAGTTGAATTTGAAGATGGATGATCTGGGTTGGATGAACTTCAATAGGTGATGGTCTGGGTTGGATGATGTTCAAACGGATTCACAATTTTTTTCTTAATTATTCATTTTTAATGGTTGAGATTGTCTGATCCATTATAATTAAATATAATAAAGTATTAAAATTGAGCATAATTGGGTATTAAAATAATTAAGTACTAAAATTGATTTTAAAATAATAATAATAATGATAAAATGTAAATCTTTCAAAAAAAGATAATAGGGGTATTCTGGTCATTTAAACCTCTTGTCTCATTCTGTCTCAGCCATACCAAACGTATAATAGTACAATTAACTGTTTTGTCACAGGTATTCCAAACACAAAACGAAACAACTGTCCAGTCCCGTCATGTCCCGTCATGTCTTGTCCCATCTAGATGCCAAACGCACCCCGAAGGAATTATGCAAACCGAAATCGTATGAGTATCCCTTTGGGCAATTACATGAGTCAGTGGCAATTACATGAGTCGGTGACTATATATGTAATCTATGTGTGTGGTATTCTATTGATCGTAATAGAATAAATTATGATATCTAGCTAGAAATATTATTATAGTCGTCATATGGTCGTAATTGACTTAACTTAATGAACCAAATTGAAGATGTAATCAAAAGTGGTTGATAATATTAATCTCCTTCTTGACTATGGATATTCGAGAGAAGGATATTGCTGCACGACATGTAACAGGTCAAGGACATTAATATACTGTTTAATCACTTTTATATTTATATTTTGAGTTCAGTTATAATTTTATAGTGGCATAAATTATAACTAAGGTAATATGAATTACAATAAATCAAGTTAAGGAAGCCAAAATAAATATTGTCCTAAGGTTCCCTTTTGATGATATTGATAATAAATGATTATTATATTCTAATAATTTACAAGTGTTCTGCCTTAAGTTGAAGGACTAATTAATAAAGAAATAGTGGATTATGGTTTTGGAAACCTAATTGATATTATAAAAACATTGGAAAAGTGGTTGCCATATATGACTTGTGAATTGTGATAGAAAAAAACAATAGGATACCCTAAAAGAAAAATAGGCAGAACATGCAAGGATTGCATAGGGTGTGGGGTTCACCTCTATAGTTTGCTCTCTCATTCACTCCCCGTTTCCTTTTACTGGGGATTCAACTTTCCAATCGATGCGCCTGTAAAAGGTCTTGAAGGAAAAGTTCCCACCACTACAGGAAAATCTTTCATCGACTACGGGCGATACCCGTTGTGGATGCGTTTTGACTACGGACATCGCCCGTTACAACACCCGTCATTTGCAAAGGTGTGATGGAAAATGAGGCGTTTCTACTACGGCTGATGTCCGTGATAAATAATCACAACTACAACGGGCATTGACCGTAATGCATAGCGTTTTCACTACGGCTGATGTCCGTGATAAATAATCTAAACAACAATGGGCATCGACCGTAGTGAATGACGTTTCAACTATGATTGATGTCCGTGATAAATAGATGATTTTTTTTTAAGAAAAAAGTATGATTAGCTACCTATTGATTTTCGTATATATACATATACATATACATATACATATATATATATGTATATGTATATACAGTCATTTTCCTGTCAGTGCGCACTGATAGAATTATATAAGGACATTGAATGTGAGCCACTCATTTATAAAAGAGTTTTGACAAGTGCATACATACCAAGTCAAAATATATAAAATGAGTGGCTCACATTCAATGTCCTTATATAATTCTATCAGTGCGCACTTATATGAAAATTATTGTATGTATATAATTGTAATTTGAATTTTTTAGAATCTATTATCACATTAAAATTCTTATCATTCTAGACACAGATCTGTTGATAAAAGTCTACACACACACACACACACACACACACACACACACACACACACACATATATATATATATATATATATATATATATATATGAGTCCTTATTAAGTGAGGTATACCTTACTTTAATTTCGGTAAAGACTTTGATGAAATCACATCTATTTTTATGAATTTTGATTTGAATTTTTGTGTAAATGATAAGTTCATTGAAATTTACCTATGATTCAAATTTTAGAATTTTTCAAGTACTAGAACTATTTTTTTGAATTTTCCTATATTTCACTCAATTTTTCAATGCCTTTATATTTAACAAAATCGGGATAAATAGTTTTAGTACTTGAAAAATTCTCAAATTTTATTCATAGGTATATTTCAATGAACTTATTATCCACACAAAAATTCAAATCAAAATTCATAAAAATCGATGTGATTTCATCAAAGTTCTTACCAAAATTAAAATAAGGTATACCTTACTTGATAATTATTATATATATATATATAATAAAAGTAATGTCACAAAAACATTCAACTAATTACATCATAGTTCTTTCAAAAAAATAATTACATCATAGTTAAAGGTTAACCTATCGTATAATTTTGGCTACATATTTTCCTTCATCGGTATCCCATCTTTGTGCTTATGCCCCGCTATCCAAGTTTCCACTATATCCACTTCGTTGGGATCTTCATTTTTGGCTAGTTTTGGCATCAATACAAAAAAAAATGGTCTTTTCTGATGGCTAAATGCCGTCGGAAAAGACGTTTTCCCATCGGAAATGCCCTTTTTCGATGGGAAAAGCCGTCAGATGCCGTCAAAAATACGCTTGTCGCAAATAACTATTTACCGACGAGCCATCAGAAATACTACTATTTCTGAAGGTGGTCAAAATTACTAGTATTTCCGACGGCTTATTTTTATTTCCAATGGGAAATGGCCGTCAGAAAAGGTTCATTGAAAAAAATAATTGCACGCCTTCAACTCTGCATTTTACGTGACTCGAACCCGTGACTTGGATTTGATAGTAAATGTTACTCTTACCATTTTGCTATTACTTTATATTTGATTTCTTTTGCATATTAATTATATATAAGCTATTTATATGTTTGCATACTATCTAATTAAATATATTTTTTGTATAATATTTAAATATAACTATTAATATTGTTTTTAAAAATAATATTTTATTAAAATATTTCTCTTATTTCATAGGAAATTACATTTTACTACCACTTTATCTTGAAATATGATACATATATTATATCCTTGTTGATTTTATTTTTTATAATCAACATTTTACTAAAAAATTAATAATTTTTATTAATTAATAATTTAAACTTATTTTAGTAATTACTAATAATTTTGCTATATTTTATATTTATTTAATTTAGTCAGATGTACACATAAAATAAACTTCTTATTCGTACCATTTTTTTGTCCCTAAAGTCTGGTCCCTAACTATTGTCTAATTTTCTTGCATCGCCATAATTTTTTTATTTTTTTTTTACATTACCTATGACATATTATTTGAAAATTTTAAAATTAAATCAAAATATTTAGCGAAAAATTTAACAGAGTGATTTCGCTAAAAATAATAGTGATAAATACCAAAATAACACATATAGTGATACATTTAAAATATTGACCAACAAATCACATTTTTTTTTGTAGTGTATAAATTATCACATACATTCCATTATAATTTATTAATTACTATTATAATAATAAATTAATTATTTTTTCCATGACAAAACCATAACAAATAATGTAGAAAATTGTACTGCATTTTCGATAGCGTAATTGCCCTTAAAATTAATTCGAATTAAATTTTACCATTTCCGACGGCATAAAAAATGCCGTCGGAAATACATATTATTTCTGACGGCGTAAAATATACCGTCGGAAATACAAACTATTTCTGACGGCCATTTAGACCGTCAGAAATAGTATGTATTTCCGACAGCATAAGGACTATTTTCGACGGTTATTGGGCCGTCAGAAATGGGGTATTATGTTTTTGCTCATTTCCGACAGCACTAATATAGCCGTCGGAAAAGGTACCATTACCGACGGCAATTAGTGCCGTCAGAAATAGTTCGTCACTAATAGACATTTTTTTTGTAGTGCATCCTGGAAGGATCAATTTCCGAGTTAAAAGTCCGGCTCAGAAGGATCTATTTCACAGTCACACTTGTTTGGCAGAAGGGGGAGAACAGGCTTTGGTTCAAAGTGACTTCCATTTTGACCCTGTAAAATGCACACTCAGACTAAAAATGCAAAATCCATTGAAGCAAAAGGGTCTTTAAGAAATATAAAGGAATCAAATAATAAAAAACCCGAAAGTACAATATAACATTACATTTTACATATAAGCAATCGGCTGTACTAATACAAAATTGACAACAATGGATTCGACAACCTTAGGAAAAAAATGAACAAAATGAATACACATTCACCAAATCAAATGTTACTAAACACAAACAGGAAGCAATTTGAATTTTTTAGAATGTAAAGATTAAAAATAAACATAAAACATAAATGGACCGAGAAAAATGCATTGGACTTTTTTTTTTTTGACAAGAAGCCTCCATAAGACTTTAGAAGTTCAATCATGTTGTGCATCTTAGCTCCTTCTGCATCAGCTAGAGAATGTCACACAAATCCAAATTTACAACATAAGCTATCATTAAAAAAAAAAGAACATTAAAGAAGACACTTAAATAGTATTGTTGCATTGAAATTAAAGATTAGTCACATAAACTATGGTCTCATTGAAATTAACATAAACCTTCCAGTAAACTGAAGTGGAATCTAAATTTTGTGATTTTGTTTTGGTCAAGTTATAATTTAAAAATAAAATTGAAATTACCAAAACTCAAAGTGATAAAAGCCAGTGATCATGGGTGTTGACATCAGCGCCAAACTTGATCAAGCAATTTGCCACATCGATCCAGCCATGGAGAAAGGCCACGTAAAACAGAGTCCGATTATCGTAGTCTCTAGCTAACTTGGACCAGAGACTGATCTTCTTTTAGAAGTTTGCGGACAGCAGCGACTTCGTTTCGGTGAGAGTGCCACAGTATCAGGGAAGTCCTGCTAACTCTGGCCTTCTCGTTCTGCTTGTCCGCCGAAGACGACGAGGGGCTCCCCTTTGGCACCGTCGAGGATTCGCTGGCGGAGGAACTACCGGAGCTCATGAGATCGGATCGGATGGGATCTTTCTTTTTTAATTACTTCTCTTCCGTTGATCGGAGCCCAGACCCAAGAGAGATGAAATTGAAATATCTTTAGAACCAATTTGGGGATTTAGGGATTTACTTTCTGAGAGAGAGAATGATTTTTTAGGGATTTAGGTATTGGAGATCCACTTTAGAGAGGGAATATATTTAGGGGATTTTGGAAATCAGCGGGAGTGTTTTGTATTCCCTTCAATAACTTAATTTCTTTCCATTACGGTTTTTGCCCTTTAAATAACACTAAGGATTACAGACAAAGCCCGTAATGTATGCAGTGTTCATAACGAGTTCATCTCTGCTCGTAATAGCTAATTATTATCCTTCACGGGCCTTTAAATTAAAGACCCGTTTTAAATGATTTTCAGAAACCAACTTTATTACGGGTTTTTAATTGCCCGTAGTGAATAATCATTTTTCAACATGGGCCTTCCAAGCCCGTAATGAATGGCCTGTAGTAGATAAACAATTTTCTTGTAGTGTGCACACATTTTTTACTTGATAAATCAAGAATCAGAAGGAAAGGCACTTGAGGAGAGTGTGGCTAGGTCACACAAAGAATCACATGATCATTCGAGTTGTATACGATTAAGTACTTTAGGTTTTGTTTTTCATCTCTATTTGGTTTTTTAGAATCGTATTATGGTATTCTTTGGACTTCTGCAAATTTATTTGTTTGGTTTTATTATGATAAAACCTTCATAACTTTTACTGGTAAAGCTTTTAATAATAAATAAATAAGTTGTATGTTGTTTGATATTTAATTAATAGTCAAATTGAATCAATTTAAAATATGTGACTTCAATATTCATCTATTTAATTGGTTTAAATCTAAGGAGTGTCATTTGCTATTCTTCTCCAACATTGGATCAAAAACAAATTAATAGAAAATATTGAAATCACAATTTTAAGTTGATTTAACTTAACCCTTTAATTAAGTAAACGATTAAGTCGGAAGATTATTTAAAAACATATTTTTAAAAGTTCCTTTAGTTGTGATCAATTATGAAAAGGGCATTGACAAAGTATTTAAGTGAAAATGGTATATGGTGTAATATATCCAAAATTTATAAAGAGAGTACTTGAGATAATTTATCAAAAAAAAAAAAAAAATCCTCAATAATCAAGGATGAGGATGCCTCCCCATCCCCATTTACCTTAAATGGGGACGAAGATGAGAATGGGGATGAGGAACCCATATAATCTATTTTCCCAATTGCCATCCCTATATTAACAACCATATGATCTACGTAAAACGTATGATTTGGTGTCATGTCAAAACTATTTAAAACGTACTAAGCAATACTCTTATATTGTAGATATAAAATATGACTAAATCAAGATGAATGACATAAGAAATATGGGATTGGTCCGGTGGTATATATGTCCCTCACACTTGTAAGGTTGTGAATTCAAGTCGTACTATACCCAATTGTTGAATGTTGAACATGTAAACATTCCGAGTTTGTTATATCAAATTAATTTTAATGGTTGGATAATTTGATTTGCAATTTGCTTTATTTTTCTGTTGTTGCTAGGTAGGAAATCTCTTTTTTTTTAAAAAAAAAATAGAAAGAAAAAAAAAAAGACATCTAATCTATGTGCTGATAATATGAAGTCCGATTAATATGAACTTAAAGACATCAAATAGAAGTGAAATGAAACCATATCTGATTATGGAATCAGAGGCTCAATCTATTACCATTAGAAGCAATTAATAATTAATGATAAGATATTCTTCACGTCTAATTAGCAGTTTTACGTCCACTTCATAATCGAGCTTTATTCAGTTTCACATGCTTTCTGCAGAAATTCTTGAAAAGCATGGTACAATGAAAAGCCTATGCAGAAATTCTGCATACTATATATGTTTATATTCTTGACTTTAGATAAAAAAAAAATTAAAAAAATAATCTTCCGAGTAAAAATATTTTATAATTACTAATTAATGTAATGATCATATGATCCCATGGTTGATTTATATATATATATAAATAGGCTTTAATTAATTAATATTTAATACTTAACTTATCCGCAGAAAATTGGGACAAGAAGAATGAACATTTTGTACAAAAATTTAAAATCTTTTCGGAACTTAGATCAATTATTTGTTTTTGGTGCAGGATTGGACTTCATTAGCTAGTTTAGGATTTTGTAACAGAAACATTTACCAAAATTAAAGTGTCTAGAGTTAAATTAAGTTAAAATTTTCAAGTGCATTTGTTCATGTGTTATCATAATTATTGTTACTAATATTATTTTGAAAGGTGAAATTTATTGAAAAAGCCAAATATACACAAAGGCATCTGAAAATCATGCAGTGATAAAAGGTAATTCCTACTCGCACAAGAAGCCATGATCAGATCTTCATGGTTGCGGATCAATAAAAATCAAACCTACAGATTTAGACTTAATTAATTTGCGTCTATGACAAATTAACTTTGCTACAAAGGAATGATTTTACTAACGCATCGAGAAATATTGAAAACATAAGTCATAACATTTTTGAAAATGAAATTTATTTGACCTAAACAATACGTTTCACTTGGGGAACATAGCTCAATCATCAATGCTCTAAATATATTTCTTTTAGTTCATTTTCACCGCATAACTCGAGTATCTGCATTCCTGCAAAATTCAGATACATGATGTTACGTGCACAATTGGATCAACGAATAAATGGTACTGGTTTATTTCGAGAGAAACCAAAATCTCTAAAATATCAGAATAAACTAAAACTTAATTTCACTCTAATCATGTTATTTCATTATACCAAGTCCTAATTTATACATAAAAACTAAAGACATCTGATTAGATTGAGTAATTGCAATCTAATCTTATTTAATTTAACAATTATTAAAAAAAACTTATCGTCCATGTAGTTAAATGTTGTTTTTTATTTTCCTTTAAAAGAAGTCGCGTAGTTAAATGTTAGTGATTAAATGGAGGAAATAGGGGTTTATGACATTTTTTTGAGTTGGTGTTGTACGAGTGGCACCACTTTAATAACTTATGTTTAACAGGCACCAAAGTAAGTGATTTCTAAAAATGCCCTTACTTTACACATTGTTTTATTTTTTTTTTACTTTAACTTTTCTCTTACTACTCTCTTTGTATAGTTATTCCCAACTCAAACAAAACTAACTTCCATAACATTACCGATACATCTTCAGTAGATTAGCTTAGTGGCGCTACGCTGACGCAATCGGGGGTCGAGCTTCTGTTGGGGTTTATGCCCTAAAGATGTAATTTGTAAATGGATTTATGAAATAAATAAAAAGAAAAGTTCAACTCATTCTTGTTGTGTTGTTTATTTTATAACTTATGCATATATTAACATCCTAGATTGCTAGATATAATCTCGAACTGTGTATATGAGTGTCATATACAGATGGATACAGTAACAGACATGCAATCTAAAGAGTCCATAGATAGCAAATAAAGCTGGGTACTTTATTTGTGGTTAATCTATAGCTGTGGTCCATTCCGTAATGTACGGTGATTCTATCCTGAATCATTCATATGAGATATGAGATTGGAGGCACCTTGTATGATGTGATCATATAGGACTGGACCATGATCTATATGAATCTCTCACCAAGATCCGTTTACTGATGAGATTCATATATATAAACTACTGATGGCTATATGTGGGTGATCTTAATCCCGAGTGTCTTATCGACTCATTCAGGTTAGATCATGGTTTTTAATATACCATGAGTGAGGTCAGATGCAGTTCCTGATCAATATGCTCTGTATGTTGGGATTACAGTTTGGATTGTGGCTGGGAAGGTATGTACACAATAGTGGAATCCTCTCATTCTTGTGAGAAGTAGATGGTAGTTCCCTTAAGGGTTGATTCAGGGCTTGGACAATATGAGTGTTCTCCCAATTCCTTGAGGAAATAAGATTTATTGTTCATTAGAGAATCAACGATACTTAAAGGATATATGTAATTAGAGGGGTATAACGGACATTATGACCCAGCTCTAGTTATGAACTACTGTGGAGGATCACACCATGTGTAATAGCTATATCGATGGACATCGAGTTGTATCAGTCTGTGTAAAAGCGTCTGCAGTTGAGAGAGTGCAGCTTCGAGTTTTTAGTGGAATAACATCGGAGTTAATAATCAATGAATATTAATTAAAGAGTTTAATCAATGATTCCGAGGATTATTGGAGCTCAAAATAATGTGGGTCCATTAGGTCCCTTGCTAGTCCGATCGATTTAGGTAACAAAGGTCACGGATAATTAATTGGACAGTCCAATTAATTGTGTTAGGAAAGTGACACGTGTCAGGAGTTGATTGAGTAATTAAGTTATTCAATTGATTAAAATGACAATTATAACAATTAAATAATAAGATTATTTAATGATGTAATTAGTCATATATGTAGGGTTTCTTTTGTTATTTATTTTGAATAGTGAGATAATGAGATTATTTCATTTATTAAATAAAATAAATTAAAATATATAAGAATTTAAATTGTTTAAATTTAAATATACATAATATCTTTTTTGATAAATAAAATATAGATTTTATTTTAAAAGATAAGGTGTGGTTATTTAAAAAAATATAAAAGAGTTTTATATTTTTTGAAAAACCTGAACCCTGATATGCATGCACATGTATTAGAGTTGGTAAATGATACAAATGCTTTGTGTGCGTGGTTCATTGAAATAGAAAAAAAAAAGAAAAAAAACGCATCGGTATGCGTGATTTATAAACAGAGAATAAAGAGAGAAAAAGAATGGGTGGTGCAGGTAGACATGACGGCGGTTCGGTTCGGTTCGAACCGGAGAACCGAACCGGAACCGCCGTCAGAGAACCGGAACCGGAACCGGAACCGGAAAAACCTGAAAAACCGGTTCCAGTTCTCAGAACCGGACCGGAACCGGTCCGGTCCGGTCCGGCCCGGTTTCGGTTCCGGTTCGCTTCAATGAAGAACCGGGCGGTTCTAACCGGACCAGAACCTGCGGTTCTGGTCCGGTTCGAACCGCCCGGTTCTTCTTTTAAATATATATATATATATATATATATATATATATATTTAAAATAACCGTTGGGCCTCCAACGGTTCATGTTTTTTTTTTTTTAATTTTCTTTTAATTTTCTTTTCTATAAATACCCCTACCCCTCCATTCATTTTTCCTCACTCCAATTTCCTCAATTCTCTCTAATTCTCAATTCTCTCTAAACTTTCAATTCTCCAAGTCTCAATTCTCAAACTCCAAGTCTCCAAGTTTCCAATTTATATTATTTGCAATTACTAAATTAGTAAGTTTCCAATTTATTTTATTTACAACTACTTAGTTTCTAATTTTATTTTATTTGCAATATTTCTTATTTCAAATTTATTTAATTTGCAATTAGTCAATTACTAAGTTTCCAATATCATTTATTTACAATTTATTTTATTTGCTATATATTCCAATTTATTTTATTTGCAATTTATTTTATTTACAATATATTTTATTTGCAAATTGCAATTACTAACTACTAAGTTTCTAATTTTCTTCCAAATTTATTTCCAACCATTTAATTATTTTTTAAATCAATTTTTTAACATTTTTTGTTCAAGGAATTTTACAATTCAATTTTTAAAATGGCAAGTGGAAGTGGTGACGCTCCTAGACGCTCCATTTCGATGAAAGGTAAGGGTCGTATGACGGATAATCTCGGTCATGACGACCGTCCCTATCACGAGTATCTACAACAACAAGTCTATGCTGAAGACTTAGGCCTAAACTTTCCTCATTCTCATCCCTCTCTTAGAATTTCTGAACCCGATCTCAATGTCACCCCCATTTTGACAAGCCAATCAGAAAATATGCCTGATCTTGGCCATGATGGTGATGAGCATGATGACCCTGATCCCAACCCACATCAAGATTTTGATTTTTATCCACAGATGGAAGAAAAGTTACGAAGCAGGTCAAATCTGATCTATTCGTACTCCATATGAAGAAAGTTACGAATGAAGATGGAAGCACAGTAGTGATTTGCAATTACTGCAAAAAAGTATTTAAATGGCACAAATCTGGAGGATATGGCTCATATCGGAAGCATATAACGAACTCACATCCAGATGCACAGGCCAAATCGAGTTCACAATCTCAAATTCCCAGGTACGCTACCCCTAACCAACAATTATTTAAATATAGTGATGCAAAAAATAGAGAAGAATTAGCTAGAATGGTTGCAGCAGAACACTTACCATTTAGTTTTGGTGAAAAAGTTGGTTTTAATAATTATTGTCAACGAGCATTAAATCCTGCTGCATGTCGTGTTCCTAGAACCACGCTCACAGAAGCACTTGAAAACATTTATGAAAAAGAAAAGAAAATGTTGGAAATTTTTTTTGAAAAATATAATGGTTGTGTTTCCGTATGTGCCGACATATGGAGTGATCATTGGCGAATGCATTCATACATAGGTGTCACTTGCCATTATATGGATAATGCATGGGCTATCCAAAAAAGAATTCTTGCATTTAGAGTTTTTGATGAAAAACACACTGTTGCTAATATTTTTAGACATCTTAGAATTATTTTCACAGAGTATAAAATTGAGAACAAAATTTTTGCAATTGGTTTTGATAATGCTTCTAACAATACCGCTGCTATTCCTGCTTTAATTGAATTATGCAAACCTTATCTTGGTGGTAAATTTTTTCATCAAAGATGTGTATGCCATGTTTTCAATTTATGTGTTCAAAAAGGATTAAAAACTCTTGAACAGTTTATTCAACCTATTAAAGATGCCCTCTATTTTTTGTGGAAACATCCTTCTGTAATGAAATTATGGGCAGCATATTGTAAACAAAATGGTAAGCGTGCCATTAGATTTCCTCGTGATGTTCCAACACGTTGAAATTCTACTTATAAATTGCTTGCTAGAAGTTATGAATATAGGGATTTATTAGTTACTTTTATTCAATATCATGTTAGTCACATTAATCTTTATCAAAGTCATTGGGATGCTTGTAGCAATGTTTGTGGTTTGTTAAAAGTTTTTTATACTGCTACTAACAATTTATCTGGTGTTTATTATCCTACAACTAATTTATTTATTATTGAGAGTCTTAATATTGCTGGTGCATTTGCTCATTGTGAATCCGACTCAGAATTACATGAGTCTGTTACTGCTATGAAGAATAAATGGTTAGAATATTATAAGGAGTTTCCAAATATTTATTTGATTGCCTTGTGTTTTGATCCACGTTGTAGATTAGAAAGTTTGCCTGATTATCTTTCTGTTTATTATGAACAAGGTTTAAAAATAAATTATGATGTTGATATGTGTTGTGCTAGGGTTAAGACATTATTGTATGAATTATATGATGAATATATTAAAGTTTACGGTCCATCACTGAACATAGATGTTCCACAAACTCAAAATGTATCTCGTTCATCATCATCATCCTCTTCATTTGTTAATTTAGGGTATAATCTTTTATAAAAAAAAACCAAAAAATAACGAGGTTCTTCTTCATCAAGCTCCACCACATATTCCGAGCTTGAATCTTATCTAAGTACCTCTTTTGGGTTCATAAAAGACACTGAAGATAAAAAATTTGATATCCTACACTGGTGGAAAGAGCATGAAAGATACTTTCCAATCTTGGCTATGATAGCCAAACAAATCCTTTCAACACCAGTTTCTACGGTGGCGGTAGAACAACAGTTCAGTGCCGGTGGGAATATTTTAGACCCAAGACGTTCCCTTATGAGTCCGAAATCACTTCAGATACAAGCTTGTGTTGAAGATTGGACGAAGGCTCAAAATAGACAACAAGAAATCGATCAAGAGGAACCATACGATTTCTTTAAAGATGATCAACCGGCTGAAAG
Organism: Dipteronia sinensis; assembly: GCA_033220585.1. Classification (NCBI taxonomy): domain Eukaryota; kingdom Viridiplantae; phylum Streptophyta; class Magnoliopsida; order Sapindales; family Sapindaceae; genus Dipteronia; species Dipteronia sinensis. The sequence continues at coordinate 29,761,303 of CM065644.1, read as the reverse complement.
TCGAACGGATGATCATGGCAACGATTAGTCCACGTCTCCACGACTCGTCGACTCCACGCCAAATTCGCATCTCCAAACTCCAAAGTCCAAATCTACAATAAAAGGTAAGAGAACTACGTGGCCTTTGATTCCTCTAAACCCTTAAGAGGATACGTAGGCAACTTAATTGTGGTAAAAATTAAGTGCAAGGCCAATTTTATTTTTTTTGGTTTTGTTTTATTTTATTTTATTTTTTAATTTGTCATTTACTTATTTAACTTTATTTTGCGGGTGACCCACTAAAATACATTTACCAATTATATTTCTACATGGCTAATTTTTTTAATGAAATATGATATAAAAAAAAATAAATAATAGGCCGGTTCCGGTTCGGAACCGGAGGAACCGGAACCAGCGGCATGTCTAGGTGCAGGCGTGCACCAAGCAAAAAACAATATATATATATATATATATGATATTTATTATAATTTTTCTTTTGTAGAACAAGAGTTATTCTAGGTATTTTTTTCTCTTGGAAGAAATAGTGTTTTCTTCTCTTTTCTTTACATCCTCCTAAGTTCATGAGTATGTGACGCGCCCACACGTAGTTACCAGTTTCGAAAATAGCTAGGAAGATCTGTGGTACAGACCATGGGCATATCGTAAAGTGAAGGAGCCTCCAAACGTTGGTAAAATTCTAAATTTAATTGTTTTTATATATATATTGATTAGAATTTACTGTGTTTACATATTGTATGTATTAGTTCCGGAAAAATAATTACAATCCTAAGTTCACTGGTTCCAGATCGTTTACGATATGTATAAAAAATTTAAAACTTATTTCCGCCAAGTTACCAGTGAACGGTGTCCCAACAATTGGTATCAAAACCAAAAAATTTTTTGGAACAGGAAATTGTTTTCGATGCTCATGTATGTATGACTGTGTAGGCACTATTTAAATTGACTGAATGTTGTTTTTGTATGTATATTAAATTTGTTAATTTACAAAAATATGATTGATCGTTAATTATATAATACTGTGGATTTAGGGTTTATAGATTGTATTATAATTTTTTTTTGTTATTATATTGTAAAAAAAACAAAATGTAACCTATATTGAAGACCTGGAAAAATCGCAAAGACGAAAAGGTGAAATCGGAAATATGTGGGGGGGTACTATTCATGACACTGTTCACAGCACTGTTCATGCAGTACTGTTCACGCGTATTGTTCATACGCACTGTTCACGACACTGTTCACACGGACAGTCAGGCACTGTTGACTTCGTCTTGCACGGTTCCGTTGGCAAGTGTTGCCTAGTGCGTTCCGTGCGGATTTCCTATTTCAGATTCATGAGATGAATCAGAGTGACCTGAAGAGTCGGGAAGACTCAGAAATTACAAGAAGACCACGGAATGCCTTGGGGGATTTTTGTAATTTTAGATTCCAATTGTTTTTAGGTTAAATAATCCACAGTACTCGGTCAATTCATGTATGCTTTATATTATGTGATGATAGAAGCATTGTCATGCATACGTATGTCTTTTAGATTAGATGTGCCTACACAAATATATTTGATATGTCATACATGCATCATAGCCTAATATTTTATGTATTTTTTTTAATATGATTAAAATAGGTAAATACATTATTGGCTATGAACATGAGATTAGTTTTTTAATAGTTAGAAAACTTGTTAATTCTCATTATTATTAATCTAGTCATTACAGTGTTTAATAAGTTAGATTACTAGGGTCATTTATTGTAATTAGTATTAATATGATTAATAACCTAATAATAAATGAACCGAATAAAGTGTTAGAGTTTTAATAGTTAAAACTTGGTAAACACTTACATAATAATCTGACCTTAGTAAATAGTTTACAAAGGCTTAGATTATTCACTAATAGATTAGATTTTTAATTGTTAAAAATCATTAATAATTTATTAATTAATTAGAATTTATTTCTAATAATGAATTTGTTAATGCGCTAGATAACTTGATTAAAGTTAGCCGTTTGATCCTGTAGAGTCTATGTGCATTAACGGATAATAGAAAACCCTATTTTTTAAATAGTGAGTGGGAGAGGGACATATGACATATATATCTCGTAGTCTCCATCATTAGTTCAACACCATGAGATCCGAGTGTGGCCTTGTGACGGCTTTGCTTTCGTCCTCTCTAAGAAGGGTTTCCACAAAGATCAATATCAAGGTTGACTTCCTAACGGATAGGATTTTTGAGGGTATTTCGGGATTGACCGACCCTAAGGCGGCAATTCTCGAGCGTGAGATCTGAAATGGTGGGTTACACTCACGAAGGTTTTGATTAAGTTTTGTTAATTAAAAACCTGACTGAATAAACGATGGTTGAATGATATGGAATAAGAGTTATCCTAGAATATCATTTGATTGAGAATGTCTCGGTCCAACATGCAAAGACTTGACCGGCCCTAAGGCGTCACTTCTTTATGGTATGTTGGATTGTCGTGGTATAGTAACTGTTTTTTGGGTATTTCTAGTTCGTTAAACATGTTCATGCATTATGTTTAAATTAATGCCAAAGCACTCGCACTTGTTTTAATAGATGACTGAATGAATGTTTTATTTATTTCAGCAATTATGTCTTCTGCATTACTTCAAATTCTTGCACACGACAAATTAACTGGTGATAACTATACTAAGTGGAAACTTAATATTAATGCAATATTGGTCACCAAAGACCTCAAGTTTGTGCTTACGGAGGAATGTCCTCCGGTGCCTATTACCAATGCCATACGAACTGTTCGTAAGGCATACCAGCGATGGGTCTCATCTGATGAGAAGGCCCGAACATATCTGTTGGTTTCTATGACAGACATGCTTGTCACAAAGCACGAAGCAATGACTTCAGCATTCAAAATCATGGAGTCATTACAAGCTATGTTCGGGCAGCCCTCCGAGCAAAAACGACACAAAGCTGTTCGTTCCGCTATGCTCGCTCGCATGAAGGAAGGTGTTGTTATATTTTTATTTTATTTTACTGTTGTATTATTTTAAAAAAAATGTGTAAGCAAGACCTGGTGCGCGCATCGTAGACCAGCGCATGCCCACCTGCCCGCTTGCAAGAAGACCTGGTAGACCAGCGCACGACAGCGAGCATGCACAGCGCACAAGCTTACCATCGCGCGATCTACCAGAGTGCATGCCATCCCTCCAGCGCAGCCTATCAGCGATGCCCACCAGCGCGAGCCTACCAGCGTGCACCTGCAGACCAGCACATCCCATGCGCTGCATTTCTAGCGCGCAACACCCACCAGCGTGCAATCCAGCGCGCACAGCATCCCATGCATGCCTACCAGCGCTCACAGCACATCCCACACATGACCTGAAGAGATTGGAAATCTTGGAAGAAGACCGAGGGATGCCTTGGGAATATTTTTTGTAATTAGATTCCAATTTTTAGGTTAAATAATCCACAACACTCGGTCAACTCATGTATGTTTTAATTATTTGATGATTAAGCATTGCCATGCATATACATGTCATTTAAATTAGTTGTGCCTACATATATATATATATATATATATATATGTTGATATATCATACATGCATTATAGCCATCTATATTATGTGTTTAATTTTTTTTTAATTTGATTGAAATGGGTTATTCACATAATTGGCTATTTTAATGGGATTAGTTTTTAGGAGTAAAAACTTGGTAAATCTCATTAATTACTAATCTTTTTATTAAAGAGTTTAAATACTTAGATTAGTAGGGTCCTTAATATATATATTAGGATTAATTTGATTAAGCTCCTAATATTAATTGGACCTAAATAATGTGTTTAGTTTTAATAGTTAAAACTTGGTAAATACACATTTAATAATAATTCTAGTCTTAGTAAACAGTTTACATAGATTTGAATTGTCACTAATGAACAAATTTTTTTTAAGTGTTAAAAATCAATTTAGTTTATTAGTTATTGGAATAGGATTCTAATAATTTGTGATTAATGCACTTGACGCTTAGATTAAAATTAGCCGTTTAATCTAGTTTAATCTAGGTGCATTAATATTAATAGAAAACCCTTAATATAAAATAGTGAGTGGGAGAGGGATATATGACATTATATCCCGCGGTCTCCATCATTAGTTCAACACCGTGAGATTCGAGTGGGGCCTCGTGACGGCTTTGTTTTCGTCCTCCCTAAGGAGGGTTTCCATAAGAATCAATACCAAGGTTGACTTCCTAACAGATAGGATTTCAGAGGGGATTTCGGGATTGACCGACCCTAAGGCGGCAATTCTCGAGTTAAGCTCTTGAAATCTGAAATGATGGGTTACACTCACAAGGTTTTAATTAAATTGGTTAATTAAAAACCTGACCTAATAAACGATGGTTGAATGATATTGGTATAAGAGTTATTCTGGTATATCTTTTGACTGAGAAGGTCTCGATCCAACATGCAAGAATTTGACCGACCCTAAGGCGGCACTTGCTTGTGGTATGTTGGATTGTCGTGGCATAGAAACATTGTTTTTAGGGTTGTTCTTGTTCATTAAACATTTTCATGCATCATGTTTAATTTTATGCCGAACATTCGCACATGTTTAGAATGTATGACTGAATGAATCTTTAATTTATGTTTTTTCAGCCATGTCATCTGCACTATTACAAATACTTGCAAACGATAAATTAACTGGTGATAACTACACAAAATGGAAACTTAACATTAATGCAATACTGGTCACAAAAGACCTCAAGTCTGTGCTTACGGAGGAATGTCCTCCGGTGCCTACTGCCAATGCCACACGAACTGTTCGTGAGGCATACCAGCGATGGGTCTCATATGATGAGAAGGCCCGAACATATCTGTTAGCTTCTATGACATACGTGCTTGTCACAAAGCACGAAGCAATGACTACAGCATTCGAAATTATGGAGTCATTGCAAGCTATGTTCGCGCAGCCCTCCGAGCAAAAGCGACACGAAGCTGTTCGTTCCGCTATGCTCGCTCGCATGAAGGAAGGTACATCAGTTCGGGAACATGTCCTGAGCATGATGTCCTACTTCAACACGGCAGAAGTCAATGGCGGGGCGATTGATGAACCCAGTCAATTGAGCATCATACTGACGACTCTTCCGAAGAGTTTCGATCAGTTTAAGAACAACTACAGGATGAAAAAGTTAAGGTTCAGTCTCACACAGTTGCTCAATGAGCTCGCTACTTTTGAGTCCATGACCAAGGACAGCAAAAGTAAGACCGGTGAGGCAAAAGTTGCCGAACCATCTTCCTCCAATAACAACAAGAGGAAGAGGTCTACTGGGAAGGCGAAGGGTAAGCCCAAACCCAAGAAAGCCCAAAGCAAAAAGAAAGGCGCCTCCATCGACAAGAGCAAAGGAAAATGTTTCCATTGCGACAAGGTCGGACACTGGAAGAGGAATTGTCCTCAGTACCTGGAGGAGGTAGCCAAGAAGAAGAAGAAAGGTAAATATGATTTACTTGTTCTTGAATCTTGTTTAGTGGAAGATGATTCTTCACCTTGGATTGTTGATTCGGGGGCCACTAACCATGTTTGTTCTTCTTTGCAGTGGACTGATTCTTGGACACAGCTACAGGAGGGAGCCTTCTCCATACGTGTGGGGTCGGGGGATGTCGTGTCGGCCAAAGCAGTGGGAGCAATAAGATTGCAATTTTGTAATAATAATAGTTTTTTATTATTGAACAATGTTTTTTATAATCCTGGATTTACACGGAATTTGATTTCCGTTTCTAAGTTGTTAGAACAATTGTATTCTGTTTCTTTTAATAATAAGTTTGTTATTATTGGAAAGAATGGTCTGAATATTTGTTCAGGAATTAATGAAAATAATTTGTATGTGTTAAGACCGTTAATACATACTACACTGCTTAACACCGAAATGTTTAAGGTTGAAAAACCTAAAACTAAACGACATAAGATTTCTCCAGATAATGACACGTATTTTTGGCATCTAAGGCTTGGTCATATCAACCTTGACCGGATAGACAGACTAGTAAAAAGTGGACCTTTAAGTGAGTTAAAGGTTGACACCTTACCTGTCTGCGAATCCTGTTTAGAAGGTAAGATGACTAAGAGACCTTTTACTGGAAAAGGGCTTAAAGCTATAGAGCCACTAGAACTCATACATACAGACGTCTGCGGACCGATGAATGTTAGAGCTAGGGGCGGCTATGAGTATTATGTCACCTTTATAGATGACTACTCAAGATACGGATATATCTACCTAATGCAACGAAAGTCGGAAACACTTGAAAAGTTCAAAGAATTCCGAGCTGAAGTTGAGAATCAATTAGGTAGGACTATCAAGTCACTACGATCAGATCGTGGAGGTGAGTACCTTGACCAAGAGTTTGAAGACTTCATGGTCGAGCATGGGATAGTTTCCCAACTCACAGCTCCTGGTACACCTCAGCTAAATGGTGTAGCAGAGACTAGAAATAGAACCCTGATGGAAATGGTGAGATCTATGATTAGTTTCTCATCATTACAAAATTCCTTCTGGGGATATGCGTTACAAACAGCGGCATACATTTTGAATGTAGTGCCATCCAAATCTGTTCCTAAAACTCCCATAGAGTTGTGGAATGGTCGTAAAGCTAGTTTACGACATTTTCGCATATGGGGGTGTCCAGCGCACATGCTGAAGAACAGAACAGGAAAGCTAGATCCCAAGTCTGAGGTCTGCTTGTTTGTAGAATACTCCAAGGAGACCAGAGGTGGATACTTCTATAGTCCTGAAGATAATAAAGTATTTGTATCGACAAATGCAACGTTTCTTGAGGATAACTATATAAGTGATCATAAACCTCGTTCTAAAATTATATTAAATGAGTTGGAGTCTGGTGAGACCAGTACTCAGTCAACTAGAGTTGTTAATCCATTAACATCTGAAAGTCAGATAATTCCTAGTCAGGATACACTACCACCTAGACGAAGTGAGAGGGTTGTGAGACAGCCTGAACTCTATTTGGGTGTAAGTGAGGGACAAGATCTTGTCTCTGCTGATAGTGTGGATGATCCATTGACATTTAAGAATGCAATGGAAGATCCTGATAAAGAGGAATGGCTTAAAGCCATGAATCTCGAGATGGAGTCTATGTACTCTAACTCAGTCTGGGAACTTGTAGACTTACCGAATGGGGTAAAACCCATAGGATGTAAGTGGATCTACAAGAGGAAGAGAGGAGTAGACGGGAAGGTAGAGACCTTCAAGGCAAGGCTAGTGGCCAAGGGTTATACCCAGAAAGAGGAGGTCGATTATGAAGAGACCTTCTCGCCAGTAGCCATGTTTAAGTCTATTAGGATTCTCTTATCCATTGCTGCCTATTTCGATTATGAAATTTGGCAAATGGACGTCAAGACTGCATTCTTGAATGGCAATCTTGACGAGAGCATCTATATGATGCAACCAGAGGGATTCGTGTCTCCAGATCAAGAGCAAAAGGTTTGCAAGTTGCAAAGGTCCATCTATGGACTTAAGCAAGCATCTAGATCTTGGAACATCAGGTTTGATGATGTGATCAAAACCTATGGCTTTGAGCAGAACGTTGATGAGCCTTGTGTCTACAAACGCATCATTGACAAGAAAGTAGTTTTCTTGGTCATATACGTAGATGACATCCTACTCATTGGGAATGATGTAAGAGTGTTGTCTGATGTAAAGGGCTGGCTGGCTAGCCAATTCCAAATGAAAGATTTGGGAGAGGCGAGTTATGTTCTAGGGATCCAACTTATAAGGGATCGTAAGAACAAACTCATAGCATTGTCTCAGGCATCATATATCGACAAGATTCTTATGCGATTTTCGATGCAGAACTCCAAGAAAGGTAATTTACCTTCTAGACATGGGGTTCACTTGTCTAAGGAACAGTGTCCTAAGACACCTCAAGAAGTTGAGGATATGAGACGTGTGCCATATGCATCAGCAGTAGGTAGTCTCATGTATGCTATGTTATGCACGAGACCGGACATCTGCTATGCAGTGGGAGTAGTCAGCAGGTACCAGTCCAACCCAGGATTAGATCATTGGGTTGCTGTCAAGACTATTCTCAAGTATCTTCGGAGAACGAGAAACTATATGCTAGTGTATTCCGGATAGGATTTGATCCTGTTAGGATACACAGATTCTGATTTTCAGTCAGACAAGGATTCTAGAAAATCCATATCTGGATCAGTATTCACCCTAGGTAGTGGAGCCAGTGTGTGGAGAAGTATAAAGCAATCTTGCATTGCTGACTCCACCATGGAAGCCGAATATGTAGTCGCTTGTGAAGCTGCTAAAGAGGCTGTTTGGCTCCGTAAGTTCTTGAATGATCTGGAAGTTGTTCCAGATCTGGATAAGCCCATCACACTTTATTGTGATAATAGTGGTGCTGTGGCTAATTCCAAAGAACCAAGAAGCCACAAGAGAGGGAAGCATATAGAGAGAAAGTATCATCTCATTAGAGAGATAGTGCAGAGAGGAGATGTGATCGTCACCAAGATAGCCTCACAAGACAATCATGCTGATCCATTTACGAAGACCTTACCGGCTAAAGTGTTTGAAGGTTACCTAGAAGGTCTAGGGTTACGAGACATGACTCACATGCTTTAGTGCAAGTGGGAGATTGTTGGGGTTTTTGCCCAAAAGCTTGTAATATGTAAATAGAATTTGAACATAAATAAAAGAAGTAGTATATTCATTCATTTTGTGTCATACTTTATATCACATGTGCACTTAACATCCAAGATTGCCGGATGTAATTTCGAACTGAGTATATGAGTGTCATATATAGATGGATTCAGTTTGAAACGAGCAATCTAAAGAGTCCGTAGATAGCAAATAAAGCTGGGTACTTTATTTATGGTTAATCTACAGCTGCGGTCCATTTCATAGTGTACGGTGATCCTATCCTGGATCATTCATATGTAGATATGAGAATGGAGGCACCTTATATGGTGTGATCATATAGGACTGGGCCATGATCTATATGAATCTCTCACTAAGATCCGTTTAACGATGAGATTCATATATATCAACTAATGATGGCTATATGTGGGTGATCTTAATCCTGAGTGTCTTATCGACTCCTTCAGGTTAGATCGTGGTCTTTGATAAACCATGGGTGAGGTCGGAGTTGCATTCCCGATCAATATACTCTGTATGTTGGTGTTGATGGTGATTTTTCGTCGTCACTATCAACTATTGGCGCTAGAAGGAGGGGATCAAACAAAACTTGTGACAATGGCTGGCGAAGGAGATGGTAGCGATTCCAGGTATAGTCAAGGATTGCCAATCAATGAATTGGATGATGATGCCACCCTTAACACTGCAGAGGTAACCTTGGCAACGGCAGATCAGTCAACTGCCCTGGCTGGTATTCAGCGTTTTCCTCCAACTAACGAAGAGATTGCGAACGATTCCGCGCTTCCTTGCAGCAACTTATATCTGACGCTGCAAGGCAAGGGGTTGATCTCTCCGCCACGGAAGGCTTGACGTCACCTCACAATCTTTCTGCTCCAAATCAGCAAGCAACTAGGTTGCGCTCCACAGTGGTGATACCAACGCCTGATGCACCCATAAAGGCAAGCCGTGATCCGATTGACATGCCGGTGATTTTTTCTGAAAGGCCAACCAGGGGAAGCGGAGAACGCAGAGAGGAGAATGACTCGGACAGAAGGTATGGTCATGACCAGACGGCAAGGGATAGAGACCGTCCACGGAAGCGTACTCATCGGAGAGATCGATCGTCGTCCTCGGGAGAGAGTGAGCAGAATTATCATCACAAGCGCCAAAGGGGCACAGTTCGACTGCACGGTTTAAATCGGGATCAAGGAGAATCGAATCCGGAAGAGAGAGGCCAAAAACTGACTATAAGTCAGAATTTCAATGCTGTGGGGGAGCCGGAGGGAGACAGAGATATACTCATACAGAGTTTGACCCGGGAAGTGGAGAATAATCGCCGACAAATGGATGCATTAGTCAGGCGATATGGGCGTAACGAGTTGTCAGATGATGAATCCGGGAGTCCTTTCACCAATAGGATCCTGAGGACGCCATTCCCGGAGAGGTTTAGAATGCCACATGTAGAGCAATTCAAAAAGGACACGGACCCTAAGGAACATGTCAGAAGATACAAGAGTGCCATGGCCCAGTATGTTTACAATGATGCCCTACTATGCTTAAATTTCCCTCAAACTCTTGGGGATCTGGGCTCTAGGTGGTTCGGCAGGTTACCAACGGCCAGTATAAGTAACTTAAGCGAGCTGAGTAAGGCTTTCTCAAGGCAGTTCCTCGGGAATGTGCACAGGAAGAAGTCGGTGGCTCACTTGTCTCAACTTAAGCAAGGAAAGGATGAATCACTTAAGAAATATTTGGAAAGGTTCGGTCAAGAAGTGTCTGAGATTGGAAGTGCAAACGACGAAGCTATAATTGCAGCGTTCATCAATAACCTCCAGAATGGTCAGCTGTCATTTGACCTGAGAAGAGCCCGTCTGACCAGTTACGCTGACATGATGGATATGGCTGGGGGCTATGCCTTGGCAGAGGAAGAAGAAATCGCCATGGGAGGATACTTCGTGCATGGCGGACGCCCGGAAGGGTCTAAAGCCAAGGACCAAGCGAAGATGCCCGATGCGAAAGGTGATAAACAAAAGAATAAGGTACGGACAGGATCTTCGGGAAAGTCGAGAAAAAGTTTTGGAAACCGAGAGAAGTAAATCTTCGCAGGACAAGATTACAGGCAGGGAAACAATGGCAGAAATCTGGGAAACAATGGCAGAAGTCTGGAAAACGGTGGCTGAAATCTGGGAAGTAATGGTAAAAACTTGAATAGGGGTTTTCCCCTTTGAAGCAATACTCATATATATAAGCATGCCGCCGGTCCCAAGACACGAAACCCTAGAAAGGGTAAGTGAGGAGAAGCGGGAAAGATTGGGATAAGAATCATGACGTGAGCTGTACGGGCACGAACAGAAGGGTCGCGTCTCATAAATGCCACGTACCACGGCCAAACAAAAGAAGACAGGTGGCAGTAAAGAGAGGCACCGAGACGTCGAAGAGACAGTCAGTCACCATCAAAAGATCTTCAAATAAGAAAAGAATCAAACGCGTGCAGGCGTAATTAAGACACGTCATTAACGTTTCGAAACGAACGAGGAATTTGAAATCCGACATTGATGAAGAAGACGATAAACAAGAAAAAGTCATGAAAAGTTAAATATTTATCCCGAGTAAGCAGGATGCATTCGGTTCAAATATTTAAGGGGGTATTGTTATAAGTAAAAATCATCATTAAGGAAACGTCATTACAGTAAGGGGCCACGTAAGCAAAGTCGAGAAAAGTCAAGCGTTAAAGGGCAGAAATTCCCAAGGGAATTGACTCGGCAAAGAGTAAAGCAACCCAACCACAGACGAAGAAACCGGCTCGGGCATGCTCGGGCATACTCGGCATACTCAGGCATACTCGGGATCAGATAACGAAGACAAGTACTTCATAAACATATGGACAGAATCAGAAGCAAGCAACTCCACAATAAGCAACGATACGACTATCAGAGTTCAATTGAAAGGCAAATAGATTTCCCGCAGATAAAGGGCGAGGAATCAGACGTAGATTCGGACTCAGCCAAAACAGGAAACAAGATAGATTCCATAAAGAAACAGACTTCAATTAGAACTAGGAAATCACACAAAATGCGGGTATCACAACACCAAACTCTAGCACAACCATAAACCCTAGCAAATAACATGTATAAATACCCCAGTAAGAAACATGATGGAGGCAGGTGTGAATTAGCAGAATAAGTCAGAGAGAAATACTTTGTAATTGAATTTTTGATAGTGGATTTGACTGTGTTGCTCAAGCAACAACCCGTGGATTTTTCTCCAGTTAAAAGGAGTTTTTACCACGTATTCGTATCTCTTGATTTATTGTTTTCTTGCGGTATTACACCTATCTGTTCTTATTTTCGCTTGATACAAGTTCGTTGATAGTGACGACGAAAAATCACCATCAACAGTTGGGATCACGGTTTGGCTTGTGGCTGGGAAGGTTTGTACACAATAGTGGAATCCACTCCTTCTTGTGAGAAGTAGATGGTAGTTCCCTTAAGGGTTGATTCAGGGCTTGAACAATATGAGCGCTCTCCTAATTCCGTAAGGAATGTAGGATTTATTGTTCATTAGAGAATCAATGGTACTTAATGGAAAGATATGATTAGAAGGGTATAACGGACATTATGACCCAGCTCTAATTATGAACTACTTGTGGAGGATTATACCATATGTAATAGCTATATCGATGGACACCGAGAGTTATTGGTTTGTGTAAAAACGTCTACAGTTGAGAGAGTGCAGCTTCGGGTTTTTAGTGGAATAACACCGAAGTTAATAATCATGAAATATTAATTAAAGAGTTTAATTAATAATTTCTAAGGATTATTGGAGCTCAAAATAATGTGGGTCCATTAGGTCCCCTTGCTAGCCCGATCGATTTAGGTAACAAAGGTCACGGTTAATTAATTGGATTGTCCAATTAATTGTGTTACGAAAGTGACACGTATTTATTCGGGAGTTAATTGAATAATGTGATTATTTAATTAATGAATAATGGTGATTAAATAAATTAAATAATAAGATTATTTAATTATGTTGTTAATCACTAAATGGAGGGTGTTAGTTGATATTTGATTTTGAATAAAATAAGATAATATGATTATTTTATTTTAAATTAAATATTTGAAATTGAATTTGAAATGTTTGAATTCAAAATAAATATTTAATTAATTTTAAAAAAGATATGAGATATCTTTATAAAAAATTTAAAAATCAAATATAAGATTTTTGGTTTGTTTTTAATATATATGAGATATATTTTTTTTTTAAATTCAAAACCGAATGTCGGTTTTGTTAAAAAGAAAAAACCAAATGAGATAAAAGAACACAGCAAAGAAAAGCAATTTGATTGCTTGAGAGAAGAAGAAAAACAGGTCGTGCACAGTAAACAAAAGCAAAACAAAAGAAAAAAAAATAGGGTGTGGCAAGCTCAAGTGCTGCACTTCTAGCTTTTGTTTGTGTGTGTATTCTTTTATTCTTCCTCCATACAGGTCCTGAATATCGTGACGCGCCCACACGCTGTTACCAGTTCCGGGAGATAGCGAGGAAGATCACGTGGTTCAAATCAGGAGCAGTTCGTATTAAAGTGAAGGAGCCTCCTACGTAGGTATGAAAATGTTCTTCATTTTATTATCGCATTTGATTATTACTGTACAAATGGGTTAGTTTAATGATTGCATAAAAATTTTAAAACCTTCCACTGCGCAATCTGTAACCCTAGGTTCCAACAATATTTAAATGACATGTATATGCATGGCAATGCTTAATCATCAAATAATTAAAACATACATGAGTTGACCGAGTGTTGTGGATTATTTAACCTAAAAATTGGAATCTAATTACAAAAAATATTCCCAAGGCATCCCTCGGTCTTCTTGTAATTTTCAAGATTTCCAATCTCTTCAGGTCATGTGTGGGATGTGCTGTGCGCGCTGGTAGGCATGCGTGGGATGCTGTGCGCGCTGGATTGCGCGCTGGTGGGTGTTGCGCGCTGGAAAAGCAGCGCATGGGATGTGCTGGTCTGCAGGTGCACGCTGGTAGGCTCGCGCTGGTGGGCATCGCTGATAGGCTGCGCTGGAGGGATGGCATGCACTCTGGTAGATCGCGCGATGGTAAGCTTGCGCGCTGTGCATGCTCGCTGTCATGCGCTGGTCTACCAGGTCTTCTTGCAAGCGGGCAGGTGGGCATGCGCTGGTCTACGATGCGCGCACCAGGTCTTGCTTACACTTTTTTTTTTAATAATACAACAGTAAAATAAAAAAAAATATTACAACATTATACAACCCAGAAACACTCTAAATCCATAACACCATAAAAAATTACGATCAACCATGTTTTTAAATTAAACAATTTAATTAAAAACATCATACACTCATAAAAAAAAATATGTGTCTACACATTCATACATATCAGGAGTAATCGAATTCGATTATACTGTACAAAAATTGGCTCTGATACCAATTGTTGGAACCTAGGGTTACAGATTGCGCAGCGGAAGGTTTTAAAATTTTTATACAATCATTAAACTAACCCATTTGTACAGTAATAATCAAATGCGATAATAAAATGAAGAACATTTTCATACCTACGTAGGAGGCTCCTTCACTTTAATACGAACTGCTCCTGATTTGAACCACGTGATCTTCCTCGCTATCTCCCGGAACTGGTAACAGCATGTGGGCGCGTCACGATATTCAGGACCTGTATGGAGGAAGAATAGAAGAATACACACACAAACAAAAGCTAGAAGTGCAGCACTTGAGCTTGCCACACCCTATTTTTTTTCTTTTGTTTTGCTTTTGTTTACTATGCACGACCTGTTTTTCTTCTTCTCTCAAGCAATCAAATTGCTTTTCTTTGCTGTGATCTTTTATCTCATTTGGTTTTTTCTTTTTAACAAAACCGACATTCGGTTTTGAATTTAAAAAAAAAATCTCATATATATTAAAAACAAACCAAAAATCTTATATTTGATTTTTAAATTTTTTATAAAGATATCTCATATCTTTTTTAAAATTAATTAAATATTTATTTTGAATTCAAACATTTCAAATTCAATTTCAAATATTTAATTTAAAATAAAATAATCATATTATCTTATTTTATTCAAAATCAAATATCAACTAACACCCTCCATTTAGTGATTAACAACATAATTAAATAATCTTATTATTTAATTTATTTAATCACCATTATTCATTAATTAAATAATCACATTATTCAATTAACTCCCGAATAAATACGTGTCACTTTCGTAACACAATTAATTGGACAATCCAATTAATTAACCGTGACCCTTGTTACCTAAATCGATCGGGCTAGCAAGGGGACCTAATGGACCCACAGTATTTTGAGCTCCAATAATCCTTAGAAATTATTAATTAAACTCTTTAATTAATATTTCATGATTATTAACTTCGGTGTTATTCCACTAAAAACCCGAAGCTGCACTCTCTCAACTGTAGATGTTTTTACACAAACCAATAACTCTCGGTGTCCATAGATATAGCTATTACATATGGTATAATCCTCCACAAGTAGTTCATAATTAGAGCTGGGTCATAATGTCCGTTATACCCTTCTAATCATATCTTTCCATTAAGTACCATTGATTCTCTAATGAACAATAAATCCTACATTCCTTACGGAATTAGGAGAGCACTCATATTGTTCAAGCCCTGAATCAACCCTTAAGGGAACTACCATCTACTTCTCACAAGAAGGAGTGGATTCCACTATTGTGTACAAACCTTCCCAGCCACAAGCCAAACCGTGATCCCAACATATGGAGTATATTGATCGGGAATGCAACTCTGACCTCACCCATGGTATATCAAAGACCACGATCTAACCTGAAGGAGTCGATAAGACACTCAGGATTAAGATCACCCACATATAGCCATCATTAGTTGATATATATGAATCTCATCGTTAAACGGATCTTAGTGAGAGATTCATATAGATCATGGCCCAGTCCTATATGATCACATCATACAAGGTGCCTCCATTCTCATATCTACATATGAATGATCCAGGATAGGATCACCGTACACTACGAAATGGACCGCAGCTGTAGATTAACCACAAATAAAGTACCCAACTTTATTTGCTATCTACGGACTCTTTAGATTGCTCATTTCAAACTGAATCCATCTATATATGACACTCATATACTCAGTTCGAAATTACATCCGGCAATCTTGGATGTTAAGTGCACATGTTATATAAAGTATGACACAAAATGAATGAATATACTACTTCTTTTATTTATGTTCAAATTCTATTTACATATTACAAGCTTTTGGGCAAAAACCCCAACAAAAGGTACATCAGTTCGGGAACATGTCCTGAGCATGATGTCCTACTTCAACACGGCAGAAGTCAGTGGTCGGGCCATTGACTAACCCAGTCAAGTGAGCATCGTACTGACGACTCTTCCAAAGAGTTTCGATCAGTTTAAGAGCAACTACGGGATGAACAAGTTAAGGTTTATTCTTACACAGTTGCTCAATGAGCTCGCTACTTTTGAGTCCTTCACTAAGGACAGCAAAAGTAAGACCGGTGAGGCAAATGTTGCCGAACCATCTTCCTCCAATAATAAGAAAATGAAGAGGTATGCTGGGAAGGCCAAAGGTAAGCTCAAGCCCAAAAATGCCCAAAGCAAAAAAAAGGGAACCTCCACCGACCAAGACAAAGGAAAATGTTTTCATTGTAACAAGGTTGGGCATTGGAAGAGGAATTGTCCTCAGTACCTGGAGGAGGTAGCCAAGAAGAACAAGACGAAAGGTAAATATGATTTACTTGTTCTTGAATCTTGTTTAGTGGAAGATGATTCTTCACCCTCGATAGTTGATTCGGGGGCCACTAACCATGTTTGTTCTTCTTTACGGTCGACTGGTTCTTAGACATAGCTAGAGGAGGGAGCTTTCTCAATGCGTGTGGGGTCGGGGGATGTCGTGTCTGCCAAAGCAGTGGGAGCAATAAGATTGCAATTTTGTAATAATATTGCAATTTTGTAATAATAATAGTTTTTTATTATTAAACAATGTTTTTTATATTCCTAGATTTACACGGAATTTGATTTCCGTTTCTAAGTTGTTAGAACTATCGTATTCTGTTTCTTTTAATAATAAGTCTGTTATTATTGGAAAGAATGGTCTGAATATTTGTTCAGGAATTAGTGAAAACAATTTGTATATTTTAAGACCGTTAATATATACTACACTGCTTAACACCAAAATGCTTAAGGTTGAAAAACCAAAAACTAAACGACATAAGATTTCTCCAGATAATGACACGTATCTCTGGCATCTAAGGCTTGGTCAAATCAACCTTGACTGGATAGACAGACTAGTAAAAAGTGGTCCTTTAAGTGAGTTAAAGGTTGGCATCTTACCTGTCTGTGAATCATGTTTAGAAGGTAAGATGACTAAGAGACCTTTTACTGGAAAAAGGCTTAGAGCTATAGAGCCACTAGAACTCATACATACAGACGTCTGTGGACTGATGAATATTAGAGCTAGGGGCGGCTATGAGTATTATGTCACCTTTATAGATGACTACTCAAGATACGGATATGTCTACCTGATGCAACGAAAGTCGGAAACATTTGAAAAGTAAAAGAATTCCGAGCTGAATGTGAGAATCAATTAGGTAGGACTATCAAGTCACTACGATCGGATCGTGTAAGTGAGTACCTTGACCAAGAGTTTGAAGACTTCATGGTCGAGCATGGGATAGTTTCCCAAAATCACAGCTCCTGGTACACCTCAGCAAAATGGTGTAGCGGAGAGGAAAAATAGAACCCTGATGGAAATGGTGAGATCTATGATTAGTTTCTCATCATTACCAAATTCCTTCTAGGGATATACGTTATAAACAGCGGCATACATTTTGAATGTAGTGCCATCCAAATCTGTTCCTAAGACTCCCCTAGAGTTGTGGAATGGTCGTAAAGCTAGTTTGTGACATTTCCGCTTATGGGGGTGTCCAGCACACGTTCTGAAGAACATAAGTGGAAAGCTAGACTCCAAGTCTGTGGTCTGCCTATTTGTAGGATATTCCAAGGAGACCAAAGGTGGACATTTCTATAGTCCTGAAGATAACAAAGTATTTGTATCGACAAATGCAACGTTTCTTGAGGACAATTATATTAGTGACCATAAACCTCGTTCTAAGATTATATTGAATGAGTTGGAGCCTGGTGAGACTAGTGCTTCATCAACAAGAGTTGTTGATCCACAAACATCTGAGAGTCGGATGATTCCTGATTAGGATACACTATCATCTAGACGTAATATGAGGGTTGTAAGACAACCTGAACTCTATTTAGGTATAGGTGATGGACAAAGTGTTGTCTCTGCTGATAGTGTGGATGATCCATTGACATTTAAGAATGCAATGGAAGATCCTGATAAAGAGGAATGACTTAAAGCTATAAATCTCGAGATAGAGTCTATGCACTCTAACTCAGTCTGGGATTTTGTAGACTTACCGGATGGGGTAAAACCCATTGGGTGTAAGTGGATCTATAAGAGAAAGAGAGGAGTAGACGGAAAGGTAAAGACCTTCAAAGCAAGGCTAGTGGCTAAGGGTTACACCTAGAAATAGGGGGTCGATTATGGAGAGACCTTCTCGCCAGTAGCCGTGTTTAAGTCTATTAGGATTTTCTTATCCATTACTGCCTATTTCGATTATGAAATTTGGCAAATTGACGTCAAGACTGCATTCTTGAATGGAAATCTTGTTGAGAGCATCTATATGATGTAACCAGAGGGATTCGTGTCTCTAGATCAAGAGCAAAAAGTTTGCAAGTTGCAAAGGTCCATCTATAGACTTAAGCAAGCATCTAGATCTTGGAACATCAGGTTTTATGATATGATCAAAACCTATGGCTTTGAGCAGAACGTCGATGAGCCTTGTGTCTACAAGCGCATCATTGACAAAAAGGTAATTTTCTTGGTCCTATAAGTGGACGACATCCTACTCATTGGGAATGATGTGAGAATGTTATCTAACGTAAAGGGCTGGCTGGCTAGCCAATTCCAAATGAAAGATTTGGGATAGGCGAGTTATGTTCTAGGGATCCAAGTTATAAGGGATCGTAAGAACAAACTTATAGCACTGTCTCAAGCATCGTATATTGACAAGATTCTTGTGCGATTTTTGATGCAGAACTCCAAGAAAGGTAATTTACCTTCTAGGCATGGAGTTCACTTGTCTAAGGAACAGTTTCCTAAGACACCTTAAGAAGTTGAGGATATGAGACGTGTACCCTATGCATCAGTAGTAGGTAGTCTCATGTATGTTATGTTATGCACGAGACCGGACATCTGTTATGCAGTAGGAGTAGTCAGTAGATACTAGTCTAACCCAGGATTTGATCACTGGGTTGCTGTCAAGACCATTCTCAAGTATCTTCGGAGAACGAGAAACTATATGCTAGTGTATTCCGGATAAGATTTGATCCCGTTAGGATACACAGATTCTGATTTTCAGTCAGACAGGGATTCTAGAAAATCCACGTCTGGATCAGTTTTCACCCTAGGTGGTGGAGCCATTGTGTGGAGAAGTATAAAGCAATCCTGCATTGCTGACTCCACCATGGAAGCCGAATATGTAGCCGCTTGTGAAGCTGCTAAAGAGGTTGTTTAGCTCCGTAAGTTCTTGAGTGATCTGGAAGTTGTTCTAGATTTGGATAAGCCCATCACACTTTATTGTGATAACAGTGGTGCTGTGGCTAATTCCAAAGAACCAAGAAGCCACAAGAGAGGAAAGCATATAGAGAAAAAGTATCATCTCATTAGAGAGATAGTGTAGAGAGAAGATGTGATCGTCACCAAGATAGCCTCACAAGACAATAATGCTGATCCATTTACGAAGACCTTACCGGCTAAAGTGTTTTCGGGTCACCTAGATGGTCTAGGGTTATGAAACATGTCTCATATGCTTTAGTGCAAGTGGGAGATTGTTGGGGTTTATGCCCTAAAGATGTAATTTGTAAATGGATTTACGAAATAAATAAATAAAAAAGTTCAATTCATTCTTGTTGTGTTGTTTATTTTATAACTTGTGCATATATTAACATCCTAGATTGCCAAATATAATCTCGAACTGTGTATATAAGTGTCATATACGGATGGATACAGTAAGAGACGTGCAATCTAAAGAGTCCATAGATAGCAAATAAAGCTGGGTACTTTATTTGTGGTTAATCTATAGCTGCGGTCCATTCCGTAATGTACGGTGATGCTATCCTGAATCATTCATATGAGATATGGGAATGGAGGCACCTTGTATGATGTGATCATATAGGAATGGACCATGATCTATATGAATCTCTCACCAAGATCCGTTTACTGATGAGATTCATATATATCAACTACTGATGGCTATATGTGGGTGATCTTAATCCGGAGTGTCTTATCGACTCCTTCAGGTTAGATCGTGGTCTTTGATATACCATGGGTGAGGTCAGATGCAGTTTCTGATCAATATGCTCTGTATGTTGGGATTGGGGTTTCGATTGTGGCTGGGAAGGTATGTACACAATAGTGGAATCATCTCCTTCTTGTGAGAAGTAGATGGTAGTTCCCTTTTCAGGGCTTGGACAATATAAGCGCTCTCCTAATTCCGTGAGGAAATATGACTTATTGTTCATTAGAGAATCAACGGTACTTAAAGGATATATGTAATAAGAGGGGTATAACGGACATTATGACCCAGCTCTAATTATGAACTACCATGGAGGATCACACCATGTGTAATAGCTATATCGATGGACACCGAGTTGTATCGGTCTGTGTTAAAGCGTCTGCAGTTGAGAGAGTGCAGCTTCGGGTTTTTAGTGGAATAACATTGGAGTTAATAATCAATGAATATTAATTAAAGAGTATAAGTAATGATTCCGATGATTATGGAAGCTCAAAATACCTTGGGTCCCTTGGGTCCATTAGGTCCTCTTGCTAGCCCGGTCGATTTAGGTAACAAGGGTCACGGATAATTAATTGGACAATCCAATTAATTGTGTTACGAAAGTGACAAATTTTAGGAGTTGATTGAGTAATTGAGTTATTCAATTGATTAAAATGATAATTATGACAATTAAATAATAAGATTATTTAATGATGTAATTAGTCATATATGGAGGGTTTCTTTTGTTATTTATTTTGAATAATGAGATAATGAGATTATCTCATTTATTAAATAAAATAAATTAAAATATATTTGAAATTTAAATTGTTTAAATTTAAATATACATAATATCTTTTTTAATAAATAAAATATAGATTTTATTTTAAAAATTAAGGTGTGGTTATTTGAAAAAAAATATAAAAGAGTTTTATATTTTTTTAAAAATCTGAACCTGATATGCATTCACATATATATTAGAGTTGGTAGATGATCCAAATGCTTTGTGTGCGTGGTTCATTGAAATAGAAACAAAAGAAACAAAAGAAATAAAAAACGCATTGGTGTGGGTGATTTATAAAAAGCGAATAAAGAGAGAAAGAGAATGGGTGGTGCAGGCGTGCACCAGCAAAAAAATAAATAAATATATATATATATATTTATATTTGATATTTATTCACTTAATCGTTAACTACTTCAGGAGATTCAAAAACCATTAAAAATATGAATATTAAAGTCATTGAGCTTACATTTATTAAAGGGAGAATTGCACCCCCCTCAGGTTTGGCTTAATTGCATCCACGTTGTAAAAGATGTTTATTCTACATAATCACCCCTGCAGTTAATATTACATTAGTTTGACCAAGTCTAACCGTTGTAATGTCTAAAATACCCCATAAAGTTATTAAATAAAAAAAAGCGTAGAAGACACCTCCATTTCATATTAATGAAGAAGATACCTTCTTTATTACTTTGCAATGGAGGAGGTTAGTGTTGGGCTTTATGCCCTAAAAGATGTAATTTGTAAATGGATTTATGAAATAAATAAAAGAAAAGTTTAATTCATTCTTGTTGTGTTGTTTATTTTATAACTTGTGCATATATTAACATCCTAGATTGCCGGATGTAATCTCGAACTGTGTATATGAGTGTCATATACGGATGGATACAGTAAGAGACGTGTAATCTAAAGAGTCCATATATAACAAATAAAGTTGGGTACTTTATTTGTGGTTAATCTATAGCTGCGGTCCATTCCGTAATGTACGGTGATTCTATCCTGAATCATTCATATGAGATATGGGAATGGAGGCACCTTGTATGATGTGATCGTATAGGACTAGGCCATGATCTATATGAATCTCTCACCAAGATCCGTTTACTGATAAGATTCATATATATCAACTAATGATGGCTATATGTGGGTGATCTTAATCATGAGTGTCTTATCGACCCATTCAGGTTAGATCGTGGTCTTTAATATACCATGGGTGAGGTCAGATGCAATTCCTGATCAATATACTCCGTATGTTGGGATTGCGGTTTGGCTTGTGGCTGGGAAGGTATGTACATAATAGTGGAATCCACTCCTTCTTGTGAGAAGTAGATGGTAGTTCCCTTGAGGGTTGATTCAGGGCTTGGATAATATGAGCGCTCTCATAATTCCGTGAGGAAATCGAATTTATTGTCCATTAGAGAATCAACGGTACTTAAAGGATATATGTAATTAGAGGGGTTTAACAGACATTATGACCTAGCTCTAATTATGAGCTACTGTGGAGGATCACACCATGTGTAATAGCTATATCGATGGACACCGAGTTGTATCGGTCTGTGTAAAAACGTCTGCAATTGAGAGAGTGCAACTTCGGGTTTTTAGTGGAATAACACCAGAGTTAATAATCAAGGAATATTAATTAAAGATTTTAATTAATGATTCTAATGATTATTGGAGCTCAAAATAATGTGGGTCAACTAGGTCCCCTTACTAGTCCGGTCGATTTAGGTAACACGAGTCACGATTAATTAATTGGATTGTTCAATTAATTGTGTAACGAAAGTGACACGTGTCAGGAGTTGATTGAGTAATTGGTTTATTCAATTGATTAAAATGACAATTATGACAATTAAATAATAAGATTATTTAATGATGTAATTAGTCATATATGGAGGGTTTCATTTGTTATTTATTTTGAATTGTGAGATAATGAGATAATGAGATAATGAGATTATCTCATTTATTAAATAAAATAATTTGAAATATATTTGAATTTAAATTGTTTAAATTTAAATATATATAATATCTTTATTGATAAATAAAATATAGATTTTATTTTAAAAGATAAGGTGTGGCTAGTTGAAAGTAATAAAAGAGTTTTATATATTTGATTAACCTTACCAGATATGTATGCAAATAAGTGTTTATATAGTATATAATCAGTGTATGTGTGAATCAAGAAACAAAGAGAGAGCATATATAAGTGTTTGTAATTTATACAAAAGTGAGAGGCGTGAATCAATAAAATTTGATTAGATTAAATTTTGGTGGGCACATGAAAAGGAAAAGAGACCAGGTCTCTTAAAATTGTGTTTTTTTTTTAAAAGAAACAAAAGCCAAACGTTGGTGCACAAGATTTATTGATCAACGCAAATCTAACTGTGGTGCAAGTGTTGCACAGTATAGAAAAAGAAATTGTTTCTTCTTCTTTATTTTCTTTACATCCTCCTAAGTTCCTGAGTACGTGACGTGCCCGCACGCAGTTACCAGTTTCGGGAATAGCTAGGAAGATCAGTGGTACAGACCATGAGCATATCGTAATGTGAAGGAGCCTCCAAACGTTGGTAAGGTTCTAAATTTTCTTTTAGTATATTGATTACAATTTCCTGTATTTACATATCGTATGTATTAGTTCCGGAAAAAGAATTGTGATCCTAAGTTCAGTGGTCCCAGATCGTTTATGATCTGTATACAAATTTTTAAAACCTATTTCCGCTGCGTTACCAGTGAACGGGGTTCCAACAGTTAGCAAACACCAAATCCTACATCTTGCAAGTTGCAACCAATCCAAGGGCGAAGTCAGGACTTATATATTGTCCGAGTGGGCTAAGTAAATTTTTTTAGGTATACACCTGTGGTTCATGTGGCGACCCGTACATGAGACATTATTTGGTTGAATTAACATAATTTCCTACCCAAGCTACACTGAGCGGTAGTAAAAAGGCTTTTTTTTTAGCAAACCTTACAATAAAATTTTTCTAATTAAAAATTATGTACCTAGATAATGAAAATATAATGATTTTTGTGGGTCAAGGTGCTCAGGTGGGTATACAAAAACATTTAAAATGATTAAACTAAGAAATAGAGAAAAACAAAATAGAAAGTGAAATAGCATATCTAGCAATTCTCAATGTTTAGTTTCTAGGAAATAGCCAATTAGTGAAAAAATTGCAAATATGGCATTTCCTAATGTTTAGTTTCTAGGAAATAGCCTTTGTAAGACAATAATACCTGAAAATACACTCTTAACGTGTGTCTAACAACCTAGAGGGGGGGTGAATGGGTTGTTAATCGATTATTACCAATTTTTTCGATTAGTCAATATTAATAACAATTAACCCAACATAAACAAACATTCAAAATCAAGTAAAGTGCGGAAATATAAAGAACACTTGATTTTGACGTGGAAACCCTTCAACAAGGGAAAAACCACGGGCTATCCTTCTAGCCACAGACGATCACAGAAATCCACTATATGAATAAAAGATTACACCCTCAAGTGATACTCGGACTCTTACTCTAGATAACCTCAGGCTATGGACACTACCACTCGCCACTCTTGGTTCAATCCCTAGTTATATCCACTGATACACTACTCTTGGCGTGAGCACCTCTTACTCTACCCGCAGGCCTTTTACAGTGGCACTTGACCGATGCTTGCCAACCACAACTTGGTTGCAAGACTTCAATGCTTGTGCAACTTCACCCCGAAGCCACAAGACTTTGACTCAATGAAGAGTATAAAAGTCTGAGTGTGTATATGACAATATACTCAATGCAATAATGTGCAAGACTAAACACAAAATGCTTAACTAGATGTTATAATGCAATTGAACACTCTAGTTATCAAACAATGCCTACATGTACACACATGAGGTCTCAATTAGTTGTAGAGAAATTCTAACAACCTAATTGTCAAATATATTCACATAAACATTCATGAACTTGACTAGATGCACAAAGCCAACCTAATCATCAATTAAACACACATGAACATTTATGGATTAGCTATTTAGGCAAATATGACCTAATGATGCAAGCTATCACAAACAAAACAAATCAAATATTCATGAACATTAACTAGTTGACTAAAACACAATTTCTCAACCTAGTTATCAATAAATCACACATGAATATTTATGACCTAGCTTTTAGGCAAAAATGACCTAATCAATTAAGCTATCAAAATACAAACCCAATCATGTTATCAAGACTCATAAATATGCAATAAAATAGAGTCTAGGTATTTAATCATGCAATAAATACCTAATCTAGTGTAAGAAGAACAATAAATGATATTCAAGGAAGTTCTTGCTTACCTAGTCATGAAACAATGAAGACCCATGCTCATATGATGTTGAATGATGCAAGATGGAGATGGGTTTTGGGTTTGGAGAGTCAAAGATGCTTTCTTGAAGCTTTCTCTCTCTAGGAGCTCTAACCTCTCTCTAAAGATGAATTTTTGAGCTCTTGGTCGGCCAAGAAGAGAAGAGGAAGAATATATATGAAGCCCTAGTTAAAACTACGTCGTTTTGAACTTGGGAAACAGAATCCCATCAAAACCGCTTGCAAGACCGCGGCACAGGTAAGTGTCCAGACCGCGGTACATACAGCAGTGCACCGTCTGGACTACACCGCGGTTGGGACCGCTGTTCGTGCAAGTGCACAGGTCGCGGTCCACGTCGCGCATGACGCACTGGAGAATACCGCTCCGTGCGCCGCGGTGCAAGCAAGGCCTGCCGAGCGGTCTAGGCCGCGCCAAAGGGAAAAATCCCTTTTTAACACTCAAGACAAAAGTCAATCTTACATGAATGTTGTGCAAGTGTGAAGTGAGTGAGATGCACACAATGAAGGACAATTAACATGTCAAACATGTTATCAACTAAGATACAATGCAAGATATGATATCTAATGTAAGCTAGTGAGTGTTTTAGAAAAGGATGCACACTTATACAAACAATAAAGAACACAAATGCAAGATAAACAAAACATGCATGAAGTGTGTGTGTGCACCTAAACTCTTCAAGAGACAAAGTCAAGTGAATATACCTTTTGCTCTTGAAGTCATGGAGATGCTTGGAAGCTTGCCAATACGGACCTAAGCTACCCATTACACAATCATCTCCAATGTGGTGGTTTGTCATGAAATAAGCCAATCATAAAATCGAGGTCCTTACACTTTACAGTTAAACCCTGCAAAATTTCGAAATTACCCTCTTACAAAGTGTAAGGACGAAACTACCCTTCTCTTCTTTTCCTTCAGTTGACTGAAGAAAATCAAAACATTCATACTTCAGTTTAATCTTCTCCGTCATTTTCCTACAACAAATTCATCCAATTGGTCACTCATTCTTCCCATTTCAAATCCCATCGTCCTCACTGTCGATCGGAATCCACTGTTGTTCAAATCTCATCTTCCTCTCCGATAGAATCCTGCTCCCGAACGGAATCTTACCGGCGACCAGAATCTTGATAGTGCAACCAACTCCTTCAATCGAGCTTGATAGTGTCACCACCTCTTTCAATTGAGCTTACACTGTCAAGTTTGAAATCTAGCATACACAGTCAATTTAAGTCCCGAAATGACAATGAAGTTTGAAATGCCATCATCCTCTCGGTCTTTTATTATTGTTTAAGTTTGAAATGTTTTGGATAGAATAAGGGATTGAGGGTTCTGGATTTGTTGACCATGAATTAAGGTTTGTGTATGTAGTATTGTTGGGTGTAGTTAAGGTGTTTGATGAAATGCCTATTACACATCAAGCTTTTCTCTATTTTAGAAAGAACTTCCCTTAAAGTTAAGCATTGTTCCGTCAACATCTCAAACTATCACATGAATAACTAGAAATGCAACTAAAGCCATTCAACATACTTCAGAGGTTAAGAGGCAGTAGTCTATTGAAATGACAAATGTGCATAGGAAACACATTGCTAGTGACCATAGAACTTAAATGTGCAGTATACAGAACTTAAATAATTTGATAGTGCCTAAACTAGGAAATATGTTTCTGAAGAAACAGAATACCCCAATGCAGTCACCTAAACTTAAATAATTTGCTAGTGACCATAGGAAACACATTGTGGAAAAAAGAAGATAGCCAAAAGCAAGTAATCATGTGAATAACAACAATTAGTCCGTGAGAAATGCATCACTTACACATCTAATCATGGTGAAAAACATTTCCTAGATAGTTGTAAATTTGTATTCTTTATGGACAGTTCTATCCTCAAACGAATTCCAGAACTTTTCTCTATTGCACCTTATTTCATCAAGCACCTTATTTCATCAAACACCTTTACTACATGCACAAACCCCATTTCCAGTTATTGTTGTTTGATATTGTAATTGTTATATGGAACCCATGTCTTAAGTCCTATTATAAAATAGTTTGAGCTTTGAAAATAAGATGAACTGAGCCCGGCATAAATGTCTTGAGCCCAAGTATAATACTGTTACTGAGTAATTTAATTTTTTTTTTCAGGATCTAAGGATACCATGTCTTGGCTATTAGTTCAGTGCGGTGAGCATTGGAAGGGTAACCGGTTTACTGGGCCTATTTCATTTTCAGTATGTCTAACAAAAAAAGATGTTGGAGCCTACGATGAATTGGTGGAAATGATATACCAGCGGACATGGATTAGTAGAGACAAAGCTGAGTTGAAGCTAACTTCACATGTGAAAACGGAGGATTTTACAGTTACATTATCTATTATAAGTGACGACGATGTAGAGTTTGTGATTATTCATAAGGAAAAAGGTTGGCCTGCAATTGATGTCGAATTTGTCAACAAACATGAATTTCGACCTCTAGCAAATCCAATCCAATCCAATCCAATCAGCATGTACGATATCTCCTGCTAAATCGACCTATAATCCACGGTCTCTGGCAGGTACTCCAAACTATAAATTAGTTAGTGGCAGCAATAATCTGCTTGCATCCCAAGCTTCACCCTGATTTACATCAACAAGCAATGACCAGGCTATGCCAGCATCTACTACCAAGCATGCAGTTGTGGATGACAATAATAGTTCCGAAAGCATCAATACTTTTGGAAGGTCAAATAGTTTTAAAACCAATGATACAGAAGATGAGAGTGGTAATAATGATGGTGGGCAAGGGGCAATAGAAGATGGAACAGAAGAACGAGGGGTGAGTGGAACACCCTAGAGTTCTTCACCTTCCATGAACACACTGTGGACAGTAACAGGGTCAGAGCTTTACTCAATTAAAGCCATTCGATCAGTGGATCTATTTGAAAAACCAGTCGACCAAGTTCCAATATACAAAGGACAGATGTTCAAGGAAAATCCAACATTGAAGCGAGCTGTAGGGTCGTATGCATTTACAGAGAGGTTTGAGTACATGGTTTCACGATCTTCTAATACACAATTCACTGCCGAATGTACGCAGAGAAGTTATGGATGGGTTCTTCAGGCATGAAAGTCGAATAGGGGGACTTACTGGCGTTTGAAGTCGTTCGTTAATGAGCACACATGTGACAGATGTTAGGATTATGCTCAATGGCAAGCGTGTAATATTGTAATTGACAATCTTCTCATATTAATAAAGTGAATTCAGATTCTTACAATTACTTATAGCATTTATTATTATAATTGTCAAGGTAAATAATCATAAGGTCAAAAGACTATGAGACATGAAGAATTGTTCATACATCCGGATATGTATGAGGTAGACACAATTCTTTAGTTAGTCTTGAATAACGTTCACAACTTAAGTTAAAGGTTGGACACCTCTATCTTGTTAAAGTTGTAGAATTCTTTTACTAGCATTTGAGTGGGATCAAATGAATATGATGAGTCTAAAATCATCGAAAGGTTTTCGAGTAAAAGAATCTAGTGCACTAGGTGCATTGAACTGGATCACAATGAAATACTTTATCTAGAACCGTCACTAGATATAAGTCTTTTCATTAAAGAGGACAATCAGAGAGTCTATCTAATCCCGAGATAAATGATGGACTTATGGTTGCAAGTGTTATCATTAGAGCTATCAATGAGTACGATTATATAGCATAGTCTATCCTCGATAGTTTGGTGGTATACATTTGTTAATCGATAGAGGACTTCATTTATAGATATGGACATCGTGGCTCCATTTAAAAAATGAGAGTATAATATCATCATATGGATGTTTTGAGGTATTGGATATTAAATCTCAACGTTGAGTTTTCAATAATGATTATTGAAAACATGGCTTCTGGACAAGTCAAAGTATCCAAGTTCGAAATGTGGTCATATGAGGAAATATGGTAACTTGGAGAGCTATAGGCGGTCTATGAGCTCTTGGCGATTACTGATATTATTTACGAGGATACACCATCTCCTATAAGATTGTCTAGGGTATGAATGAGAAACATCTCCTTATTCTATCTTTATTTAAGAGTTCAGTTTTAGCTCTTTAGTGGAATGAGTTAAAATTAATAGATTGGACCTAAGTGAATCATTTGTTGATTGTGATTAGGTTGTGTCTATTGAAGCTTAAATTTAGATAGCCGCCAAGATCCCCAATCCACACGTATTTGCATGGATCACTTGATATATTCTACCGGGCCGATTTAAAGGTCCATCTAGAATTGTGTTTTAATATATCAAGAATATAATATGTCTATTAATTAATTAATGGGCTGCACTATTATATTAATATATTAAAATGAGACATGTGGGCTTTTATTTAAAGTCCAATGGTTTAAATGAAATAAGAAAATAATATATGGCCCATTTATAAAAGTGGGGCGGCAAGGTGTATATATTAACCTAATATATTATTTTGTTTCATTGTTTTAATTAAATAAGAATTAATTAATTGTTTAATTAAGAAACAAATCTTTTTCTGATCAAGAAATATATTTCCTAAAGTTATACTATTGGTAGTAGTATATTAAAAGTAAGAGACTTGTTTGATAAGAAAATAAATAATTAATTTTATTTATTTAATCAAATAAGAAGTCTTTTTATTTAGTCAATAAAAGAATAAAAATATCTATGAGTTGAATTAGGTTTTGAAGTCTAAAGGTTGATGGAAATTAGGGTGCAACACAAACTCTTTTTGGTATGTGATTTGCGGCAACCCTAGTCCATTTAGAGGAAGATTTCGGCAATCCTAAATAGAAGAGGAAGCAAAATTTCGGCCACCTATATAATACCACATATAGAATTCGGCCACTATAGTTGATTGAATGATTCAATTTTTCTTCTTCTTCTCAATTCATAGAAAAGGATAATTTTTATTCTACTAAACATAAAAGAGAGAAGAGATTATTCTTTGATAGTACACTGATTGCTTGTTCATCAATAAGCTTGTGTGTACAACATCGAATTAGGTTCACGCGAGTTTCGATCATTAGATTGAGAACTCAAAAGTGACCGGAATAATTTTTGTCTTCTTTTGATTGTTTTGTGACTAACAAAAGAAAAAGAAAACTTTGTTCATCCATTCTCAGGTTTGCAATTCAACGAAAAGGGAGACCACGCTCCTAGGTGATTCACGTACGTGTTCGGATTGGAAGATCTCGCAGTACTGTTCACGATCACTGTTCACGGCGGGGGTACTGTTCACGTTGGGGGGGGGGGGGGGGGTACTGTTCACGGGCATCGGAAAAGATTTTGCGGATTACCAATCGACGTAAGTCAATCGGATCATGCGTCAAGAGGTATTTAACTCTAACCGTATATATTTGAGTTTAATTAATTAAAAGGTTAAGGTTCAACTTTGAGAAAAATTTTAAAACCATACGAAATCTATTTTTCGTTTCTTCCGGTGCGTTTTATATCGATTTTTCCCTACAACAGAAATAACAACTACAACATTGAATTTAAAAGTGTAAGTGCCTATGTGATAGGGAATTTGTTTGAAAGTAAATTTGGTGATCCTGAACGCAGCATATGTCCTAAAGATATAGTTTATGAAATGAGGGAGCATTATGGCATACACCTCTTATACAACAAAGCCTACAGGTTGAAGGAGCATGCTTTGAATCAGGTATTCGGAGATCCTTGGGAATCCTTTCAGAGGTTGCCGGCTTATTTTTATGTTTTGGAATAATCAAACCCCGAGACTGTAACAAGAATCAAGACAGACTCGAATAACAGGTTTAAATATGGATTCATGGCAATTGGAGTTTCTATAGAGGGGTTCAATTATGTTATTAGGCCGGTTATTTGCATCGATACTACCAACTTGAAGGCTAGAACCATGGGTGTGTTGTTAGTTGTGGTGTGCAAAGACAGGAATGAGATGATATACACTTTGGCATTTGGGTTTGCAAACTCTGAATGCACAGAGTCGTGGACTTGGTTTTTAAAGAAACTCTGTAAAGTGATCCAATATTCTGACCGTGTGATGTTAGTTTCGGATCGAGACAATGTAATATCTAATGCAATGAAATCCATTTTCCTAAATGTAGCACATGGGATTTGTGCTTACCACTTGGCACAAAATCTTAAAAGATTTTGTAAGCAGAGGGATGATGTGATTTGGCTTTACTACCGTGCTATGTATGTATACTGTATCAAGGAATTTGACCGTGCAATGGCTGAGTTGAAAGAAACCTACTGTAAGGTTTATGATGAGCTCCTGGGTGTTGGGGTGGAGAAGTTTTCATGTGTACATAGCCATAGAAAGAGGTACTTTTTGATGACCACCAACATTGCTGAGTCAATGAATTCTTGTCTACTTGCGGTCTGAAAATTGCCTATCGTAGCAATGGCGAAATTTGTTTGAGATTTTTACTAAGGTGGTTCTACAATCGTCAGACTAATACAAGTGAAATGTCTATGTACTTGACAACGTTTACAGACGAACACATCAAAGATAGGACAGAAATAGCGCATCGGTGTGAGATTCACCCCATTCACTTCAATACATTAAGGTAGACGACAAATGGAAGGAAACAACTGTCGACCTTGACAAACGTTCTTGCTTATGTCGTCAATGGGATTTGGATAAGTTGTCGTGTTCTCATGCAATGGCAGTTGCTAGGTATGCTTCTCAGTCTTTTAACTTTGTACATTTATCTATTGTGGTTGATTTTAAAAACTTTAATTTCTGTTTGTTAGTGTGGTATGGCCTAGGTTCAAAGGTGTGTCAATCAACGCACAAGCTTCTAACCTTTACACAACAGGATTTCTTAAACATGCTTATGAAATGGGTGTCAACCTTATTCCGGATCCTGAATTTCGGGACATTCCTGATGCAATTCGGAATCGTTTTGTATTGCCATGGAAGAAAAAGAATCTGCCAAGAAAACCAAAGAAGTTGAGGATACCATCTGCTGGGGAGAAAAGAAAGTTACAATCAGTGTTCAAAGTCTAGAAAAAAAGGACATAATAAAATAAATTTCCCATAACCATCATCTAGCACATGCAAACCAGCCAAAAAAAGCTAAAACATGTAGCATTTGTAAGAAAGAAGGACACAACAGACTGAAGTGCCCAGACAAGCCACATGAAACTACCTTGATTCACACGGACGAAGAGAATGCCGCTGGAGAACCTTTGTTGAACTCTGGTGAATAGTGTTGTATGGTGTGTTTGCACATTTATGGTTTTGTATGGTTTGGTGGGAAAAAGGTTTAGGGAATTTGTATGTGTTTTTGTGAGGGTTTATGGTGCATGTATATTAGTTTGTGTTAAACACTGCTAAACCTTAACAGGTTTTTGAATCATTTGTGTTCACTGGAAATGTTATTTTGTATGTGTTTTTGTGATGGTTTATGGTGTATGTATATTTGTTTGTGTTGATGGCTGCTGAACCAAAACATGTATAGGTTTATGGTGTTGGTTGTGTTGGTTGGTTGAACCAAAACAGGTTTATGTATATTGATTTTGAAAACAAGTGTTTGTTGTTTGAGGAGCTGTTACCAGCTGCTGTTATTGATTTTGAAAACAAAAGATGAACTAAGCCCAGGAGGAATGTTGTAGGCCTGGGAATCGGTAAATTAAGCCTAGGAATAACGCCTAATTTCATGTAAGGAAGGAAAACTCAATGATCTGGGAACCATACCTAGGCCTAACATAATTGTACATAGGCCTGTAAAATATCTCCTGGGCTCAGGGGTTTTTGCTCGCCACATCATCATTTGTGACACGGGTTAAGAAAGAACTAATCTCAGGATGTTGTAGGCCTGGGAATTGGAACATTAAGCCTAGGAATAACACCTAGGCCCATGGTTGATTTAATTTCGAATTAAATATATCTTGTTTTTTAAATTTTCTCATTTGTTTTTTCTGAATGCACGAGATGTTTTCAAAAAGTGGTGTGCACCCATCGGAGTATAATTCGAAGCCATATAGCTAATACGGGAGACCAAGTTAAGCAACTCTAACAAGTTACAAGTTTGTAAAAGAACTCTTAGGCATCTAGTGGTTTATAATTTAAAATTTTGGTTGCTATCTCTAGCGTGATGGGTAGCGACATACAGTTGGACCGTTTGATGATCTCGAAACTTAACTTATAGATTTCCATTGATACCCCTTCATCGTTGGACGTGCCGATCGTTTAGATTATTGCGGGGGGCCCATAATTTCATCTACGAAGGAAAACTCAAATAACTGGGAACCATACCTAGGCCTAAAAGAATTTTACCTAGGCCTGTAAAATATTTCCTAGGCTCTGGGGTTTTTGCTAGCCACGTCATCATTTGCGACAAGTGTTAAGAAGATGAACTAAGCCGGGGATGTTGTAGGCCTACGAACCGGTACATTAAGCCTAAGAATAATGCCAAAGCCCTTGGTGGATTTAATTTCGAAATATATATATTTTTTACGAATTTTCTTTCTTCTTACGACTGCACGGGATGTTTTAAAAAAGTGTTGTGCACCCATCAGACTCGATTTCAGAACTGTAAAGCTAATACGAGAGATCGAGTCAAGCAACTCCAACAAGTTACAAATTTGTAAAAGAACTCTTAGGCATCTAGTGGTTCATAATTTAAAGGTTTGGTTGCTATCTCTAGTGTAATGGGTAGCGACATACATGTTGGACAGTTCGATGATCCAACAAACTTAACGTATAGATTTCCGTTTATAAACTTAACATAGCAACTTTGTTTCCGATGAGATTTTTTAAACAAATAACTCTCTCCATGGCCCCTACCAATACAATTTAAACTAACTAATATCAAACAATGTTTTTCTACGAGGGAGATGTGAAATGGAAGAAATATTTTTAGAAATGAACAAAGAAAAGATTCTTTTTGCTGTTAAACAATAATGGACAACACCCGCCCCTCATCAAAACAACTAGCTTTCTAGCAGTAATTTTCTTAATTTTTTGTGTTCAACATAACAATCATGGACTAAATGAATCGAATTGGCAGTTCACTTCAACAAAGTATCAAACGGGAAACACAATAATATATCATCTAACAATCACAAATAGTTTTGCTATATTCAAAACATGGTAAATTTTTATAAAACTTACCTGAAGTGCTAGAGGGAACTTGGGCAAATTGTAGGTATAATACTTGGATTTCTTTTTCTTCTTCTCTTCCTCACCCTGCAACTTTCCTTTCCTTTTCCCTTTCCCTTTCCCTTTCACTTGTTCTTATTCTTGTTCTTTTTCTTCTTTTTCTTTTTCTTCTTCTTCTTTTTCTAAGTCTTCTTCTTCTTCTATTGTCTTCTTATTTTTCTTCATCTTCCCCTTCTTATCTTCCTTCTCTTCTTTACCTCTCAGTTTGGGGAGGCGTTTATTAAGTACATCCTTCAGAAAATATAGTGTAAAACTGAAGATGTAAGAACCCATAGAAATTTTTTGAATTCATCTTCGTTTTCAACTGATGAAAACAACCACCACGAGATTGTTGTCGTCCATCCGTCATCTGTGTCAAAGAATTGGCTTACCATATAGATATTCAACATCTTGTACGCATATTTACTCTCTTCGGACGATATTTTCTTCAAAGTGGCATACAATACCTCAACAATAGGTCCTTTTCCTTTGAAAATTCTTCTAAGCATTGAATCCTCCTGTACTTCATTGTTGTTGGCAAAACCTTCAGGCAGTTGTCCCATATTCAACCCCCTGTATAGATAAAACTCTTCTTGACTGAAACTAGCTTTCGACTTCCCCAACCCAAACCACATCTCATATGGTCTCTTGTCTATTGGGGTGAATAATCTCTCTTTTCAAAAGATTATGAATTAGGTGCCCGTAAACTATCAACGGTTGTTTCAAATCCAAATATTGGCCGAAAGGGCCCTGCTTGATTTTTCCCCCAACCCAAATTTTTGTAGGACCACCTTCAACTCTCTAATCATAAACATTTTACTTCGACTGCTTACTCTCACTGAAATCCATTTCTCATGGCTTGGGAACCGCCACAACTTTTCATTTAAATTTTTTGGCATCCGGAAAATGAAAAAAAAAACAAAAAAAACAAAAAAAAACTTAGGTTCAAAATGATATACATGTATCAGCGCTATAAATGAAAATAAGTCCATGCTCAAAATCAGCATTAAACATGAATCAACATTATAGTATTATACATGTATCAGCATTATAAATGAAAATAAGTCCTATGCTCAAAATTATACATGTATCATCAGTCTCAGACTCATAAACAGTACTAGGCTTATGAAAATCATTCATAGCCTCATAGGCTAAAAATACACATTCAACATCAGTCTTATGCTCAAAATAATACATGCATCATCCATCCATCAGCCCTAGGCTTATGACAATCATTCATAGGCTCAACATATACATTCAGCATAAAACTTAGAGGTCTATTACAATGATTAAAAGGCTTAATATAATACATACAGGCAAAATAAGTCATTCTAGTCTGCAAAAGTTTTTCTTCCTATTGAATTACATCTCACTAAATGTTTTTCCTGTGTAGTTCACAGTAATCACTTAATGCTTGCCCTTCAAACAGAACACACACCCTCCAAATGCACATACAACGGAACATAAACACGCCAAAAACACAAACAATAGAACAATCTCCCATCAAAAACACAAACAAGAACAATCTCCCATAAAAAACACAAATTTGAATAAATTAAAGTAGTTTGAACAAATTAGTACCTTGAAATTATCTCACTCTCTTTGTGTTTCGTCTAGGGTTTGGGGTGCTTCGATCAATGCTGACCGTCAGCCTTGTGTTTTAAACGGTAATCGACGACCTTGCACCTTCTTCCTCTTTATTTCTGGGTTCTTGCTTGGGTTTGAGTTTTGTTCGTCGTTTGGGTACACAGAGCAAGAACAAGAAGGGTTTTTTTGGATTTGTAATTGAATGGCGACATCGACGATTGAACGGCGACGACGACCTTGCTTCTCCTTCCTCTCTCTGTGTCACTCTATTTCTGGGTTTCCGACTTCCCATTGTCAAGGTTTTTTTTAATTGTGTTGTTGATCAGTGACTTTTGTGAGAAATCAGATTGGAGGATATTTTAGTAAACTTGAACAAGTTATATTAAATAAAATATTTAAGGAGGGTATTGAGGGAAATTCTAGGTGAGAGGTTTTAAAGGGCAATGTGGTAAATATGGTTGGCGAAAAGGCTAAAAGTGCAATTTTTTCACCAATGGGCTATTTCCTAGAAACTAAACATTGAGAAAGGTCATTTCCAACAATTTCCACAAACTTTAATGTGTTTGAGTGTCAATACAATATTGAGCGTATCACTTTAATGAATATATTGAGATTATCTCAATTAATTTAAAACTAAACTATTTTTGTAAAATATCAAGCAGTTGTAATTTTCTTTCATTTGTATTTTCACTTTTTTTTTACAAACCCACTATAGGTGCATTGACGGATAATAGAAAACCCATATTTTAAACAGTGAGTGGGAGAGGGATATATGACATATATATCTCGTAGTCTCCATCATCAGTTCAACACAGTGAGATCCGAGTAGGGTCTCGTGAAGGCTTTGCTTTCGTCCTCCCTAAGGAGGGTTTCCACAAAGATTAATACCAAGGTTGACTTCCTAACGGTAAGGATTTCTGAGGGTATTTCGGGATTGACCGACCCTAAGGCGGCAATTCTCGAGTTAAGCTCGTGAGATCTGAAATGGTGGGTTACACTCACTGAAGGTTTTGATTAAGTTTTGTTAATTAAAAATCTGACTGAATAAATGATGGTTGAACGATATGGAATAAAAGTTATTTTAGAATATCATTTGATTGAGAATGTCTCGGTATAACATGCAAAGACTTGACTGACCCTAAGGCGGCACTTCTTTGTGGTATGTTGGATTGTCGTGGTATTGTAACTGTTTTTTGGGTATTTCTAGTTCATTAAACATGTTCGTGCATCATGTTTAAATTTATGCCAAAACACTCGCACTTGTTTTTTAATAAAAGACTGAATGAATGTTTTATTTATTTCAGCAATTATGTCTTCTGCATTACTTCAAATTTTCGCAAAGACAAATTAACTGGTGATAACTACACTAAGTGGAAACTTAATATTAATGCAATATTGGTCACCAAAGACCTCAAGTTTGTGCTTACGGAGGAATGTCCTCCGATGCCTACTGCCAATGCCACACGAACTGTTCGTGAGGCATACAAGAGATGGGTCTCATCTGATAAGAAGGCCCGAACATATCTGTTGGGAAGGTGAAGGGTAAGCCCATACCCAAGAAGGTCCAAAGCAAAAAGAAGGGCACCTCCACCGACCAAGATAAAAAAAATGTTTCTATTGTAACAAGGTCGGGCACTGGAAGAGGAACTGCCCTCAGTACCTGGAGGAGGTAGCCAGGAAGAAGAAGACGAAAGGTAAATATGATTTACTTGTTCTTGAATCTTGTTTAGTGGAAGATGATTCTTCACCCTAGATAGTTGATTCGGGGGCCACTAACCATGTTTGTTCTTCTTTACAGTGGATTGATTCTTGGACACAGCTAGATGAGGGAGCCTTCTCAATGAGTGTGGGGTCGGGGGGTGTCGTGTCTGCCAAAGCAGTATGAGCAATAAGATTGTAATTTTGTATTAATAATAGTTTTTTAATTACTGAACAATGTTTTTTATATTCCTGGATTTACACGGAATTTGATTTCCATTTCTAAATTGTTAGAACAATCGTATTCTGTTTCTTTTAATAATAAGTCTATTATTATTGGAAAGAATGGTCTGAATATTTGTTCAAGAATTAATGAAAACAATTTGTATGTGTTAAGACCGTTAATACATACTACACTGCTTAATACCGAAATGTTTAAGGTTGAAAAACCAAAAACTAAATGACATAAGATTTCTCCAGATAATGACACGTATCTCTGGCATCTAAGGCTTGGTCATATCAACTTTGACTGGATAGATAGACTAGTAAAAAGCGGACCTTTAAGTGAGTTAAAGGTTGGCACCTTACCTGTCTCCGAATCCTGTTTAGAAGATAAGATGACAAAGAGACCTTTTACTGGAAAAGGGTTTAGAACTATAAAGCCACTAGAAATAATACATACATATGTGTGTGGACCGATGAATGTTAGAGCTAGGGGCGGCTATGAGTATTATGTTACCTTCATAAATGACTATTCAAGATACAGATATGTCTACCTGATGCAACGAAAGTTGGAAACATTTGAAAAGTTCAAAGAATTTCGTGCTGAAGTTGAGAATCAATTAGGTAGGACTATCAAGTCACTACGATCAGATCGTGGAGGTGAGTACATTGACCAAGAGTTTGAAGACTTCATGGTCAAGCATGGGATAGTTTCCCAACTCATAGCTCCCAGTACATCTCAGCAAAATGATGTAGCAGAGAGGAGAAATAGAACCCTGATGGAAATGGTGAGATCTATGATTAGTTTCTCATCATTACCAAATTCCTTCTAGGGATATGCGTTACAAACAGCGATATACATTTTGAATGTAGTGCCATCCAAATATGTTCCTAAGACTCTCCTAGAGTTGTGGAATGGTAGTAAAGCTAGTTCGTGACATTTTCACTTATGGGGGTGTCCAGGATACGTGCTGAAGAACAGAAGTGGAAAGCTAGACTCCAAGTAGGTGGTCTGTCTGTTTGTAGGATATTCCAAGGAGACCAGATATGGACACTTCTATAGTCCCGATGATAACAAAGTATTTGTATCTACAAATGCAATGTTTCTTGAGGGCAATTATATTAGTGACCATAAACCTCGTTCTAATATTGTATTGAATGACTTGTAGCCTGGTGAGATTAGTGCTTCATCAACAAAAGTTGTTCATCCACAAACATCTAAGAGTCAGATGGTTCCTGATCAGGATACACTATCACCTAGACGTAGTGGGAGGGTTGTAAGACAACCTGAACGCTATTTATGTATAGGTGAGGGACAAAGTGTTGTCTCTGCTGATAGTGTGGATGATCCATTGACATTTAAGAATGCAATGGAAGATCCTGATAAAGATGAATAGCTTAAAGCCATAAATCTTGAGATGGAGTCTATGCACTCCAACTCTGTACGGGATCTTGTAGACTTACCGAATGGGGTAAAACACATAGGATATAAGTAGATCTACAAGAGAAATAGAAGAGTAGACGAGAAGGTAGACAGTGGTGGACCTAGCAATTTTAATGAGGTGGGGCACTTGAACAAAAAACAATTATTTAAAAAAAATTAATGAAAATTTAAAATCATAATAAAATGTGTTTATTTTTATATAAAAAATGATGGTATAATGAATTTTTAATAAAAATATAGAATACTTATTCGAAATGAATTAAATAATCTTACATTTAAAAGAACTAAAAACAAGAAACAAAATATTAAAAAAATAAACAATAACAAGAAAAACATGTAAAATGAAAAATTATAGTATTTATTCGTAAAAAAATTAAAATATTGTTTTATAATAAAAAATTTTGTTTTGTATTTATAATGAATTCACTTTAAATTTATACAAAAATAATTGATTAATAAATATTACTAGAAATGTTTTTGAATTTTTTATTTTTCTAATTATTGATTCTAAATAAATTAGAATAATAAAATAAAGAAAAATATAAAGGATAAAATAAAATGAATCATAATAATAGATGGACTATTTTAATATAATAAATTTAAATTTGAGATTTTAGGGTTTATTGATTGGATATGTTAGGTATGTCAAACTAAAAATATTAGAAATAAGAAAATTTCAAAATAATAATAGATAAGATAATTTACTATATAATAGAATTGAATTAAGTAAACCACAAATTAAGGATAGTTAAAGAATTTAACAATGAGGGGAAAAATGGATTATTTTGTTGTAGAAGAAAATGGAAATTTGATAAAGGAATTGGAAACGAGTGTAAAATAAAAATAGCTATTAAAAGGTATTTGTTTTGCTTATGGTGAGAATTGAACCAGTGACTAAAACCAATGAAATGAAGACAATAAACCAGCAGTGTTGTATAACAACATATGTCATAGTGTGTTATTTGTGATATATATATATATATATAAACATAAAATGATTTTTCTTTTTGAAAATTTGAGGTGGGGCACGGGCCCCCACATGGTCTCTATGTGGGTCCGCCCCTGAAGGTAGAGACCTTCAAAGCAAGGCTAGTGGCTAAAGGTTATACCCAGAAAGAGGGGGTCGATTATGAAGAGATCTTCTCGCTAGTAGCCATGTTTAAGTCTATTAGGATTCTCTTATTCATTGCTGCCAATTTCGATTACGAAATTTGGCAAATGGACCTCAATACTGCATTCTTGAATGGCAATCTTGACCAGAGCATTTATACAATGCAACCAGAGAGATTCATGTCTCCAGATCAAGAGCAAAAGTTTGCAAGTTGCAAAGGTCCATTTATGGACTTAAGTAAGCATCTAGATCTTGGAAC
Organism: Dipteronia sinensis; assembly: GCA_033220585.1. Classification (NCBI taxonomy): domain Eukaryota; kingdom Viridiplantae; phylum Streptophyta; class Magnoliopsida; order Sapindales; family Sapindaceae; genus Dipteronia; species Dipteronia sinensis. Next base: position 29,720,724 of record CM065644.1, on the reverse strand, counting down.
ATCAGGTTTGATGATGTGATCAAAACCTATGGCTTTGAGCAGAATGTCGATGAGCCTTGTGTCTACAAGCGCATCATTGACAAAAAGGTAATTTTCTTGGTCCTATACGTGGACGACATCCTACTCATTGGGAATGATGTGGGATTGTTATCTGATGTAAAGGGCTGGCTGGCTAGCCAATTCCAAATGAAAGATTTAGGAGAGGCGAGTTATGTTCTAGGGATCCAACTTATATGGGATCGTAAGAACAAACTCATAGCACTATCTCAGGCATCGTATATCGACAAGATTCTTGTGCGATTTTCGATGCAGAACTCCAAGAAAGGTAATTTACCTTCTAGGCATGGAGTTCACTTGTCTAAGGAACAATGTCCAAAGACACCTCAAGAAGTTGAGGATATGACACCTGTACCCTATTGAACGCGCAATATTTAATATGTCGTGATATGCACTATTCAAACAAATTTCTAAGATCCCAAGATGCACTCAAAACAAGTATAAAACTAGTATGTGGCAAGTATGAGTATCGTTCCTCAGAGATCGAGCGATAGTTATGAGTAAATCAATGCTTTAGTTACTAATGCTAGAAAAGTAAATTGATATGGATTTGGAGAAGAAATAAAACTAAAATATAAACTAAGCTAAAATGCACTAAAATGTACTATTCTAAAAAGGTATGGATATGTGATATGTAGATTAAGGAATTGATGAATTCAACTAGCAAACAATAGGTAAATAATGATCTCACAATGATTGTCATTAACTAATGTAGTCACCCTAAGATGTATATGAGTGACTATTTACCACTTGTGAGTGCTCAAACCATCATGTATAGCATTGGCCACCCACACTTGGTTATACCTTGAAAGAACATCTATCTCATAGGGGACATATCTCTTAGTTAAAAATCACCAACCCATCATGTAAAGGTTGATGCTTAATCTATCACATGCAAACAATCCTAGGATGTATAGTCTTGCTTACCCATGAAAGATTAGAATTAGATGAGATTAATAAGTCCGGATATTACTTGGGTCATGTACCCTTGTTCAATCCTCCTATTCAATTGAGCTTAGAGGACCAAGCATCATGTATACTTGATTCTCTACACATATAATTTCTCAAACAACTCATGAAGAGAGTCATGTACAATCAAACACAAATTGCTTTTGAAATCAAATAAAACATTGAATAGAACAAAATGAGATAGATTTGTAATAGAAGATGTTGAGTTCATTACAAATACTCATATTTACAAGTGAATCACATCAATCCCGTAATGGGATTTAGCTACTCATAACAAATGGAATATAAGAATAACAAGAAGGGAAGTAGAAAAGACCCATGTAGAACCTTCTTTCTTCAAGCTTCAATCCACCTCCTATGTCCTTGTGAGTAGCAATTGATAAAAATGATGATGGGGTTTTTTTTTTGTGAGAAAGGTTTTTGGGATTTTTAGAGAGAAAGAATCAATGGAATGGTGTATGGTCGTGGGTCTCTCTCTTGAAAATTAGAATTGAAAACTATTTATACTTCCTTAAAAAACTAGGCCAAAATGCTGATGTGGCAAGCTGGATTTCTCGTATAGCACGGGTATAGCATGGGTAGGTTACCCGTGCAGTTACCCGTGCATTATTCATTTCTCTTCAGATTTGCACTAATGTACACATGTGTGTGCACGGGTGGATGACCCGTGCACCACTCGTACAATTGCCTTCTCCCGTGGCCTTGCTCCCGTTTCTGGTGAATTACACGGGTGGGTGCACAGGTGTGACCCATGCAAGTACTCGTGTAGTTTGGTCTTCTCAAAATCCACCTTCCGGTGCACGAGTAAGTGCACGGGTAGTGCACGGGTATGCTACCCGTGCACTTCTGCTTTCTTCATTTCATTTGTGCACTAATTGGTCTAATTTGCCCCCCTTCATGCCTTTTACCCAATGCCTGCAATACGAACCAAACGAGCCATAAATACACATAAAAACGCTCAAGAACAAAACAAAGAGAAAGGATATGAGAGCCAAAATGTATAACATTTTTGGCTCGATCACCTATGCATCAACAGTAGGTAGTCTCATGTATGTTATTTTATGCACGAGACCGGATATCTGCTATGCAATGGGAGTAGTCAGTAGATACCAGTCCAACCCAGGATTGGATAATTGGGTTGCTGTCAAGACTATTCTCAAGTATCTTCGGAGAATGAGAAACTATATGCTAGTGTATTCCGGGCAGGATTTGATCCCGTTAGGATACACAGATTCTGATTTTCAGTCAGACAGGGATTCTAGGAAATCCACGTCTGGATTAGTATTCACCCTGGGTGATGGAGCCATTGTGTGGAGAAGTATTAAGCAATCTTGCATTGCTGACTCTACCATGGAAGTCGAATATGTAGCCGCTTGTGAAGCTGTTAAAGAGGCTGTTTGGTTCCACAAGTTTTTGAGTGATCTGGAAGTTGTTCCAGATTTGGATAAGCCCAACACACTTTATTGTGATAACAATGGTGCTGTGGCTAATTTCAAAGAACCAAGAAGCCACAAGAGAGGGAAGCATATAGAGAGAAAGTATCATCTCATTAGAGAGATAGTGTAGAGAAGAGATGTGATCGTCATCAAGATAGCCTCACAAGACAATCATGCTGATCCATTTACGAAGACCTTACCTGTTAAAGTGTTTCTGGGTCACCTAGATGGTCTAGGGTTACAAAACATGCCTCACATGCTTTAGTGCAAGTGGGAGATTGTTGAGGCTTATGCCCTAAAGATGTAATTTGTAAATGAATTTATAAAATAAATAAAAAAGAAATGTTCAACTCATTGTTGTTATATTGTTTATTTTATAACATGTGCATATATTAACATCCTAGATTGTTGGATGTAATCTCGAACTGTGTATATGAGTGTCATATACGGATGGATACAGTAAGAGACCTGCAATCTAAAGAGTCCATAGATAGCAAATAAAGCTGGGTACTTTATTTATGGTTAATCTATAGCTACACTCCATTCCGTAATGTAATGTGATTCTATCATGAATCATTCATATGAGATATGTGAATGGAGGCACCTTATATGAAGTGATCATATAGAACTGGGACATGATCTATATGAATCTCTCACCAAGATCCGTTTACTGATGAGATTCATATATATCAACTAATGATGGCTATATGTGGGTGATCTTAATCCTGAGAGTCTTATCGACTCCTTCAGGTTAGATCGTGGTCTTTGATATACCATGGGAGAGGTCGGATGCAGTTCCCGATCAATATGCTCAGTATATTGGGATTGCGGTTTGGCTTGGAGCTGGGAAGGTATGTACACATTAGTGGAATCCACTCCTTCTTGTGAGAAGTAGATGGTAGTTCCCTTAAGGGTTGATTCAAGGCTTGGATAATATGAGCGCTCTCCTAATTCCATGAGGAAATAGGATTTATTGTTCATTAGAGAATCAACGGTACTTAAAGGATATATGTAATTAGAAGGGTATAACGGACATTATGACCCAGCTCTAATTATGAACTACCGTGGAGGATCACACCATGTGTAATAGCTATATCGATGGACATCGAGTTGTATCGGTCTGTGTAAAAGTGTCTGCAGTTGATAAAGTACAACTTTGGGTTTTTAGTGGAATAACACCGGAGTTAATAATCAAGGAATATTAATTAAAGAGTTTAATTAATGATTCCGAGGATTATGGGAGCTCAAAATACTGTGGGTCCATTAGGTCCCCTTGCTATCCCGATCAATTTAGGTAACAAGGGTCACAGTTAATTAATTGGATTGTCCAATTAATTGTGTTACGAAAGTGACACGTATTCATTCAGGGATTAATTGAATAGTGAGATTATTTAATTAATATATTAATAATTAAATTAATTAAATAATTATATTATTTAATTAATGAATTAATAATTATGAATTATGAATTAATTATTAATTGGAGGTTGCATGTTCAAATCATAATTGAGACATATGTAAGAACCTCTATTTTATGATTGACTTATTTCATGACAAACCACACCACATTAGGGATGATTTTGTAATGGGTAGCTTAGGTCTTCGTTGGCAAGCTTCCACACATCTCCGTGAGTTCAAGATCAAGAGCAAGAGCAAAATGTACATTCACTTGACTTTGTCTCTTGAAGAGCTTAGGTGCAGACACACACTTCATGCATGCTTTGTTCATCTTGCATTTGTGTTCTAATTGTTTATATGTGGGCATTCATTACACATTTCACACTTGCACCTCATTGTTAGATCTAAGTGTGGTTTTGTGTGATCGGAAACGTCTGCGCTTGCACGATGGTGTGCATGTCTTAGTGCGATGGTTGACCATTTGAGAAGGTCTCATTATTCTCTTGGTTAAGTGTTAGTTTTGGTTTGGTTGTTTGGAGTAAAGTGTCTAGTTTTAAAAGAGTGGTTTTAAATGTTTTAAATGTTTTTCAAAACTGACCTTTGCATGGTCTTATGACCATAACGTTTTATACAAAGATCCAAAATGAGTTTTGAAAATTTCTGGATAAACTAGACACCCATACCTTTCCAACGGTATACTGCTCGTTTCATGACCGTTTGGATTGGTTTTAAAATCTCCAAAATGACCACTACAATAGGGTAACTCTGTTTTTGTCAGAATCTGACCTTTGGTTACGCTTTTGAACATAACTCTTTCTACAAAAATGAAAACCTCATTCTGTAAATTGGAGTAAAAAGAAGACTTCCATACTTTTCCAACGGTATATTATACGACTTTTTTCGATGTCGTTTGTTCATGTTTTGAGCCGTTTGAATATCAAGGAGTAGTGCTGTTATTGGTCTCCGCGGGTCAGCTCGTTTTTTTTATAAGGGCAGTTTTGTCTTTTCTCTTCAGCTCGTTTTTCCCCAGTATAAATAGACCATCTTCTTCATCATTTCAGACCGGCAACCCAGAAATTAAACCCTAGAGAGAGAGATCTCGTTTTAGAGAGAGAAAGCTTCATTTAAGCTTTGATTAACTCTCCAAACCCAAAACCCATGCATCTATGACATCCATTGCATCAATCACACATGGGTTTTCATCAATCTTGACTTGGTAAGTAATAACAAGCATCTCATCTTCATTTATTGTTCTTTAAGTCCAAGATTTCATTTTTAGTGCATAGGATATTTAGAAATCATTTTTGAATGCATTATTGTGTTGATTGATAACATGATTGAGTTTGTTTTGTGATAACTTAATTGATTAGGTTATTTTTTTCCTAAAAGCTAGGTCATAAGTAATCATGTGTGATTTATTGAAAACTAGGTTGAGAAATTATGTTTTAATCAACTAGTTAATGTTCATGAATATTTTATTGGGTTTGTTTTGTGATAGCTTAATTGATTATGTCATTTTTGCCTAAAAGCTAGGTCATAAATATTCATGTGTATTTATTGATAACTAGGTTGAGAAATTGTGTTTTAATCAACTAGTTAATGTTCATGAATATTTGATTGGGTTTGTTTGTGGTAGCTAGAATTTAGGACCTTTTTACCCTTTTAGCTAAGTCTTTATACCTTGCATCTAGACCTTGATATTTATGCCTCATTGATTGCATTTGTTGATTGCATATTTATTGCGCTTGTTATTTATTGTGACAACTTGTGTTGGTTGGACTTATTTGACAATTAGGTTGCTAGAATCCCTTTGCATCTAATTGAGTCCTTATTTATAGGCATGTAGGCATTGTTTGATAACTAGATTGTTTAATTGCATTATAACATCTAGTTAAGCATTTTGTGTTCGGTCTTGCACTTTATTGCATTGAGTATATTGTCATATATACACTTAGACCTTTATACTCTTCATTGAGTCAAAGTCTTTTGGCTTCGGGGTGAAGTTGCATAAGCATTCAAGTCTTGCAACCAAGGTGTGGTTGGCAAGCATTGGTCAAGTGCCACTATAAAAGGCCCGCGGGGTAGAGTAGGAGGTGCTCACGCCAAGAGTAGTGGATCAGGGGATATCACTAGGGATGGAACCAAGAGTGGCGAGTGGTAGTGTCTATAGCCTAAGGTTATCGACAATGAGAGTCCGAGTATCACTTGAGGGTGTAATCTTTTATTCATATAGTGGATTTCTGTGATCGTGTGTGGCTAGAAGGATAGCCCGTGGTTTTTCCCTTGTTGAAGGGTTTCCACATAAAAATCAAGTGTTCTTTATATTTTCGCACTTTACTTGATTTTGCATGTTTTTTTTATTGGGTTAATTGTTATTAATATTGACTAATCGAAAAATTAGTAATAATCAATTAACAACCCATTCACCCCCTCCCCCCCAGGTTGTTTAGACACACGCTTGAGTTGTATTTTCAACATATAATAATTAGATTATTTTATTCTTAGTTAAGTATAGTATTTAAGTTTAAGTCAGCTAGGGTTATGTGGGAGTTAGAATCCTACTCTACCTAGGATACTTAAATAATAATTATTTTTTTAATATATAGAGATATATTTGGAAAGAGATATTGGTATAGTTTGAAAAATATATAGAGATATATTTAATATAACTAGATGAAAAATAAAAAATAGAAAAACTAATAAAGCATTAGTTCTCTATTCTGTGAGAACCTGATTCACGCAATAAAAAAAAAAAAAGAAGAGAAACACACTAGGTGCGGCAATCAAGTGAATCAATAGAATTTGATTGGATGAAATTTTAGTGTGCACGTGAAAAGAAAGAGAGACCAAGTCTCTTACAATTGTTTTTGTCAAAAATAGGCAATTGGTATGTGCGTGAATAGAAATATATTATTCAACGCAAATCAAGTGAACAAGAGATAATGATTCAACGCAAACCAGGTGCACAAAAGATATATATTGATAAATGCAAATCAAGTGTAAGTGTGTGCAGTGCAAGTGTTGCACAGTGAACAAAAAGAAATTGTTTTCTTCTTCTTCATTCTCTCTGAATCCTCCATTCAAGTTCATGAGATCATGACACGTCCACACGCAGTTATCAGTCCCGGGATATAGCGAGGAAGATCAGTAGTACAGACCAGGAGCATATTGTAAAATGAAGGAGCCTCCAAACGTTGGTAAGGTTCTAATTTTTTTTTAATATATTGATTACAATTTCCTGTATTTACATATTGTATATATTAGTTTCGGAAAAATAATTACGATCCCAAGTTCACTGGTTTCGGATCGTTTACGATATGTATAAAATTTTTATAACCTATTTCGGCTGCGTTACCAGTGAACGGGGTTCCAACACAATAGTCATATGGCGGACAGTAACGATAGGAGTCAGTCTCCGCATGAGACAGGTAGCCCACGTCGTATTAACGACACTGGTATAACCAACACCGGTGGCGCGGGAGGAGACTTGCCTTTTAGGACTCCACCCTCTATGAGGCAAGATATCGCAACTTCCTACCGATGCGATACTTGGTATTTCCCCAGACACTTTCCGGCAAGTTCAAGAATCCCTGCTGGGAGTCATTGAAGACACTGCTAGACAGAGAATTAATATAACTGCCACTGCAAACTTGACCTCACCATTCCAGCTATCCATACATGTGGTGGCACGGGACCCTAGGATACAATCTGAGATAGTAGTCCCAACTCCTGACGCTCCGCAGAAAACTAGTAAAGATATGGCGAATTCCCATGAAAAGAGGGAGCAATCCCAAAAGAGTGATGATCATTAAGATTACCAGGATCACTGGAGGAATGGGTACCAAGCCAGCAAGAGAAGAAGGAAACGAAGTCCGCATGACGACGCTGCAAGAGATCATGGATGAGAAGCGAGTTATGACCGAGGTGATAGGCGTAGAGAGACAACTCATGCGCCCAAATATAATATTCGTGACACCCAAATTACAGGGCAAACTTCAAAAGACCCATATGGTCTCATCATCCGTCAAAATTTTGATGAAAGGGGTGAGCCAGAAGGAGAACGAGAAGTTCTAATAAGAAGGATAGAAGCGCTGAAACGGAGACAAGGACGAGGGAAACTGCTGATCGGTAATCCCGGAAGTCCATTTACTACCTCCATAAGACAGACCCGTTTCTCGGAAAAATTCAGAATGCAGCATGTGGAGCAGTTCAAGGCCAACACCGACCCCTTGGAACATGTTAGAAGATATCAGAGCGCGATGGCGCAGTACGATTACGATGACGCACTCTTATGCAGAATGTTCCCTCAGACATTAGGAGATCAGGGGTCCAGATGGTTTGGTGGCCTTGCAAGCGGATTGGTCGGGAACTTCGAGGAATTGATACAGGCTTTCACCAGGCAGTTCATGGGAAATATCTAGCGCAGGAAGTCGATATCCGTCCTCTCGACCCTGAAGCAAAGAAAGGACGAGAAGTTAATAGACTACATTGCCCAGTTTTCACAAGAAGTCTCGGAAGTACAGAACCCTAATGACGATGCGGTTGTGGCTGCATTTATCAACAGTTTGCAGCACAGCCAACTATCACTTAGTCTAAGACAGAGGCGGCTAATCACCTATGCTAATTTGGCGGATGATGTGGGAGGATATGCGATGGCCGAAGAAGAACAAATAGCCTATGGAAGGGATTATATACATGGCACCCGACCAAGTAAGAGTCAAAAGCCTAAAGATAATAGCTCGAAGGGAAACCCTATAGGAGACAAAAAAAATAATTATGGGAAAGGCAAAGAAGGCCGCATGGAAGATGATCAAAAAGGCAACAAGACCTATAAGAGGCAGTACACAAATTATACTCCCTCGGCTCAGAAGCAAGAAGAAATTTTGAATGTAATCGAGGACAAGAACTTATATAAGAAGCCTCCAAAGTAATCCAGTTTTGCTCGAAGAGAAACCTCAAAGTACTGTCGTTTCCACCGAGAGAATGGTCATGAAACCTCTTATTGCTACCAGCTAAGAGATTACATTGAAAGGCTAATCAGAGAAGGGCACCCGAAGGACATGGTTCTCAAAGGAAGTGATGATCGGCAGAACAACCCCATAAAAACTGACCAAAATAGAAAGGGTAATCCAAGGCGAAGTTCAGATGCAGGAGCTATCAACACCATTTTCGATGGGCCATGTACAGGAAGAAGTAATAGGGAGAGAATGTCAGAAGTTTGTGAAGCGACAGACGGCCATAGAAACTTAGAGAAAGTCGGTGGGTCCCGACCAGAAGAAGCTCAAGCAAGGTTGGGATCCGATCATTTTCTCCGAAGCTGATGCTTAAGGATTGGATGTTAAGCCGAACGATGTGATCGTTATGTCAGTTTGTAACGGACATCGGGAAGTAAAAAGAGTATTGATCGATAATGGGAGCTCGGCGGATATCTTGAGCGCCGGGGTTTTCGATCGGTTAGAGCTTCATATGAAGGATTTGTAACCACTGGCAATCTCGCTCAAAGGATTTGGGGGAGCGGAAGTGAGATCTCTGGGGACGGTCAAATTACGGGTCGAGGCAGGGAATTTTCCATGTCAAAAAACAGTACTGCTCGATTTCATAGTAGTAGACACCGAGAATTGGCCATACAATGCCTTACTAGGCAGACCATTTTTGAACAAAACGAAGGCAATCACGGCTACTTATGCCCTGATCGTCAAATTCCCGACTGAAGCTGGAGTCGGAGTAATGAAGGGCTCCCAAGTATGGGCGAGGAAAGCCAATTTGACGGTTTACAGAGAGAAAGCTGAGCCAAATGTCATGCAGATAGATCTTGCTGAGCAGAAAAAATCTCTAGAGGATGATGAAAATGAAGATGAAGAAAAGGCGGAAACACCAACTCGGTTTGACTTGGACCCAAAGGAGTCGTCTCCAGAAGATGAGAAAAACCAAGAAGGGGAATCAACTATTGAAGTCATGATAGATGGAAAAAATCCTAAACAAACGGTAAAGTCTGGGACACATCTGACCAAACACGTACAAGATCAGCTAGTTAACCTGCTGAAAGAATATAAGGATGTGTTCGCTTGGAAACATAAAGATATGCCTGGAATCGACGCTAAAATAATTTCCCATGCTTTGACTGAGCACAAACCGGTAATTCAGAAGAGGCGTCGATTCAACCTGGAAAGAAGCCAGGTGATTAGAGAGGAAGTCCATAAGTTACTAGCAGCATGATTGATTAGGGAAGTCCAGTATCCCGATTGTATTGCCAATGTGGTGCTCTTGAAAAAAAAAATGGACAGTGGAGAATGTGTGTAGACTTCACAGATTTGAATAAAGCATGCCCGAAAGATAGTTTCCCTCTGCCCTAAATAGATCAGTTGGTTGATGCGACTGCGGGATATGAGCTACTGAGCTTCATAGTCACATATTCAAGCTATAACCAGATCAGGATGTTCGGTCCAGATGAAGAAAAAACTGCTTTTGTAACAGATCAATGGCTTTATTGCTACAAAGTAATGTCTTTTGGTCTTAAAAATGCCGGGGCAACTTATCAAAGATTGGTAAACAAGATGTTCGCCCGACAGATAGGCAGAAATATGGAAGTCTATATAAATGACATGTTAACAAAAAGCGTCACAGCGACTAGGCATGCAACCGACCTGGAGGAAACATTCGGAGTGCTAAGAAGGTATGGGTTGAAGCTCAACCCAAACAAGTGTGTTTTTGGGGTACCATCAAGAACGTTCCATGGATTCCAAGTGCACTAGAGGGGGATCTAAGCGAATCCTGAGAAAATAAAAGCCCTGGAAAAGATGAGGTCCCCGGTTACCCTGAAAGACATCCAAAGATTGACGGGTTGCATAGCCTCACTAAACCGATTCATTAGCAAGTCAACCGATAGGTGCTTACAATTCTTCAGAGCAATAAGGAAAGGCAAGGGAAGTAGAATCGAATGAGGAATGTGAACAAGCATTCCAGAAGATCAAAGAATATTTGGGCAAGGTTCTTATCTTATCAATGCCTCAGAAGGGAGAAACACTGTACTTATACTTGTCAGTCACAGTTGTGGCCACGGGGTCTGTATTGGTCAGGCTAGACAAAGGAGTACAGAAACCAGTGTATTACACTAGCAAGGCTTTGTTGCCAGCAGAAACAAGGTACTCGGCAGCTAAACAGATGGCATTAGCATTAGTGACAGCCGCAAGAAAGCTAAGACTCTAATTCAAGGCTCACAAGATTAAGGTGTATACAGATTATCCATTAAAGCAAATTCTATCTAAACCAGAAGTGTTAGGAAGATTGACGAAGTGGGCGGTTGAGCTGAGTGAGTTCGATATCACTTACCTGTCAAAGGCCGCAATAAAAGGTCAGGCGGTGGCAGATCTGATTGCTGAGTTCACTGAGCCGAATAGTGAGGTGATCAAGATACTAAAAGAAAGGGAAATTAAGGTTTTCAGTTGGAAGCTGCACGTTGATGGGTTGTCAAATATGCATGGTAGCGGGGCAGGCATTGTGGTGTCAACCCTAAAAGGCGATCAAGTGGAATGTGCCTTACGATTTGACTTCAAGGCTACCAACAACAAGGCTGAATATGAGGCACTGTTGGCTGGACTCAGGGTATCCACGACACTGGGAGCGGACGGAGTGGAGATATTCAGTGACTCTCAGGTGGTGGTTAACCAGATCATAAATGAGTACCAAGCAAAATATTCCAATATGGTGGCTTACTTAGAGATAGCTAAGCTACTCCTTGGGAGATTCAAGGATTATAGAATCGCTCAGATCCCGAGAGAAAAGAATGAGAAAGCCGACACATTATCAAGGTTGGCATCAGCAACCACTCCTATCTGGTTTAAGATGATTCCAGTGGTTCATCTCAAGAAGCCCAGCATTAAAGAAGAATAAAAGCTGACAGTGGAAATGGTAGAAGAAGAGCAGGTCACTTGGATTACCCCGATCAGGCAATACCTAGAAGATGGCACGATCCCGAAAGATGCAATTGAAGCAAAGCGCATTAGATACGGGGCAACCCGATATTCAATAATAGAATGAGAGCTCTATAGAAGGGGGTTTTCTAAGGTCCTACAGAGATGTGTTAGTCAAGAAGAGGGAAATAAGATTCTGGTTAGTATACATAGAGGTATATGTGGAAATCATTCTAGTGGAAAAAGTTTAGCTCATAAAACCCTCAGACATTGCTTCACTGGCCAACACAACACTATTTCAAGATGCCAAATCGGTGGCTGAGAAATGAGGTACTTGTCAAAGAATCGCAAATGACATCAAGCAGCCACCCGAGAACCTGAAGAATCTGACCTCACCTTGGCCATTTGCAATGTGGGGACTAGATATGATCGGCCAAATGCCAACAGCAACTAAAGGAGGTGCAAAGCATGTTATTGTGGCAGTTTACTATTTCATGTTATTTCACCTAAAACATCAAAATAACTCTAATTAAACCAAAATAAATAAGTCAAATAGCTAACAAATCCAAATTAAGGGTTATAAATATGATATAAAATATGCCCATCAAATACCTCCAAACCTAGATTTTGCTAGACCTCGAGCAAAATAAAAACAAAAACTAAAACCCAAAAATTAAAACAAAACCTACAATCTAAAAACAAAAACCTAAGCTAAGCCACAAACATATTTCTGCAAAAAAAAATTAGATCAAGATGCAACTCAAGATGCGAATAAAGACAAATGTATGCTTAAGCCAATGAATAAGGACTAAAATTATGTCACTTATTTGAATGCATCACTAGTTTGATGAAAAGCACATACTCAAGACGCTCTAGCTTTAAAAACACAGTCGTCAAATGCCATAGATGTAATTCGCCTCGACTCTAATTCTCACAAGATGTCACTCATATTTCACACAGAACCTTTGCAAATACACTGATCAAGCATATGCGAATGGAATTTATGCACAAGAAATTTCAAATTATTATCGCATATGAATATAATATAGAAAAACGCTTGAATTTATGCAAAGGATCTCATGATCGGAATTAGAGATTAAGAACAAGATAGAGCACATGTTTCCTTAACTCTTAACCTAGCATTCCCAAAAGATCAATTAGGACTTTAATTTGGTTGTAATGGGGTCATGGGGTGAAGGTTAAGAAGAATGGGAAAAGGGTAAGCAATAAAACCTGGGACCATATCGAGAAATTCTTCTAATAGTCTTCAATACTCGGCTGAATTTCTTTGAACTCTATCTTCATTTAACTTGCATCTAGACTTCTTGAAACTTTCACGAACATACTCCTTCCCTTTTTCACTTTCATTAGATTCATCATCTCATTCATTCTTGTTATTTTTTTTCTTTTTTTTTTCTCTTTTTTTTTCTTACCTTTCTTTTCTTTTCTTTTTTTCAATTAAGTTTTTTTTTTGGATGAGATGAGAATTTATACATCAATTACATAATTTCCAAAACCTCTCATACATTGCTTATGTATAACTTCTTTCTTTTGCCCTATATGCACATTTCACGATCCACCAATTTTTTTTTTAATTCATGTGTCTTCAAACCCTCTTCTCTCTTCTTCATCACTTCCTCAATATAATCCCAAGCTATAAGGTATGGCTAAATATTAGGGCTTATGGGTTTTCAGTTAATGTGGGTGATGAAAGAAAAATGCTTATAGTGTTTGGCTTCAAAATTGGCTATGGAGCACACACACAAGGTAGGAAGTATTTAAGGCCTTTTTAAGTGAGTTTAAGCACACATTGCCTATGTCACTTCTAATTGTTCAACAAAATCAAGAGTAATTCCACATGTGATATCTTTTATGATGAATGTTCTTTAATATACAGTGCATAACCTATTGAGATCAATTTCTAATTCTAAGAAGCTGATAAGTGTTTAGGAGTAGAAACAAACAAACCCTCTAATATGTACGCTTTCTGGCTTAGTAAACTCACAAGGGTAGTCTCCACTATTAATCATGGCAATTCAACTAAGCATCCTATCTACCATCACATCAAGAGCATATCATAATTTTATAAAATGCAATGCAATACTCTTAGTGGAAAAACATTAGTCTAAATTCAGTGATTAAAGCATACACTTACGTCTGTAAAGGCAAACCTAAGAGCATCTCAAACTTGTTATTTTGCAGAAGACGGACTCAAAAAAAAAAATAACCCAAAAACTTGTTGTGCTAAATTTTGAAAATATTTTACTCGCAATCGCACGAGTCTATTGTAGAATAGCTAATGCGAGTACGGAGTCGATCCCACAAGAATTGTGAAAAATTAATCGAATCTAAATTTAATCTAATCATAACCTAGTTAACTGAATGTAATGAATTAAGACTAAAATTAAACTAAACTAAAGCAAATAAGGTCAAAAGCAATCAATTAAATAATACTAAGGTATTTGAATTCACCACTGTGTAATTTCATAGCTTCCAGATAATTTATTAATTCCCCATATTAGAGTGACAATTAAAAATCAATTTATTGTCTACCTATGAATTTAACAATAAGCATATTAATTAAAATTCTTAAGTTGGGTTTTTCTTCGCTTCAAAATATAATCCCTAAGCATTCATTGTATCCAATTTAATGAAAAACAAAGAATCAAAGAAATTATAATTAACATTACAAAACAAAGCATTGATTAAAATATATACCTAACTATCAAAAATACATGATATTAAAGATGAAAGGGTTTTATATTAAAAATCAATAGAAGCGAAAACCATAAACATTGAAGAATAATGTTTGGGAATTAATAAATAAATCTGAAAATTATTCTATAACACAGGGTTTCATCATCTACCTTAGTACAAAGAAAATTAAAAAGACATTAAAAATAAAATAACAATAGAACCCGAAAGATACATCGGAGCTCCGCAGCTGTCACACACGAGCCAAGCTGTTCACGCACAAAAGCTGCTTCACCCTCCACCGAACTCCCCTATTCGGCGCAAAAAAAGAAGAATTAGCTTTACATCCCTTCGACGCCGGTCCCCCAAAGCAATTAGGAAAGTCTTTCTTTTTTATTTCTTCTACTTTCTTCTTTTACTAGGCGGTCAAAACTTTGTGACCAACTGGACCAAGTCTGAATTGTGGTCCATATTTGCCCACTAGCACACCTTTTGTCTCTCATTTATTTATTTTTATTCTTTGACTTGGGCCTTTGATTTGGGCTTGGGTCTTGGGCTTCGATCTTCAAATATTCACACAATTGTAATAATGACACATCTTATCGATTATTATCCAACTTCATGTTATTTCACCTAAAACATCAAAATAACTCTAATTAAACCAAAATAAATAAGTCAAATAGCTAACAAATCCAAATTAAGGGTTATAAATATGATATAAAATATGCCCACCAAATACCCCCAAACCTAGATTTTGCTAGACCTCGAGCAAAATAAAAACTAAAACTAAAACCTAAAAATTAAAACAAAACCTACAATCTAAAAACAAAAACCTAAGCTAAGCCACAAACATATTTCTGCAAAAACAAATTAGATCAAGATGCAACTCAAGATGCGAATAAAGACAAATGTATGCTTAAGCCAATGAATAAGGACTAAAATTATGTCACTTATTTGAATGCATCACTAGTTTGATGAAAAGCACATACTCAAGACGCTCTAGCTTTAAAAACACAGTCGTCAAATGCCATAGATGTAATTCGCCTCGACTCTAATTCTCACAAGATGTCACTCATATTTCACACGGAACCTATGCAAATACACTGATCAAGCATATGCGAATGGAATTTATGCACAAGAAATTTCAAATTATTATCGCATATGAATATAATATAGAAAAACGCTTGAATTTATGCAAATGATCTCATGAACGGAATTAGAGATTAAGAACAAGATAGAGCACATGTTTCCTTAACTCTTAACCTAGCATTCCCAAAAGATCAATTAGGACTTTAATTTGGTTGTAATGGGATCATGGGGTGAAGGTTAAGAAGAATAGGAAAAGGGTAAGCAATAAAACCTGGGACCATATCGAGAAATTCTTCTAATAGTCTTCAATACTCGGCTGAATTTCTTTGAACTCTATCTTCATTTAACTTGCATCTAGACTTCTTGAAACTTTCACGAACATACTCCTTCCCTTTTTCACTTTCATTAGATTCATCATCTCATTCATTCTTGTTATTTTTTTTTTCTTTTTTTTTTCTTTTTTTTTCTTACCTTTTTTTTCTTTCCTTTTTTTCAATTAAGTTTTTTTTTGAATGAGATGAGAATTTATACATCAATTACATAATTTCCAAAACCTCTCATACATTGCTTATGTATAACTTCTTTCTTTTGCCCTATATGTACATTTCACGATCCACCAAATTTGTTTTTAAATTCATGTGTCTTCAAACCCTCTTCTCTCTTCTTCATCACTTCCTCAATATAATCCCAAGCTATAAGGTATGGCTAAATATTAGGGCTTATGGGTTTTCAGTTAATGTGGGTGATGAAAGAAAAATGCTTATAGTGTTTGGCTTCAAAATTAGCTATGGAGCACACACACAAGGTAGGAAGTATTTAAGGCCTTTTTAAGTGAGTTTAAGCACACATTGCCTATGTCACTTCTAATTGTTCAACAAAATCAAGAGTAATTCCACATGTGATATCTTTTATGATGAATGTTCTTTAATATACAATGCATAACCTATTGAGATCAATTTCTAATTCTAAGAAGCTGATAAGTGTTTAGGAGTAGAAACAAAAAAACCCTCTAATATGTACGCTTTCTGGCTTAGTAAACTCACAAGGGTAGTCTCCACTATTAATCATGGCAATTCAACTAAGCATCCTATCTACCATCACATCAAGAGCATATCATAATTTTGTAAAAATGCAATGCAATACTCTAAGTGTCAAAACATTAGTCTAAATTCAGTGATTAAAGCATACACTTACGTCTGTAAAGGCAAACCTAAAAGCATCTCAAACTTGGTTATTTTGCAGAAGACGGTCTCAAAAAAAAAATAATAACCCAAAAACTTGTTGTGCTAAATTTTGAAAATATTTTACTCGCAAGCGCACGAGTCTATTGTAGAATAGCTAATGCGAGTACGGAGTCGTTCCCACAAGGATTGTGAAAAATTAATCGAATCTAAATTTAATCTAATCATAACCTAGTTAACCGAATGTAATGAATTAAGACTAAAATTAAACTAAACTAAAGCAAATAAGGTCAAAAGCAATCAATTAAATAATACTAAGGTATTTGAATCCACCACTGTGTAATTTCATAGCTTCCAGATAATTTATTAATTCCCCAAATTAGAGTGACAATTAAAAATCAATTTATTGTCTACCTATGAATTTAACAATAAGCATATTATTTAAAATTCTTAAGTTGGGTTTTTCTTCGCTTCAAAATATAATCCCTAAGCATTCCATGTATCCAATTTAATGAAAAACAAAGAATCAAAGAAATTATAATTAACATTACAAAACCAAGCATTGATTAAAATATATACCTAACTATCAAAAATACATGATATTAAAGATGAAAGGGTTTTATATTTAAAAATCAATAGAAGCAAAAACCATAAACATTGAAGAATAATGTTTGGGAATTAATAAATAAATCTGAAAATTATTCCATAACACAGGGTTACATCGTCTACCTTAGTACAAAGAAAATTAAAAAGACATTAAAAATAAAATAACAATAGAACCCGAAAGATGCATCGGAGCTCCGCAGCTGTCATACACGAGCCAAGCTGTTCACGCACAAAAGCTTCTTCACCCTCCACCGAACTCCCCTATTCGGCGCACAAAAAGAAGAATTAGCTTTATATCCCTTCGACGTCGGTCTCCCAAAGCAATTAGGAAAGCCTTTTTTTTTATTTCTTCTATTTTCTTCTTTTGCTAGGCGGTCAAAACTTTGTGACCAACATGACCAAGTCTGAATTGTGGTCCATATATGCCAACTAGCACACCTTATGTCTCTCATTTATTTATTTTTATTCTTTGACTTGGGCCTTTGATTTGGGCTTGGGTCTTGGGCTTCGATCTTCAAATATTCACACAATTGAAATAATGACACATCTTATCGATTATTATCCAACTTCATGTTATTTCACCTAAAACATCAAAATAACTCTAATTAAACCAAAATAAATAAGTCAAATAACTAACAAATCCAAATTAAGGGTTATAAATATGATATAAAATATGCCCAACAAATACCCCCAAATCTAGATTTTACTAGACCTCGAGCAAAATAAAAACTAAAACTAAAACCTAAAAATTAAAACAAAACCTACAATCTAAAAACAAAAACCTAAGCTAAGCCACAAACATATTTCTGCAAAAACAAATTAGATCAAGATGCAACTCAAGATGCGAATAAAGACAAATGTATGCTTAAGCCAATGAATAAGGACTAAAATTATGTCACTTATTTGAATGCATCACTAGTTTGATGAAAAGCATATACTCAAGACGCTCTAGCTTTAAAAACACAGTCGTCAAATGCCATAGATATAATTCGCCTCGACTCTAATTCTCACAAGATGTCACTCATATCTCACACAGAACCTATGCAAATACACTGATCAAGCATATGCGAATGGAATTTATGCACAAGAAATTTCAAATTATTATCGCATATGAATATAATATAGAAAAACGCTTGAATTTATGCAAAGGATCTCATGAACGGAATTAGAGATTAAGAACAATATAGAGCACATGTTTCCTTAACTCTTAACCTAGCATTCCCAAAAGATCAATTAGGACTTTAATTTGGTTGTAATGGGGTCATGGGGTGAAGGTTAAGAAGAATGGGAAAAGGGTAAGCAATAAAACCTAGGACCATATCGAGAAATTCTTCTAATAGTCTTCAATACTCGGCTGAATTTCTTTGAACTCTATCTTCATTTAACTTGCATCTAGACTTCTTGAAACTTTCACGAACATACTCCTTCCCTTTTTCACTTTAATTAGATTCATCATCTCATTCATTCTTGTTATTTTTTTTTTCTTTTTATTTTTTCTCTTTTTTTTCTTACCTTTTTTTTCTTTTCTTTTTTTCAATTAAGTTTTTTTTTTTGGATGAGATGAGCATTTATACATTAATTACATAATTTCCAACACCTCTCATACATTGCTTATGTATAACTTCTTTCTTTTACCCTATATGTACATTTCACGATCCACCAATTTTTTTTTTTTAATTCATGTGTCTTCAAACCCTCTTCTCTCTTCTTCATCACTTCCTCAATATAATCCCAAGCTATAAGGTATGGCTAAATATTAGGGCTTATGGGTTTTCAGTTAATGTGGGTGATGAAAGAAAAATGCTTATAGTGTTTGGCTTCAAAATTGGCTATGGAGCACACACACAAGGTAGGAAGTATTTAAGGCCTTTTTAAGTGAGTTTAAGCACACATTGCCTATGTCACTTCTAATTGTTCAACAAAATCAAGAGTAATTCCACAGGTGATATCTTTTATGATGAATGTTCTTTAATAAACAATGCATAACCTATTGAGATCAATTTCTAATTCTAAGAAGCTGATAAGTGTTTAGGAGTAGAAACAAACAAACCCTCTAATATGTACGCTTTCTGGCTTAGTAAACTCACAAGGGTAGTCTCCACTATTAATCATGGCAATTCAACTAAGCATCCTATCTACCATCACATCAAGAGCATATCATAATTTTATAAAAATGCAATGCAATACTCTTAGTGGAAAAACATTAGTCTAAATTCAGTGATTAAAGCATACACTTATGTCTGTAAAGGCAAACCTAAAAGCATCTCAAACTTGGTTATTTTGCAGAAGACGGACTCAAAAAAAAATAATAATAACCCAAAAACTTGTTGTGCTAAATTTTGAAAATATTTTACTCGCAAGCGCACGAGTCTATTGTAGAATAGCTAATGCGAGTACGGAGTCGATCCCACAAGGATTGTGAAAAATTAATCGAATCTAAATTTAATCTAATCATAACCTAGTTAACCGAATGTAATGAATTAAGACTAAAATTAAACTAAACTAAAGCAAATAAGGTCAAAAGCAATCAATTAAATAATACTAAGGTATTTGAATCCACCACTGTGTAATTTCATAGCTTCCAGATAATTTATTAATTCCCCAAATTAGAGTGACAATTAAAAATCAATTTATTGTCTACCTATGAATTTAACAATAAGCATATTATTTAAAATTCTTAAGTTGGGTTTTTCTTCGCTTCAAAATATAATCCCTAAGCGTTCCATGTATCCAATTTAATGAAAAACAAAGAATCAAAGAAATTATAATTAACATTACAAAACCAAGCATTGATTAAAATATATACCTAACTATCAAAAATACATGATATTAAAGATGAAAGGGTTTTATATTTAAAAATCAATAGAAGCAAAAACCATAAACATTGAAGAATAATGTTTGGGAATTAATAAATAAATCTGAAAATTATTCCATAACACAGGGTTACATCGTCTACCTTGTAAGTTCCTCATATTTTGATTGGCTTATTTCGTTGACAAACCACATTGGGGATTATTCTTTGTAAGGGTAATTTAGGCCTCGTAAGTGTGATCAAGCTTCAAGGATATCATCTCTCTCAAAGAGCACTTCAAAGGTATCTCATTAGTTTAACTTTCTTTGAAGAGATATAGTTGCACACACTCACTTGCATGCATTATTGTTCTTATCTTCATGTTATTGAATGATGTCTTGTATGCCTCTTCTCACACTCCACACTTGCACATTTTGCACATCTCTTAGTGTGTTGAGTTTGCCTAGAAAAGAGAATTTCTTCTCTTAGCGTGGCCTAGACCGCTTGGCAAGACATGCTTGCACCGCGGCATACAGAGCGGTATACCTCAGCAGGGTCATGCTCCCTGTACCGCTTCCTGTGCACTTGCACGCAAAGCGACCCAAGTCGCGGTGTTGTCCAGTAAGCCTCTGTTGCCCATACCGCGGCCTGTGCACCTGCATGCACAGCGCCCTGCACCGCGTTGTTGTCCAGACGGTGCACTGCTGTGTGTACCGCGGTCTAGACACTTGCCTGCGACGCGGTCCATCTAGCGGTATGGACGGGATTTTGTGCCCTAAGTTCAAAACGACGCTGTTTCAACTAGGGCTCCCTTATATATGCTCTATCTTCTTCCTTGCTCATTTCTATGAGTTCAAGAAGCCATTATTGAGAGGCCAAGCTTCCCTTAGAGAGAGAAACTCCCAAGAACTCATCTTTACTCAACCAAACACAAATCCATGTGCATCTAACCTCTTCAAGCATTATCTCATCATGGATTCTTCTTGCTTTCATTGACTAGGTAACTTGAACATGCCCTAAATCTCTTTGTATTTATTTATGTTCTTGTTTGCCTAGGGTTAGCTCTTTTATGTGATTTTATTGCATATCTTTATGTTTATTGGCATTTATAACATGATTGAGTTGTTGTGTGTTGGTTGAGAGCCTTGTTCATTAATAGCTAGCATTTAGGACGATTTTACCCTTCTAGCTAAATCTTCATGCATTTGCATTTAGATATTGATATCTAGGATTTGCATTTATTGACATCTTTAAATCCTTAGATAAGCATTTATTGTTGCCTAGCATTAATTGCATGTTTGAATATCTTTTTCATATTCACATAGGTTGTTTAACCTCTTCATTGATTGTTAAGCTTTGTGACTAAGTGAGTTAGTGCACAAGCTTGTGGTCAAGAATCACTATTAAAGGCCCGTTGGGTAGAGTGAAAGGGTTAGTGACCAAGTAGGTGTGACTTGAGGTCAACCTAGGTTGTAAACTTTTGTTCATATAGTGGATTTGAGGACCGTATGTGGCTAGAAGGATAGCCCGTGAGTTTTGCCCAGTTGGAGGGTTTCTCACGTAAATCAATCATTGTGTTTTTATTGTTTCCGCTTATTTATATTGGATTGATTGATTGCTATATGGAGTAGGATTATTAAAATTGATTAAGTCGAAAAGTTGGTAATAAATCAACTAAAACCTATTCACCCCCCCCCCCCCTCTCCCTCTAGGTTGTATTAGACACACTTTGTGTATTTTCAATTGGTATCAGAGCGGGTTCCTAGATACACTTAGGTGATCCTTGCTCGTTGTGTGTCTTGCATTTTGTTTGTGTTTGTTGCATCATAAACATTCATCTCATTCATACCCAAACACTATGAGTGGGAACGGAAGTGGTAATGAGGGAGCCTCTAGCACAAGACCCCCTTTGCTCACCGGAATAAACTATGCCTCTTGGAAAGGCAAGATGGAGTCTTACATTTGCCAAATAAATGACCGAGCATGGATGGCAATTGAAGGTGGCTACACTCTTCCGGAAAAGACTCTTGAAGACGAAAGTGTAGTTCCCAAGCCAAAGTCGGAATGGTCAACTCAAGAGTTTGAAGCATCCAAGTGGAATAACAAGGCTATGCATGCTATTCTCTGTGCAATGGATGACAATCAGTACAAACTGATCCAAACAACAAGAATTGCAAAAGAGGCATGGGAGATTCTAGAGACGGCCCATGAGGGAACCGAGGTGGTCAAGGACTCCAAGCTTCAAGTCCTCCAAACACAATTCGAGCAAATTAGGATGGAGGAGGATGAGTGCTTCAACGACTTTCAAGTGAAGATGATGGACATAGTCAATCAAAGCCATCAACTTGGTGATCCCTATTCGGATAGGAGGATCAACCGAAAAATTATGAGGTCGCTTCCAGCAAGATTTGAGTCAAAAGTGACGGCTCTTGAGGAGAATAGTGACTACAAGAATATGAAGCCAAGTGAAGTTATTGGAAGGCTTCTAGCATATGAGTCTAGATGGACGCCCATACCTACACCTCAAAAGAAGCAAAAGAGCATTGCTCTGAAGACTTCTAAGGTTGAGAAGGAGGAAAAAGACTCAGATGAAGAAATGGCCCTCATGGTGAAAAGATTCAAGAAGTTCATCAATTTTGAGAAGAGGGGATTTGGATCCAAAGGAAAGGAAATAAAGAAGAAGATTCATTTCAAGAAGTTTGAGTCAAGTGAAGACAAGCCCACAAGAAAAGGGATTCAATGCTTCGAATGTGGAGGTTTCGGACACATCTCCACAGATTGTGGAAATTTGAAAAATAAAAAGAAAGGAAAGGCCATGGCCGCCACGTGGAGCGATGGTGATGACTTGGAAGAAGAAGGAGAATCCTCAGATGATGAGGATCATGTGGCAAACTTTATTGCCTTCGCATCTTCTCTCAAGAGTAAGGAAGCAATAAATGATGAAAAGGTAGAGAAACAAAGTGAAGATGACTCTAGCGATGGTGACTCTTCATCCCATTCAACAAATATGGATGTAGGAGGAATGGATCTTGAAGGCTTCATTGAGCATTTTCAAAGCTCAAAATTGAAGATAAAGAAAGAGATTCAAAGGCTAAAAGGAGAGAATCTCAAGCTATCCACCGAAGCTACTCACTTAAATAAAGAAGTGAAGATAGCCAAAAGGAATGAGGAATTGATAGAAAATGAGCTTGAAGAAGCTAGAGAGATCATTGCTAAGATGACTTCAAGCACTAATAAACTTGACCACATGTTGGGAGTTTGCAAGAGGCCAAGTGATAAGAAAGGTCTTGGCTATGAAGATGACAAGGAGACCTCATCCTCAAGCAAGATTGTGTTTGTCAAGAGTTTGGATAACAAAGAGCTTCAACCCCCACAATATCCTAGGAAGAAGATCGAACTAGGAGAGTGCTCTAAAGAACCTCAAGTCAAGGTAGCACAAGGGAAACAAGCTCAAGCTCAATCAACAAGGGTGCATCAAGCAAGTTTCCCTCAACCGAAATACCATCAAGCCAAAAAGCAATTCATGCAAGGTCAACCAAGGAAGCAATTCATTCTAACTCAACAACAAAGAAGAAGAGAACCAATCCAACACCAAAGACAAGCTCAAATGCGTGGGAAAGCCCCTTTGTACTCACAAGGGCATGGTATGTCTTCTTATTTTATTCCCACTTGTCACTTTTGTGGTGTTGATGGTCACATTAGACCTAATTGCTTCAAATACATTGAAATGTATAGAATCAAGAGCATGATTGAAAGAAATAGAGCTAGAGCTAATATGCACGTTCCTAGGAAATTTAGAGCAAATTTGCATGATCCTAGGAAATCTAGAGCCAATATGACTAATACCACTAGGAATGAGAACATTACACCTAGGTGGATTAGAAGGGATAACTATTCTTGCTATGTGGCTCAAATTGCCTTGAAGGCAAATGCCTCTAACACTTGGTATTTGGATAGTGGGTGTTCTAGGCATATGACGGGGAACAAGAGCTTCTTTAAATCCCTTGTCTTGGAGGATGGAGGATTTGTCAACTTTGGTGATGGATCTAAAAAGAAAGTCATAGGGAAAGGAACCATTTCCATTCCCGATTTACCCTCCTTGTCCAATGCTTTACTTGTTGATGGCTTGCAAGCAAATCTTATAAGCATTTCTCATCTTAATGATGATGGACTCTCTGTATTGTTTAACAAAAATGATTGCTCTATTTTAATGCCAAATGGACAAACCTTGCTAAAAGGAAAGAGATCTAGTGACAATTGCTATTGTCTTGAAGCTAGTGCTATCTCTTGCAATATGTCCAAATATGAGGAAGTTGAGTTATGGCATCAAAGACTTGGCCACATGAACTATCGAGATTTGAGAATCTTAGATAAGTTTAAGGTTGTGCGTGGCCTCCCTAAGCTTGGGAAGAAAGTCGATGGCGTTTGTGGACCTTGTCAACAAGGGAAACAAACCAAAAGTATGCACAAGAAAGGCAAGTATCTCGCCACCAAGGAGCCATTAGAGCTTCTACATATGGACCTTATGGGTCCCATGCAAACCGAGAGTCTCGACGGCAAGAGATACATTTTTGTTTGTGTTGATGATTTCTCAAGATTTACATGGACATATTTTCTTAGAGAAAAATCTGAAACATTTGAAAATTTTAAAATGCTTTGCACTAAAATTCAAAATGAAAAGAACTCACACAATAAAAGCATTAAAAGAATCATGAGTGACCATGGGAGGGAATTTGAAAACGCTTGTTTTGAAAGCTATTGCAATAGCTTAGGCATTTCCCATGAGTTTTCGGCTCCTAGAACTCCTCAACAAAATGGGGTTGTTGAGAGGAAGAATAGGGTCCTTCAAGAGATGGGCCGTGTGATGTTGCTTAGCAACAATGTCCCTAGGAACCTTTGGGCCGAGGCCGTCAATACGGCATGCTACATAGGAAATAGAGTCTTCCTAAGGCCCGGTACTAGGCAAACCTCCTATGAATTATGGAAGGGTAGGAAGCCAAATATTAGCTACTTCCACTCATTTGGGAGCAAATGCTACATTCTAAATGACCGAGATCAACTTGGCAAGTTTGATGCCAAGAGTGATGAGGGGATTTTTATTGGCTATGCCCTTAATAGCAAGGCCTATAGAGTTTTCAATTTAAAAACTCGGAGTGTCATGGAATCATCTAATGTCGTCATAGATGATTGTAGGCCTAAGACTAGAGACCATGATGAGGAGGTCATTGTGCTTGATGATCCCTTCTTGGAGAAGAATGTTGAGACTTCAATTGATGTGAAGTTAAGTCTTGATGAAGAGGTCATCCAACCTCTTGATAGAGATCCATCTTTGGACTCTAAAGAACCCGCTCCATGGGTTAGACATCTCCACAATAAGAATGACATTCTTGGAGATATGAATAAGGGTGTTAGGACTAGGCGTCAAATAGCTAATCAAATTAGCTATACTTGTTACACCTCTCAAATTGAACCCAAAAAGGTTGATGAAGCCTTGAATGATGAGTTTTGGGTTCTTGCCATGCAAGAAGAGCTAAACCAATTTGAAAGAAATGAGGTTTGGACTCTTGTTCCTAGACCCAAGGATACTAATGTCATAGGCACCAAATGGGTTTATAGGAATAAGTCGGATGAGAATGGCAACATTGTGCGCAACAAGGCTAGACTTGTAGCACAAGGATACTCTCAAATTGAGGGTATTGACTTTGAGGAGACTTTTGCTCCGGTTGCCCGTCTTGAGTCCATAAGGCTTCTTTTATCCATATCATGTGTGCACAAGTTCAAATTGCATCAAATGGATGTTAAGAGTGCCTTCCTAAATGGTCTCTTGCATGAGGAAGTGTTTGTTGAGCAACCCAAGGGGTTTGTGGATCCACACCACCCCAATCATGTCTATAGCCTCAAGAAGGCTTTATATGGGTTGAAACAAGCACCTAGGGCTTGGTATGAGCGCCTCACTCAATTTCTTGTTGACAATGACTACACCAGGGGTAGTGTTGACAAAACCTTATTCATCAAGAGGAACAAAGATGAGCTTTTCATAGCTCAAATTTATGTTGATGATATTGTTTTTGGCTCCACCAACAAATCCAAAGTCCAAAAATTTGTTGATGTCATGTCTCGTGAGTTTGAGATGAGTCTTGTTGGGGAGCTCAATTACTTCCTAGGTTTGCAAATCAAGCAATTGCATGATGGGATTTTCATATCCCAAGCTAAGTATGCTAAGAACCTAGTGAAGAAGTTTGGCCTTGAGAATGCCAAACATTGTGACACACCCATGAGTACCACCTTGAAACTAAGCAAGGATGCTAATGGCAAGAGTGTGGAACAAAGTCTTTATCGTGGTATGATTGGTAGCTTGCTTTACTTGACCGCAAGTAGACCCGATATAGCCTTTAGTGTGGGTGTATGTGCTAGGTACCAAGCGGATCCCAAGGAATCCCATCTCTCCTCCGTGAAAAGAATCATTCGATATGTGAATGGGACATCCAACTATAGGATATGGTACTCTTTTGACACTAATGCTAGCTTAGTTGGCTTTAGTGAAGCAGATTGGGCAGGAAATTGTGATGATAGGAAGAGTACATCGGGGGGTTGCTTCTTCCTAGGCAACAACTTGGTCTCATGGTTTTGCAAGAAGCAAAACTCCATCTCTCTATCCACAGCTGAAGCGGAATACATAGCCGCCGGGAGTGCCTGCACACAACCCCTTTGGATGAAACAAATGCTTGTGGATTACGGCTTTGATCAAGGTATTCTTACCCTTTATTGTGAAAACATGAGTGCAATTAACATTTCAAAGAATCCAGTTCAGCACTCTAGGACAAAGCATATAGACATTAGGCATCATTTCATTAGGGAACTAGTTGAAAACAAATGCATTGCACTTGAGCATGTGGGCACTAATGATCAACTAGCGGATTTATTTACAAAGCCCTTAGACTCAACTAGGTTCAAGTCACTTAGTAGGTCTATTGGGATTTGTCATATGTCTTGATGTGTTTTGGTGTTTGACCCCTTATGGGGAACTCAAGCAAAGAGAGCAACCTTGCATGTTGGAATAAGCAAAAACTTGATCAACTTTATGCTTCTTTATTAATTGCTTGAGTATTCTTGGTTGTGCTTATATATATTCTTATATGGTTTTTTTATTTAATAAGTGTGCCTTGCTTTTTTTGTAATCCATGTCACCTCTATGTTCAAAAATGCATTTTTGGACTAGGAGATTTTGATTGGGAAAGTACACTTGAATAACCCATAATTTAACTCCATGACATGAGAACCTTTAATGACATGCTTAAAATAATATGCATGAAATGTTTTTTTGATTGCTCTAGTGCAAAATATGTGTGAAAGCAAATGGGAAGCCTAAACCCAATAAGGATCTAGTATCCATGCTATAAACAAGGATGTCTCATCCAAATTTAGTCTTCTCTCTCTCTCTTTATTAGTTGAACAAGACTACTATCATACGGGTGTCCCACCCGGAAAAATCAAAAAGGGTGCAAAAGTCACTCATGTCTTGTTTTGCTTATAAAGGTTGATATAGTTGCCTTTTAAATTGAAATTCTTTTTGAAAAACTATATCTTGTTTGCTTATAACAAAAGGGTATAAATTGGTTTGAATTCTTTTGGAAACCCTTTTGATGTTTGCTTTGCCAACTACCATTTGCTTGAACCATGATGTTCCATGTCTTACATCCAAAGCAATTAAGTCACACATCTTCTTCTAAACAATAAAACCCTCAATGATTCTCTCTCAATTAATTGGGTTGCATAAAGTTGTTGTATATGATTATGCACTTATCCTGCAAATAGCTCTCTTTGCTAAAGTGACCTGGATAGGGAATACTCATTTGCCTATCTCATGACAAAAAGGGGGAGTAATGTGGTTTTATTTAAGGGGATTGCACATTTGGAGAGATTGTCCCGTTGAGGGGGAGTAACCTATATAGGGGGAGCATTTGCATGTTGCATGTTGTAGTTTTCTTTTATTTTGCAAATTGCTCTTATTTATTTATCTCTCTTGATCACCTCACATACACTTGTCTTGGAAAGTGTAGTCTCATTGTTTTGTAGGGGTGGCTATTCTACAAGAGCTTGAAGTTTTGAAGACCTAGTATCTAGGTATCTTTTTGTAATGTAGAATATCTCCTTGTTGACCTTTAGTTTTTACTTTTTGTGAGGATGATTTGTGAGTGGTGGTTTTGTCAGGAAATAGCCAAAGGGGGAGATTGTAAGTTCCTCATATTTTGATTGGCTTATTTCGTTGACAAACCACATTGGGGATTATTCTTTGTAAGGGTAATTTAGGCCTCGTAAGTGTGATCAAGCTTCAAGGATATCATCTCTCTCAAAGAGCACTTCAAAGGTATCTCACTAGTTTAACTTTCTTTGAAGAGATATAGTTGCACACACTCACTTGCATGCATTATTGTTCTTATCTTCATGTTATTGAATG
The DNA here is from genome assembly GCA_033220585.1 of Dipteronia sinensis. NCBI lineage: Eukaryota > Viridiplantae > Streptophyta > Magnoliopsida > Sapindales > Sapindaceae > Dipteronia > Dipteronia sinensis. The sequence goes on along the minus strand of CM065644.1, from coordinate 29,692,135 downwards.
ATGTCTTGTATGCCTCTTCTCACACTCCACACTCGCACATTTTGCACATCTCTTAGTGTGTTGAGTTTGCCTAGAAAAGAGAATTTCTTCTCTTAGCGCGGCCTAGACCGCTTGGCAAGACATGCTTGCACCGCGGCATACAGAGCGGTATACCTCAGCAGGGTCATGCTCCCTGTACCGCTTCTTGTGCACTTGCACGCAAAGCGACCCAAGTCGCGGTGTTGTCCAGTAAGTCTCTGTTGCCCATACCGCGGCCTGTGCACCTGCATGCACAGCGCCCTGCACCACGTTGTTGTCCAGACGGTGCACTGCTGTGTGTACCGCGGTTTGGACACTTGCCTGCGACGCGGTCCATCTAGCGGTATTGACGGGATTTTGTGCCCTAAGTTCAAAACGACGCTGTTTCAACTAGGGCTCCCTTATATATGCTCTATCTTCTTCCTTGCTCATTTCTATGAGTTCAAGAAGCCATTATTGAGAGGCCAAGCTTCCCTTAGAGAGAGAAACTCCCAAGAACTCATCTTTACTCAACCAAACACAAATCCATGTGCATCTAACCTCTTCAAGCATTATCTCATCATGGATTCTTCTTGCTTTCATTGACTAGGTAACTTGAACATGCCCTAAATCTCTTTGTATTTATTTATGTTCTTGTTTGCCTAGGGTTAGCTCTTTTATGTGATTTTATTGCATATCTTTATGTTTATTGGCATTTATAACATGATTGAGTTGTTGTGTGTTGGTTGAGAGCCTTGTTCATTAATAGCTAGCATTTAGGACGATTTTACCCTTCTAGCTAAATCTTCATGCATTTGCATTTAGATATTGATATCTAGGATTTGCATTTATTGACATCTTTAAATCCTTAGATAAGCATTTATAGTTGCCTAGCATTAATTGCATGTTTGAATATCTTTTACATATTCACATAGGTTGTTTAACCTCTTCATTGATTGTTAAGCTTTGTGACTAAGTGAGTTAGTGCACAAGCTTGTGGTCAAGAATCACTATTAAAGGCCCGTTGGGTAGAGTGAAAGGGTTAGTGACCAAGTAGGTGTGACTTGAGGTCAACCTAGGTTGTAAACTTTCGTTCATATAGTGGATTTGAGGACCGTATGTGGCTAGAAGGATAGCCCGTGAGTTTTGCCCAGTTGGAGGGTTTCTCACGTAAATCAATCATTGTGTTTTTATTGTTTCCGCTTATTTATATTGGATTGATTAATTGCTAATATGGAGTAGGATTATTAAAATTGATTAAGTCGAAAAGTTGGTAATAAATCAACTAAAACCTATTCACCCCCCCCCCCCCCCCCCCCTCTAGGTTGTATTAGACACACTTTGTGTATTTTCATACCTTAGTACAAAGAAAATTAAAAAGACATTAAAAATAAAATAACAATAGAACCCGAAAGATGCATCGGAGCTCCGCAGTTGTCACACACGAGCCAAGCTGTTCACGCACAAAAGCTGCTTCACCCTCCACCGAACTCCCCTATTCGGCGCACAAAAAGAAGAATTAGCTTTATATCCCTTCGACGTCGGTCTCCCAAAGCAATTAGGAAAGTCTTTTTTTTTTATTTCTTCTATTTTCTTCTTTTGCTAGGCGGTCAAAACTTTGTGACCAACTGGACCAAGTCTGAATTGTGGTCCATATATGCCCACTTGCACACCTTTTGTCTCTCATTTATTTATTTTTATTCTTTGACTTGGGCCTTTGATTTGGGCTTGGGTCTTGGGCTTCGATCTTCAAATATTCACACAATTGAAATAATGACACATCTTTTTGATTATTATCCAACTTCATGCTATTTCACCTAAAACATCAAGATAACTCTAATTAAACCAAAATAAACAAGTCAAATAGCTAACAAATCCAAATTAAGGGTTATAAATATGATATAAAATATGCCCATCAAATACCCCCAAACCTAGATTTTGCTAGACCTCGAGCAAAATAAAACAATGGGGATTGAACTCATAATATGAACGGTTTCAAGAGCAGCCGCTTGAGGTGTAGCGACAATCTGTTCCAGACCAGTAGCTTCGGACGGGCTCGTATCAGCATTTCTTGCAAGAGAGGTTATGACCACATTGGGCAAGGGCTCTGAAAAGTGGCTCGGCCCTGTAGAGACTTTGTTGAATCAATCCACTTCGAGGTCAGATAGGTTGTCTTCGGGAGCGGGTGGATCGGTTGATACTTTGTCAGGACTGGCTTGTCCCTCGTCAGAATCTGAGTCAATAAAGACTATCTGGCGCTTAACAGAGAATTGCATCGGGGCTTTGCCAACACAATGAATAGGAAAGCCAGCAGGAACCTGACCAGCTTGATGGACGGTTTGGAGAGAATCTGGCTCAGCTAGAGATGAGGGTTGAGTTTGTTGGGGGCGGCTTGTCTAATATCCCCAACAAAAGTCTGATCATCCATTCCAGGTTGATCAGATGGCAGAGTGGAAGATAGAGTTGTAGAATTATCGTTTCCCTTCTTCGATCGGTGCTCCATATGGATCGGATCAGATCAGTCAATGTGTCATGATCCTCATGATCCTCTTCAATGCTGACTGATTTGACTCAAGTCTGATGAGCTTCTAAATCTTTTGATGACATAGTTTTCCTCTTTCCAGGAGCAACATCAGAAGCAGAAGAGCCAGCAACAGTTTTGGTCACTTTACTGACCGGTGATCTCCTAGAAGGTTTAGGTAGGTGGCGACCAGCCTTTTCTTTAGTAAGCTTCCTCTTTGAACCTCTAGGAGACCTTTTTTGGTCACTTTCCTGACCAGAGGACTTCCTTTCTCTTTCCCAGTCATGAGCATCTGAAGATGTATTGTGGTCAGGGTCATAAGTATGTTCAACCATGACCTGCTGGGGAGAAGAAATCCCCTGAGCCAGCTGGGCAGCAGCTTTTGCTCGACTGACCTTATCAAGATTTTTGATTTTCTCTGCCTGTTCACCCACAATGATGTCCATCTTGTACACTGAAGTAAGTGAAAGAACTTCAAAACAAACAAAATTTAATTCAGAAGAAATCAGGGCTCGGGAGTATAAGAACTTACAGCGTTTGCGTCGACTCGAGATTGGAGGAAACAGTCTGAGGTCTTGAAGGGCCTTCTAGGCATATAGCGCGCATCGATCCCTGGCCTCCACGCTATTTGAGCAGCCTTGTCAACATTCTTTAGCCTGGTCCTCAGTTAGCGTTGCATGAGTTTTGTTCCATAGCTCAGGACTGTAGAAGTGCATGGGAACTCTATTCCTAGCTAACTCCTGCTGAGGATCGGCGACCATTGTCTCACCCATTCACCCCTAATGAAGAACCATATGTTCTTCTAATATTTGTTGGAGGTGGGGAAGCCTCAAATGAAGCCTTTGTGGTCCTTGTTGGATTGAGGAGTGGGTCATTAATCATACCTATTAGGAATCCAATGGCTTACATAGAGGGATTAAAGGTAAAAAGTGCCTTCATTGTCTGACCGACCCAAAGTATAGAAGTTTCAAATTTCTTGAGGGGTCGGGGGTTGCTTGGCACCGATCTGCTTCCACAGATGCCACAAACTCATTAGTACTCGGTAAGAGTTTGGAGAGAACTGAGCATGAGCGATTCCAATTTCTGTTAGGAACAGAGCAATGAAAAGTTGAAGGGTTAGTCTGATCCCTGATGTGAGCATCATCCCATAAATAGCCATAGCACCTCGGGAAGGATTCCAGATCGCACGTTGGCCACTCAAGGAAAGTACAATTGACCAAGGAAGATCAAACCTTTCACTGTACTTCACCAACTCTGGCTCATCTACCATATTTACTTTTGAGTCAAAGGCACTGGGATGCTCGGCAGAAAACTTCAGTAGGTAGGCTTTACACCTCTTTGGAACTTCCTCCATCTTCAGAAGTTGGGAGGAGATCTTCAAGTCAATTGTAGAAGAATTCCTAGAGCTTGGTCTGCTTCCTTGACCGGATTCGGTTGTCTTCGACATATCTAGGTATGTATTTGGAGAAAAGACAGCGGGGTCAGCAATGTTTTATTTAAAAGAAGAAGGTTGAAATTCAGGAAGAGCCATTGAGTAATCAACGCTAAGGACTGTAGGTTGAACTGGACGGGAAAAATCTTGAAAGAATCACCCTAAAATGAATTCAATCCTAGCAATATTTTCCCTATCACTTATTTCAATATAATGAATCAACAACTCAACATAATGATGATGGGTAGCAGGATCCATACCTGATGATTAAAGTGAGCAAGGTGAGAACTCTGACGATGATGATGATCTGGCAGAAACGAAGAACTTTGAAAAGACTTTTGGAGCGTAGAAGAATTTAAAAGATGAGGAGTTGTGTAATTTAAAAGGAACAATTGCGTGAGAGAGAAAATGAAAGAGTTTGAAAGTATTTATAGGCGAAGATGACGTCATACGACAATGATGGTTGGAGTGTGAATCTCAAAGATCACGTGCCGTTTGAAATTTAAACCGTTGTAGTCAGTTGCATCATTCGCGTCGAACCATCTAGACAAATCAACTGTTTGTTGCTGAAATTAAAAGCTAGCTGTCTAGCATTAGTAAGCATTTATGAGCTACATGACAAAAGGTTCCCGAGTTAAACATATCTCACCGAGCAAATTATTGTCATTGAGCAAAATACTCAGTTTGAATGTTTAAGGGGGTATTGTTATTGGTGTAATTTGAAAAGATGGCACATCAGCATAAACATCATGTTATGCAGGAACAATAAGTGACATGTCAACAAATGTCAACTAAATTGAACCAACCTAAAGTGATCAGAAAATAACCCCCACAATACTGATCAAAGTTATTTAGATAGTCGGGTTGGAAAAACCCGACCAAGGTAATTAGATTGATCGAGTTAGTAAGAAAACGATCGGGGGAAACCTGAATGATCGGGTCTAGCTACTTGATCTGGTGAAGATCTCTGGTCGGGGGTGAAAGAGATCTGGTCGGATTTTGGAAGAAGGTCGGCTAAGTGACACGCTGACAATATCTAGATACGTTCGGATGCTTGGCGTGTTGATAACGTTATTACGACTCAAACACGTAAAGAAGAATCCTCCTCAAATAACGCCTCAAGAAGCATATTTTGATAAGGAAATAGATTTCCTCAAAGTTATCAGAATCCAGAAAAAGACCTGATATGGCTAGAACGTACCAATACAAAAAAGGAAAGAAGATCAGCATGAATCCTATAAGTCAGAATTATTTATGTTTCATTAAAACAGTGCCACTAATTCTGTTAACTGTACTCTAAGAATTATGGTTCTATGCATGTATAAATAGAACCTAAAAACACCCAGTAAGGGTTGACGAATTATTAGATATTGGTAAGAGCAAGTAAGGTTGAGCGCGTAATATTCATTCTTGATAGTGGATTTCTTTTTCGTCGTTACCGGCAACCGTGGATGTTTCCCCACTTTGGGGTTTTACTAGGTAAAATCTTATTTGCATGATCGTTTACTTTTTTTTGATTCATTACTCGACTGTTAATTCAACATACTTTGTGTGACGCGTGATCTATTTTACGTAATCCAAAAATCACCGTCAACAAACACATATATACTTTTTTGTTTTTTGCTTTTTTTCTTCAGAAAAACAAAGTACCAATGAGATGAAGATGAAAAAAAAACAGAAAGATGGAGATGAAAAGAACTAGAACACACAAACCCAAAACCAAACCAAAACCAATCACAGCAAGAAGAACAAAGAGGGAGATTCGTGTCACCTGAGGTCCAAAACAGGGGGAGATTGTGAGGTTTGAACCTCTCCCGGTAATCTCATTCGCCGCCACAACACTGGAGGTTCGAACCTAACATTCCCCTTCATTGATTATAGGGGAGACAACCCCTCCTCCCTCACAACCAGATCTAGGAGCTCAACTCCTAGTCATATATATATATATATGTGTGTGTGTGTGTGTGTGTGTGTGTGTGTGTGTGTGTGTGTGTGTGTGTGTGTGTGTGTGTGTGTGTGTGTATTTCCCCTTCGTTGATTATGGGGGAGGCAGCCCCTCCTCCCTCACAACCAGATCTGGAAGCTCAACTCCTGGTCATATATATATATATATGTATATATATATATATATATATATATATATATGTGTGTGTGTGTGTGTGTGTGTGTGTGTGTATTTCCCCTTCGTTGATTATGGGGGAGGCAGCCTCTCCTCCCTCACAACCAGATCTAGGAGCTCAACTCCTAGTCATATATATATATATATATATATATATATATATATATATATATATATAAGTGTGTGGCAGCCCCTCCTCCCTCACAACCATATCTGGGAGCTCAACTCCTAGTCACACACACACATATATATATATATATATATATATATATATATATATATACAGTAAAATCTCGATAAATAATGTTCGATAAATTAATAACCCTGTTTAAATAATAAAATATTTCGGTCCCGATTCGGGCCTGTGTACTAAATTAATAATCTCACTAAATACATAAACTAATTTTTTTTAAGTCCTTTAGGTCCCAACCAATATATAAATTAATAATTGATTAAATGCATAAAAAAATATAACACATAAAAAAAAATAACACATAAAAAATTCGTAATACATATCAACAAACTTTCAATTTAACAACTTCCTTTCAAAAAAAAACTTAATAACTTATATTTCTTAGTTCAAATATTTCTTAAAATATGCATCTAAAGTTGTTTGCATTTTCTTTATATTGAAATCGAACTCAATCTGATCCTTAATTTTTTGCAAATCATACACCATATTGGTGTGTGTGTGTGTGTGTGTATGTATGTGTGTGTATTCATTTTATAGTAAGAAATTATTTAATATTACTATTACTTGAAAGGCCTCTTTAGAAAAACGCTTGGTAAAAACACTGTTGTCATCTAGATCATGATCATTAGTATGCATATTCATTACCCCTTGAATAATTTCTTCATCGGTTGACGATTCCATCACTATAACATTTTCACTAGAATAATTCAAAAGGTGATCAACATCCATCACATTTCTATAGTGTAAACCAGAAATAGCTATTGATGCCTTCATCTTCACCAACTTGTGGTTCATAAGCCATATCAGTGGCATATCTTCATCGAACGGATCTTGCAATGTCGAAAACAATTTGCAATGGTTGTTGTCTTCATATCAATGTTCGAAGCCGCATTAATAAATTTCATAGCATTCAATATGTTAATTGTTTTTTTTGGGATTTATTGCTCCTACCTCGTAGCCCTCCAAGATGCTAGAGTAGAAACGACGTCCATAATGAATTTTTAGTGCTCAAATAATCTCAGCATCGCATGGTTGAATCTTTAATGGTATATTAGGAGGTAAGAAAAATAGTTCAACATTTGTCAAACCTTCGATAACCTTTAATATGTAAGTGATTATTAACTTCTATGTACATATGTATCTTGGTCGAAAATATTTATAATACATGTACGAGTAAAAAACATAAAATTTTCAAATTTTTTTTACTAAAAACATAAAACTCCTTTTTAAATTAATAAATATTTATTTATCGATAAATTAATAAATTATTCATTTATCGATAAATAAATAATCCCTCTAAAATAATAATTTTTCCTGGTCCTAACAATATTATTTTATAAGGGTTTTACTTTAAGTGTGTGTGGTCATATATATATATATATATATATATATATATATATATATATATATATATATATGTGTGTGTGTGTGTGTGTGTGCCTGTGAGTGTGTGCGCGCATGTGTGTGAACGAAAACAAATATCAATGAGATGACATAGAACTGGTTTTTTATTTATTTATTTTGATGAAATTATAGGTTTTTATTATTATTATTTTGATGAGATAATAGGTTTTTTTTCAATTTTTTTAATTGAAGAGTGAAATTTTTTCGGATTTTTTTGTTTTATTTTTTTCTAATTTTTTATATCAATTAATTATTATTTATTTAAGGGTAAAGGTGACATTATCCCTTGCCCGTTAGTGATTAGCTGTGTTCAGCAGTTAATCAACGGGTCAATGGGTAGTCAATATTATTATAATATTTTATCCGGGTTTAGTGCAATTATGCATATAGTCAAGGTAAGTTAGTATAATTTGCCCAAAACAATTACCCAAATGTAAAAGTAGATATTAAAAGGCTTAAAAAAAATGAAAAATATAAATTTAAAAAAAACCTTAAAGCCCAATAGGTCTGATATGACCAAAACCGAATTGAATCGAACTAAACCAAAATAAATGTATTCGGTTCAATTCGGGTTTAAGGTTAAATACGGTTCAAACCGATTCATATTTTTAAAAACCGAAAATATATCGGTTCAATACGGTTTTAGCCAGAACCAAACCAAACCGAACCGCGCCCACCTCTAAACAGCACGATCACTCATGTTTTGTCCAAAGATCAACCTCCAAATTTCACCCAGATAATGCAATCTTCAAAATTTTGAAAGCTTGAATCATACATAAATAATCATTAATGAGAAAGCAGAAAGGGGAGAAGCTGGGAGCTTTGGTGCACGCAAGCAGGAGGAAGTCAATTGTCGGCGGAGGACAAGCGTCTAAGATGTCGGGTGAGACATGGTGAGTTCAGAGAACATCTAGGACAAATCGTGTAAAGTGAGTTGACCGTTGAGAGAAAAAAAATTAGTATTTTTAGAGCAAATTCCGCAAAACTCTTATGAGGTTTATCCTTTTACACTAAAAAACTACGTTATCGAAAATTGACATTCATCTCCTATATCATTAGGGTTTAACCGTTAAAAATGGTAAAAGACGTTAATACACCTGATAAACAAAATTTTTGTTAAAAAAAATTAGAAAGAAAAAAAATGAAAAGGATCACATGGAAATTCAAAAAAAAAAAAGTTTTCACATTGACCAATAAATAATTAGGAAAAAAAACCTAAGGGTCTGTCCTGTAAGCGTTTTTCAGTGACTGTTTTTCAAAAATAAAAATGAAAATGAAAACAGTGTTTTTTTGTTTTTCGAATTCTGAAAACGCGTCTGGTAGCATATACGGGAAACTGTATCTTGAAATTGAAAACAGTAAAAACGCGTCTGGTAGCTTCACTGAAAGCTGAATTCTGAAAATGAAAATAATAAAAACACTTCTGGTAGAATAACTGAAAAATATCAAAAATTATAATTTTTTTTATATTTTTTCTATTGCAATTTTTAATTTGAATAAAAGGGAGTCAATAATTCATCCCAAATAATTATCAAATAACAAATAATTTAAAAATTGTTGTAAAAATAAAGAGAAAAATATAATAATGAATCAGAGAAGAAAATTGATTCACCGAATACATACATATATACATATACATATATATATATATATATATAATTTGAATAAAAGTGAGTCACCAGAACATTACACATGAAATTCACTAAACTGGAGTTAAGTTAACAAAATCTGGAGTTAAATGTGCTACCAGTAAACTCATATCTCCACATTTAGCAAACATACCAACAAGACTAGTTCCTACAAACTGATTAACACTAACTTCACTCTTGATAATCAATGCATGGTATTTTCTTCCCAGTTCAAGACATCTTTCATTGCTATAAAATTTTAAAACACCAATCACAAAACGCCTATCTAGTAAATTCCCTGAAGAAGAATATGTAGAGGCATCATTAGTACACACATCGTCACTGCAATTATCATGAGAAGTACCATTACCTGTAAAATAACCATTTTTAACCACACCCTTTTCAACATCAATCACATATCTAGCGTAGTTAATTGGAATCAATTGTTGAAACACCAATTCGTTTAGGACTTCTATCGAACAGTGTATATACAACTTTTGAAGGAATAGGTTCACTAGCCATAGATGTCATTGGGAGGCTGAAATTTTTAAGCTTGAATGGGTCTTTTACACTGGAAGTGGAAGGAAAGGAAATTGAAAAGCTGGTATTCAAACAAAGTTCAGTAAAATTTCAAGGAAAGGAAATTTTTAACTTCGCTGGATGACTAATAAGTGGACTCGGGGAAGAAGAAGAAGAAGGAGAAGAAGAAGAAGAAGCCGATCGGAGGTGAAGAAGAAGAAGAAGAAGCCGATTGGCGGCGAAGAGGAGAAGAAGAAGAAGAAGAAGAAGAAGAAGAAGAAGAAGCTGATCGGTAAAGAAGAAGAAGAAGCCGATCAGCGGTGAAGAAGAAGAAGAAAAGGAGTTTGGAAGAAGATGAAGAAGAATAGTGACGGGAAGATGGAGAAAAGTAAGAAAAAAATGATTTTTTTTTATAAAAAAAAAATAAGTGAAAAAAAAAACAAAAACGAAAAACGAAAAACAACTTTAAAATGTTTTTCAAAATTTTCACTTTTAACACTAATTGTGTTTTTCAATTTTTTTTTTGTTTTTCGAAAATAAAATGAAAAACGGTTAAACAAACGCGAATTCGAAATCGTTTTTAGAAAACAAAAACGAAAACAAAAAAAAAATAGCTGCAGGACGGGGCCTAATTGTTTTGTTTTTTTTTTAAAAAAAAATCTATTATCAGATCTCCATCTGATAAAACCAGATGACCAAATGTCCAGAACTCTCATGGTTCTCCCACGGAGATTCCAACATGACACCAAAAATATTCCAATGCCCACTCACCACCATCGCACATCCATCTCCGATATTCCCATCCACACGCCCAAAAACAAAATCCACAAATCAATCCCAAAAATATAATCCACAAATCTCATCCGACAAACATATCTTTTTCTTTAGTCAATTCGGGAAAAGAAAAACTAAAATAATCTGGAAAATAAAAAAATTCGAGATCCAAACAAACTGCATACATTCACCGGTTAAAATCCCTCTTCAATCTGTTTGCAAAAATAAAAAATAAAAAAAATTGAAAAATTGATTGAGTAAGAGATGGAGCTCCATCTGCGATAGAACTCATCTCCATTGCAGATGGAGGTCCACCATAGACCTCTCCATATGAGATGGAGGTTGCTTTATCTCAAATGAAATTGGGACTTTTTCCTTTTTAATTTTGTTTTTAAATATATCTCTACATATATGTTTCTTTTTTTTTCGTTTTCTAACATTTTAATTTTTAAAAGATAATATTGAAATGACAAAAATACCCTTACTTTTGATGGTCAAACTTGACCAATGGTTTTGTTTAACTAACTGTATGGGAGGTGAGTGTCAATTAACGATAAAGTTGTTTCCGCGTGTAAAAGAGCAAACCTCAGAAGAGTTTGGTGTAATTAGCTCTGTTTTTTTTAATTCGATGGATCTCAGGTCGGTTTACCGATTCGAGGCACCGAACCGGAAAATGAACCGACCCAATCAGGTTTCAACATTTTGAACCGAAGTGAACCGCCCAGCCTACTAAAACTGGAAAAAAAAAGCCGATTGGATCGGTCCGGTTTACTAGTTCGGTTCACCGGTTTTGTGCCTACCCCTACTCAAAACACCAAAACTCATTTCAAATAAAAATCCAAAAATTCCAACTCCATAACATGTTAAATCACTAGATCCCCGAAAATTTAAATTCCACAAAGTTAGCTAGAGATTTTTGGACTTTCCCATTAGTGGATTAGTGGGGAGAGGTAAGGTTTGGAGGTGAGAGAAAAATGAGAAAAGAGAGAGAAAGGAGAGAGGTGGAGTAAGGTGTGAGAGATGAAAACTAAGACCTCTCTTCCCCTTTTCTCAAAAATCCTATTTAATAAAAAGACTAAAACAACCCTCATTTGTTAGAACCAAATAACATTGTTAATTTTAGGGGATGATTTTGTAGAATAAGGCTTTGTTTGGAAGAGTTTCTTCAAGTAGATCTTTTAGGAATAGATCTTTTAAAATAGACCTTCTACAAGTAGAGCTTTTAGTGGAAATATGTTGGTCGTTTGGTTGTCAATTAGAAAAAGTTTTTTTAAATGGTAGGATTACCAAAATATTCAAAAACTATTTTAAATGATAGGGTTATATTAGACATTTTAGTGTTATTAAAAAAGCTCAAAAAGATCTACTTAGAAAAGCCTAAAATTTGAGCTTCTCCAAGTAGACGTAAAACAGTTTTTTTAGTCATCCAAAAGCTCTACTGAGTGACAACCAAACGACATATTTTTTTTTTAAAAAGAACTTTTTTAATTAAAAAAGTTCTTTTAGTTAGTAGACAAACTCTTCCAAACGGACACTAAGTGCTCGTTTGGTTGAGCTTTCTACTACCTCAAAAGGTCTACAAACGTCTATTTGAGTTTTTTAGAGTTGTTTGATTTGACTTTTAAGATTGTCTATTTAAATTGAGTAGAGGCTAGTAGAGTTTAAACCTCTACTAGGCAAAAGCTCATGGAGATGTACTTCTTCAAATAGACATTTTTTTTCTTAAAAAGTCTACCAACCAAACAAATATATTTTTTTTTTTCAAAAACTCTATTTCTAATAGCTCTACTAAAAGTAGATCTTTTTCCGGTAGAGGTTTTTCAAAAGCCAAACCAAACAAGCTCTAAGTGTATGTTTGGTATGGCTTTTGAAATGATCAAAATCATTTTTTTTAACGCTAGAAGTTATTTTGAAGTATTTTTTAGTTATTTGGCAAAAACTCAAAACAGTTTTTTAATATGTAAATTGTCTCAATTACCATTTATAAAAGTCATTTTATGTTTATTTGGAGAAGCCCAAAATTTGAGCTTTTCCAAAAAGCAGTTTTGAGCTTTTTTAAAACATATGAATTGTCTGAACTACCCTTTATAGATTTTAAATATTCCGCAATAACTCTTTTATTATAAATACATTGTCAACACCTTTCTTGTATTTCACTAACCAAAAGCTAGTTCTAAAAATATATTGTCAACACTTTTTTCGTAATTGACATAATTAAAAGCCTTTTTTAGAAGCTCTACTCACTAGAAGCTCTACTACCAAAAGATATACTCTCTAAAAACTCTACTTGAAAAGTCATACCAAACACACTGTAAGTATCTTTACCATCCGGGTACAATCAAACCAAACCTGAGGGGATGTGGAAACAATTCTCTCTTTATTAATTTAAATTAGATACTAATAATAACAAAATTGTAAGAGTCCTTATCAAGTGAGGTATACCTTACTTTAATTTCGGTAAGGACTTTGATGAAATCACATCAATTTTTATGAATTTTGATTTGAATTTTTGTGTGGATGATAAGTTCATTGAAATTTACATATGATTCAAATTTGAGAATTTTTCAAGTACTAGAACTATTTTTTTTTTAATTTTCCTATATTTCATTCCTTTTTTCAATGCCTTTATATTTAACAAAATCGGGATAAATAGTTCTAGTAATTGAAAATTTCTCAAATTTTATTCATAGGTAGATTTCAATGAACTTTATTATCTACACAAAAATTCAAATCAAAATTCATAAAAATCGATGTGATTTCATCAAAGTCCTTACCGAAATTAAAATAAGGTATACATTATTTGATAATTATTGAAATTGTAATTACATATAAATAATATTAATTAATTAAAATTTAAAAGCATCCGACCAATCCAACCAATCTCTCGAAAAGAAAATTAACACCTTCCATTCTCACCTCTCTCCTTAGACCTTGTTTCTTCTTCTTCAACATTCTCTCTGAAACCAAACCCAGATTAAAGCTCAAACCTTTGAACTTGTCAAATTCCATGGATCTAGCACCAGAGGAGCTCCAATTCTTGACAATACCAGACATCTTGAGAGAGTCCACATCCATCCCAAAGCTCTCTCTAAAAACCTTTTATCTGATAATATTGACTCTGATTTTCCCTCTCTCTTTTGCAATCTTAGCTCATTCTCTCTTCACACACCCACTTCTGGCCCAGCTTGAAGACCACCCATCTTACGACCCGACCCAGACCCGCCACGAATGGACCCTCCTCTTGATCTTCCAGTTCTGCTACCTGATATTCCTCTTCGCTTTCTCTCTCCTCTCAACAGCTGCTGTTGTCTTCACTGTCGCCTCTCTCTACACCTCCAAGCCCGTGTCTTTCTCTTCGACACTCTCTGCGATTCCAAAGGTTTTCAAGCGCCTCTTTATCACCTTCTTGTGGGTGTCTCTGCTGATGCTCGTCTACAATGGTTTGTTTGTTGTTTTCTTGGTTGTTTTGATCATCGCCATTGATACCCAGAACGGGTTTTTGGTGTTTTTGTCCATTGTTGTCATTTTCTTGCTCTTCTTGGTGGTTCATGTGTACATTACCGCTTTGTGGCATTTGGCGAGTGTGGTTTCGGTTCTCGAACCTGTTTACGGTTTGGCTGCGATGAAGAAGAGTTATGAGTTGTTGAAAGGGAAGACTGGAATGGCTGGGATCATGGTTTTTGGATATCTGGCGATTTGTGCAGCCATTAACAGCGTTTTCGCCTCTGTGGTGGTGCACGGTGGTGACAACTATGGAGTGTTTTCCAGGATTGTTGTTGGTGGGTTCTTGGTGGGTGTGTTGGTGATTGTGAATCTTGTGGGGTTGTTGGTGCAGAGTGTGTTTTACTATGTCTGCAAGAGCCATCATCATCAGGGGATCGACAAGTCTGCCTTGCACGACCATCTTGGTGGCTATCTTGGTGAGTATGTGCCTCTCAAGAGCAGCATTCAAATGGAGAACTTGGAAATCTGAGTTGCAGATTGCAGGGACTACGTGTAAGTTTTTGAGTATGTAGTCTTTGAGATTTGTTATATCTTTGGAGAAACTTTGAGATGGATATGTAAAATTCCTCTGTTGTATTGAATATTGATTATGTTTGTTTCATCTGCAATAAATATAGCAGAAAGTCCTTGTTTTTAGTTATTGTATTTTTCTTAGTTTAAGTTTTCTGTTATTATAAGTTCAGCAACTCTTTGTTTGCTTGGTGATGACCATGTATATATCATTTCATTGTATTGCGGATTTTCATGGATCATTGTGGTGCTTTGGTTTTTGATAGCTCTTATTGAACCATTATTTCATTTTGTTTTCCTTATACTTGGTCAAATAAAGAAAGAAAGTAATTGCAGTTACTGCATATTTCAGGTGTCAATACTATGAGAAAGTTTCCAATGCGAAAACTATAGCAGGTTGCAATGTAATTATTTGATGCCAATGCAATTAATATTTCGCATTTGGCTTCAGTTTCACAGATGGTTTTCTGGTCTACCTCTATATACTAACTTATTTTAACAGAGCTCTTCACTGAATCTGTTATAACCAAATTAGAGTTCTTTGTTGGGAAAACCACACTTCTGTAGTTATTTACTGTCTTTTTTTATATCGTGTACTGAATATATTTGTGGCATCTAAAATAGGTATTTCCATGGACTTGTTGGAATCTTTAATGATGTGAGGTGACCGGTGAGAACTCAGAACATTTATGGGCATGTTTGGTGGGTAGGTAGTTGATTGTGAAGTTGATATTGAAAGTTATAGCCAGTGAATTGAAAGGGTGCTTTTCATTGTGAGGTTGTTAGGAGTCATTGTACATATATGTACTTCACATGAACTGCACTAAGCACGTATGCCAGTCTAAAAGAGCTGAACTTTTTTGTACAAGTAATTTGTTGGACAGAGAACAGAATTTTGTTTTAGCCGTAGATTCATAAGGTTATTATAAGGAATGTGCATAGAGAATAAGCTTTCAAGTGTGTATATGGGGTTTTCCTATGGCATGAAATGTTTTGAATAAAATCATGGGGAAGCCTTGTTATCTTGTTAGATTGTTTAGTTTTTCAGAGGAAATTCTTTAATGGATGAGACTGTCAACTAAGCTGATGAAACAAGTGCATACGTGTGAAGGGGATTCCTTTAAAACTTATGTTTGTAGGAGACTGGATTCTTATTCATCCATGGAAATATATTGGATTCATTTGATCTTATATAATTTCCTTTTGTTATTGTTGGACATGCCGTATTGAGTGTGTGTAGGGATTCAGTTTCAGTTAGTAGGCCAGGATAATATGACTTATGGTTGTGACTTGTGAGTTTATGACATCTCTATCTCCTAGCGCAGTTTCTGTTTTGGTTGTTAATTGTCATCGCTTAGGTGCTGCGTGTGGCATGAATTTGTTAACTGTAGCTTACATAATTTAACATCTATAATCTGCTGATGAATTAGATGTGCTGTTGGTTTTTTAAAGCTCTTGCTTTATATGCATAAGTCTTAGATTTATGATAGATTTACTGGTTTTAGGGCTTGTAGTGTTTTGCCACATTGGAGGGACGTTCATTCTGTTTCTGTCTTCTCTTGATTTTGTGGATTTCTTACTCACCTTCCTCTTTATTATTTTGTTTCATTTCCCTTTTCCAAATTTTTTGCTTCCTATCTAATAGAGAATTTGTGGTCATTGGCATCTTTGACACAATTGTTAAGAGGTTTCCAAGTTGGCTTCGGAATAGTCAATATCCCCTTGGCCCTTTTTAATCTTAGTTTTGGCAGATATGGTAGTCAATGCAGTTGCCTCAACTCTAAATCTTGGCTGAGTGCTGTAATACCACATCAGCTTCTTCTTTTTTTCCTGTGTCCTTTTTCTTTCTATCTCTGCTTGTGTAGCATTGTTGCTTGTATAATTTCATAGTTGTTCTTTTACTCTTAAAATATATATTTTTTCTTATCTAAAGAAGTATAAAAGAAATCAAAGAAACGTTGATACAAACAATTTGGACATGATATATATTTTTTTACAAAGTTTTCTGCCTTCCAAAGTCATTTCTAGAAGTTCTCCAACTCACCACTATGATCAGGACATGTAAAGCTCCAATCAGTTTATAATCCAGGCAAGTCCATGTGCTAAAACATTTAATATTGGCACATATGATCGTCAGTGCAGTTGCCTTATTTGCTTTTTTTCTTTCTGAAATGCAAAGTTTACATTTGAAATGCTGAAAATTCTTAACATCAATTGTGATTGTGACCATTGTTAGCTATTTATGACATGTATATTTATATTGTAATTTCTTACGCATTTAATTTAAATGTCATAGATATCCATTAGACAGGAATTACTAGAAGCATGTTCGCTGCTTCTGCTTGTGAATGAGATATTTCATATTTGTTATACAGCAGAAGTGGAAAAAGAAACACATATCTTGAAGATCCTGTTTTTGAGAATGGATAATTTCTTGTTTTCTTATCTTTTATAAGTGTAATGAATGCTGATGAGAAAGTGTAAGCTCTATTCAATAGAATTGATAGGTTTCACTTGGTGGTTGATGGTTGATGTAGAAATTGATTTGATGAGAATGTTTATTGATTAATCTTATCTAATATAAGAATGACAAAGTGCTGATTGCACTGATTGCACTTTTATGTCATCAATTTCATCTGGTTATACCTTTCCAAGTTCTGCTAATTGATCTCATAATCATATGCAATGGTTTTGATATTGATTTGGTTTAGCTATGTGAGCTTTTTTTGATACAGAATTTTCTTGGATGATGGGTTGAAATGGTTGTGTTTATACTAGATGGAGAGCAGCCATTAGCCATAGGGAGGGAGGTCTCATTGTTGGGTCAAGAATGGTTCCCAAGCAATAGCATTATTGGGTCAAGAATACATTTAGATTTTTTCTTTTCTACTTTTATTAATTATGTGTTCAAAGTATAATATTTTCACTCAGGAATGTGATCATTTATTAACAGCATGAAAAAAGATGATCCTTAAAATTGTTTGCCAATTTGCAGGTCATTTATCATTAAGGGTAGTGTTTGTTAGGACTCTTGTTAGATATGAATAAATGTTTTAATTAAATTAGCAATTAGATTTAGATAAGAGTTATTTAGGATTAGAGTTGTTTAGGATTATTTTGAATTATTAATTATCTTTTAGTTGTAAACAACCCTATAAATATGTGGTTTATTTTATTAAAATATAAGTTTAATCTCAAAATCCCCCTAAATCTCTCTTTCTTTGTAACCAAATATATTTGCTTCTGCCTATTTCTTCTATCTTTCAATATCAATCTCTCTCTACTTCTACCTATTTCTCTTATCTCTATAAATCATATCTATTTGGATTAAGAACCATAACGGTATTAACCATGTCCTTAGAGCATCTTCAACCACACCAAAAATGGCGCAAATCAGCAAAATGGAGCAAAAATTGCTCTCCAACCGGACTGGAAAACTTTGCGTCAAATCACATTAGATCTAGCGAAAGTTTTCCATTTTTGTAAAATTTGTTTTTAGTCCCTCAAGTTTTACTTAATTACAGTTATTCCTTTATTTAATTATATTTATTTCAATTGTATTCCTTATTTTAAAGTTTTGTTTAATCACAATTTTATCCTTATTCAATCAAGTTTATTATTTAATGATTTTGTTTAATTTATATTTGTTTTAATTTAATTATTATTTATATTAACATTTATAATAAACTAAAATTTAGTATATAATACAAAACATTATACTGATTTAAAAAAAATCACTAATTTGAAAACACTTTAAATTAAAAGTAAAATACAAAATCAAAAACATTAAAAACTTCATAAAAACTTCATAATGATAAAAAAAAATTTATTTATGAAATATATTGTTTAAGTTAACTTAATAATAAATGCAACATTTTAGTTAATTAAATTAAATTTATTAATGTACTAATTTCATAATTTCCTAGCTTATTACAATATTATGTTAATTATGAGATGAAATGTTAATTGTTGAGAAATAATAAATAAAAAATGGGGAAAGAAAGGGAATATTCAACTCAAGGGAATATTCTTTTTAATGTAACATTTGGTGTAATGGGTTGGAGATGGAAAAAATAAATAGTGTGAAAATTACATAGAAAAAAAGTTAACTATTGAATTTATTGTCTTGTTTCAATAAATGCAGAGGCTGGCTTTCCTAAAAAGAAATTTTCATGTTTTTAATTTTTCCTTAAGAACATATGTTAACACTATTTATAAAGATTTATCGAAACAAATTAAAATTTCGGGCTTCAACAATTTTAAACAATTTGTTTTGTTTTGATTTTTTAACTTTTTTTTTTCCTTCCTTTGGATGGTTAGTTAACCTTAAACCTTCGTACCTTAACAAAAAATATAATGGAAGAGATCGGCTAGAATCAGTTCTCAATCAACGGAGAATGAATTCTCAAGTAGTGACTAAATCAATTAGGGTTTGTTTTATTTTATTTTGACTATTTAGTTTTAATTTTTTGAGGATTGATTTGATAATTATTAAAACGGTGGGGACAAATTGATTAAGTTATTAATAAATTAAGAGGATTGATGTGTGCAATGATGTGGTAAAATTAGGAAGACCTATTTAGGTAAAGTAGTGTTATTGTCAAATTAAGAGGAGTCATGTGTGCAATGATGTGACTGTCTTATTTGTTATGAAATATTTTTCTCCAATCTCCATATTATAATACCATCTAAACATTTCTATAAAGACTAATATCAAAATATTATTTAAAAAATCAATCTAAATTATATGGTAAATGATTTGTTACTTGTACATTAAGGACCCTATGATGGTAGTTGATCAATATGAAGATCTCAAAATAAAAAAAATCATTTATATTAAACTAAAAAAATGTTTCAGGATTATATTAGTCGTGACATAGGTTGTATATAAGAAAATAATTAATAAATAAATAAATAATATCTCTGCCAACTATTCTGATTAGGTTTATGACTCTATCTTTCTACTGACCTCAACAGATCCCGTGACATTTGTAATTAATTGCTAAGATTAATTTCTTTTTTTCTTAGAAAATCTAGACATCCAAGCTCCATCCAAAAATTCTCAACCAATGATATGACAATCGGTAAGTGAGATACATGATCATTAATTAATCAACCCACCAATTGCCACATTATTGGTAGGGATGAATGTGAGAAACAAAAATGTGGGGATTAGGGATGAAAAAAATCTTCGACTCGCCACAGACCAACAGGGATCCGATCCACTTGGTGCAAGTTTGAAGCACTTAAAACGAGGTCCATGTCAGGGTCAGGGTAGGGTCAAATATTGTTGGAATTTTAGAAGTTGTATTATATTAAATTTAAGTTTATATATAAATTTGAAGTGTATGTTAAATTTTAGAGTATCTCTGATACTATGATGCATTTTTGAGTTTCCAAAGATCAGCATTTCTCTTGAATTTGGATCCACTTTAGAAAAAAATAATAATACATATTCTTATCTCCAAAACAGTTATGTAAAGAAAAATATGCATTAACTTTTTGATCAATCAACATAAAATATTTTTCACTCTCTCATTTATTTTTTATAAATTGACACGTAGAATGAAGTGGATGAGAGTGGGTCTAAATGGAATGGTTGTTAGGAAGAAGACGGATGGGAAGGCCTTTAGCTGGAATTGGCCATGGTTTTACAATTGTCTTCTCGTGGGGTAACAATTTGTCCCACTTGAACCTCTTGATCAAATTATGCATAAACACAAGTATCTCTAAACGTGCATATTCTTGTCCGGGGCACATTCTAGCTCCTCCTCCGAATGGAACAAAAGTATAAGGAGCCGGTCCATTGCCTTCAAATCTTGTTGGATCAAACTTTTCAGGTTCCGGGAAGCATTCAGGATTCAAGTGTGTTGAATACATACTCCAATACAACTGTATATTTATATATGAAAGTAATATCAGATCAAGGGAATAACTGAATGAGATATTGCATGCATAATGAGCGCATCAACTGATGACTGACCTTCCAACCTTTGGGAATGGAGAAACCTAAAAAGATAAAGTCATTTAGGGCTTCCCTGTAAGCACCCAAAACTGGAGGAGCAACTCTCATGGCTTCACATGCAACATTCCATGAGTACTTCATTTTCTTTATGTCATCCCACTCCAGCAACTCTCTTGCCTTTTTTGATTTTGCAATTTTCATCTGTTCTGTAATCAACAGAGAAACATGTAACAACAATTAATCAGAAACTACAAGTAATGAAAAATTACGTACCCTTCAAGACTTGGTTGTAGATGTGAGGAAGGTCTGCGAGATATTTGACGATTGAAGTGATGGCAGAGGTGAGAGTCTCATGTCCAGCAACCAACAAACCAAGAATCCTTTCAGCTATGTAAGACTCAGTCATGTGCTGTCCATTCTCATCAGTTTCCAGTAACAAATGTGACAATAGATCCTGATGAGTTGGAGATGCATCAGTTTTTCTTTGTTTGATTATAGCTATCAACTCCTTTCTGATCTCCTTTGCTGCCTTGATGGCACGGTTGAATGTCGTTCCTGGAATGTTTACAGGAATTGAAAACAATCCTGAAGCCAAAACACTGAAACTGTATGCCAATTTCGCGATATGTTGCGGATCTTCAATGCTCAAAAACACTTTGCAGGCAACCCAGAAAGTGAATTTCTTTGCAAGTGGAAAAACAGTCACTTGTTGTTTCCCTTCCCAATCAAACTCAAAATGTTTTTGTGCAATAGAATCCATCATGTTTATGTACCTCATCAGGGATTCAGTTTTGAGAAAATTCGATAGCATCATTTTCTGTTTCTTGGATTCTTTGTCAGGAGACGACTCTTCTGTTGCCGGGAATAGCTTCTTAAGTGATTCAGGAAACCAGATATCAACAAGCTTGTTGTCATTGGAGAACAAGAACTTGTTGGCTGACGCGCCACAGACAAATACGGTAGGTGCTGCAAGGATTGATGTCTTGAACAACTGAGAAGAGTATTTTGTTGTTCTGTCAAATATGAACTTCTCAGGGTGACCTTTTCTGGCTGTCTTGAGATATTCCAGGCTTTCGCCGATATATGGCCAACCCAACTTTCCCGGTGGAAGATTTTCAGGCAATTTGCTGCCGAGAAGGTATGCAAGAGATACAGAAACAAAGAGAGTGAAGAGAATCAAACCAAAGAAAATGAACAACTCCATTTTTGTTAATGTTTAATTATAGGGATGACCAAAGAAGAATATATTATATAGGCAAGTGTGAACTATAGTAATACTAATATGCCTATCCTAATAACCAAGACTAAATGCATATTTTAGTAAGAATTTTGATATCTAGTACATCTTTTGATCATATAAATACACTTCCGCCAATATGAAGTTGGTCTAGTGGTATGCCCTTCACACCCACACCACACGAGGTTGTGGGTTTGAGTCGCACCCCCTTTCCAAACCCTGAATTATTATAATGTTTCAAATATATATATATATATATATATATATATATATATATATAATTTTTCTATTATCAGTTCGTCCTGATATAAAATATATCAGAAATAAGAACGTGGACCATTAGATTTATATACTTTGACTCAAAGTGTATGCACTTGTCAAAACTTCTTCATAATCTATGGTCCACATTCTTCGTCCTGATATATTTTATATCAAGACGAACTGACAGTAGAAGGACGGTATATATATATATATATATATACATTCATTTTCTCTTCAGTGCATACTGATATAACTTAGATCAGTGCGTTGTATGTAGACCATTGATTATGGAAAAGTTTTGACAAGTGCATACACTTTGAGTCAAAGTATGTAAATCTAATGGTCCACATCCAACGCACTGATAAAGTTATATCAGTACGTATTGATTTGAAAATATATATACAGACTTCTTATCTAATTTTTGTGTCCTGATTTTCACAAATACGTCGCGGTAGTATAGAACACTTGTTGTGGTGAACAGTGACATGATAATTATTAAAATTAAATAATACTATGTGACAACCATTTAACATTTCTTTATTAAGTGTGGATGACATTGGCATGATAATTACTCAAATTATATATTCTTGTGACAAGCATTTAACATTTCTTTATTTAAAAATAAAAATAAAAAAATACAATAAACAAACAAATAACTAATCCCTTGTCTTTTCCCTTGGAGAATCATCAGACTTATAGACTTATGAATTAATTTAACTTAAAATAATTTTTTTTTTGATAAAAGATGATCGATATAGATCATGACACCTGTTTAATTTATATGCGGGGTTGGATTGGATGGTTATTCTTAATTACAATAATTTCTGAAAACATCTACACGATTCATTTTGTAACAATACTTCATATGTAAGATTAAACAAGAAAATACTTGTATAGGACGCACTCAAGTGTTCTCATGATCCCAAAACGTTTTGAATCTATTTTAAAAAGTACTTTTTAGGCAGCACTAGAAGCATTTTTTAGAACTATTTCAATCCCAATAGATTATCTTGGTTTATGTCTATGTTTGATTTCTTGAAATATTTTAATGCATGCTCAAACTATTTATGAGTACATCCCAGAGAATCAATTGGTGTTAGGTGGGTTTGGTAAAAGCAAGTAGACGTATTTTTGCAGACATCTACATAGTGCTTTTTGAAGCATACTTCATATGTTTTTCTAACACAATATAACACTTTTAAGAAGCACTCTTTAGTGTTCTTCAGATCCCAAAGTGTTTCATCTATTGTCAACAATATTAACAGTACTCAATAAATATGACATTATATACTACGATCCCACAAACTAAAAAGAAGAAAATTCTTTCATCCCATGTAACAGAACAGAACTGCAAATTTCTTTGGTTCATATAGGTATAAGACTAGACTTGCACAGTTTATCCGAATCAGTGTTTATATAAATGAAATACAGAGCAACAGCTAAACAAAGAAAAAGCTTTCGAGATTATTATGCAGTAATGAGATTCTTAAATCTAAATCACTCTCTGAAATGTCGATGCAATAGCAGTGCTATGTTGAGATTAATTACATGATTGAGACTTGAGAGTAGACAACATAGAACAATCAAATAATTTACCATTGCCACCAAATGATGAGTTACTACTACAACTTGCTCTTTGGAATCCCAAAATCTCTTGATCTCTTCTCAACTGCTCTTGATAGTTGCTTCACCGCCTCTTTGGGCAGACTGCGAGGTTTGCTCAGCCATAGTCCTCCATCAACAACCAACGTTGTGCCATTAACATATTTTCCTTCAAACATCAAGAATAAGCATAAGAATTACGCTCAGAGAAGAAACAGAAACTGTTCTCAATTCTTAATACACATCATGGAATGTAGCATGGGAGTGTTCTTTTAACTTATGAACCTCCAATAGTGAAAGATCATGAAACAAAAATACATTTCCTTATCCATGGTATTTAGACTCCTTTAGACCAATCACGACGATACAAAATTAAGTTACTATGAACACCACAATCATTACAAATGAAAAGATACATGTTGATCCATGTTAAATAAACAATTTTGATATGCAGAATACAGGCTACGAGTATATTCGATTGACACTCAGCGTATAAAATCACCAGTATGGTCATATATCATACAACCACAACTACAGAACAATAGACCAATGAATTTAAAGACAATAACCAGGGAGCATTCTCATGAACATCTTGTCAAAGAATGAGGCTAGATAGATATAAGTAATTTTGGTATTTTCCCAACCTCAAGTTAATAAAACATTCCAACTTCTCTCATTCTTTTCAAAATTTTACCAGACAATAGGTAAATGCGAATCTAGTCTCAGAATGAATTCAAATACCATAATAAAGAAGATGATTATAATAAGGTATCTCCTGCAATGTTGAAGAAAACACCCCAATTCTTAAGGACTTGAAAAATCAGAACGGGGATTTCATCCACAAAGTTGAGTGTCTAAACTATTCAAGCTATATATTTTACAATGTGTTGACCATTGTTTCCTCAGAAAATTGAGAAAAAAAATGCAAAGTCAGCATATGATGACAACACAGAAACAAGAAGTAAGCATCCATTAGAAGGACATCAAGTAATAACTCAACTCCCTACGCAGTTTGTAAATTGGTCATTTAATGTACACATCTCAATACCCAAATTCCAAAATGACTTAAAAGCATTAATTATTAAATGGCTGGATATTACATGACCGCCTTTTAAATGATACAACCAAATATGCATAGCTAGAACGATTAGTAAAAGATAGATTTTATTAAATTCCTTTTCTTATCTTACCCTTTACTTGGGAGAAGACATTGGGGCTCTAAAATCAGAGAAAAATAAAGTTTCTTCTGCTTTGAATCCTCAATGAAAGATTCAGCCTTAACCTTTATCTTTTCTTTTTCTTGTTTGATAGGTTGATAAATTATATTAGGAAATGAAGAAGAAGAAGAGGAGTTGGCAGCAGAATGTGTACGATGTTGCATTGGGAAGTTAAGGAAATGATGATAGAAAATAGAAGATAGTGGATACTCGCAACCTCTGCTCTTAGATTCATCCTCTAAAACGTTGCTGAACTTCTTAAGGTAATAGCCTTAAATGACAAGAATCTAAGTTGATAGAGTTGACAAATAAAAATAATAATTATCATAATAAAACATTTAAATTCCATTTTTTTATCACCAGATACGGGATAAATTTCTCTCTTAAGAAGAAAGAAGATTTTGAATTACACCAACTTCTTTGCGCAACAGTGTCCCTAGTGCGTTTCCATGGCTTACAGACAGAGACATATTTTAGACATTCTTACCACTGCCAGAAGGCTTTCCAGGCAGGAATTTTATTGAGACTCGCTTGGATGGCTTGAGCTTTGAGATTAATAGAATTATAGGAGAAACTACCCCTCAACAGATTAGGGATTCCAGCGGCTTTGAATGCTTGTCCTCCAATAATATCCACAACCATACAGTTCTCAGTTACTACTAAAACCAAAGGCTGCAATGATCTCTACCCTTTTGCTATTCATAAAAAGTGGCACCAGAATATAACCTGCCCGTACCAAAAATACATGTGCATTGTTTGTCTTTAATTCTTAGTTTTAACAGTTTCTTCACAGGTCCAACAGCATTCGTGAAGAGACTCACAGTCTAAGCCTTCCTGTTTAATAAAATCTCATGCACCTATTTGCTCCACGAGGAAGGTACTTTTGCTATTAAAAGTCTGATATGCTGTCTTCTTTTACCCCCTTTAATCTACTATTATTTACAACTATAATAACGTCTAGAAAATACATCAATGCAATTGCAACTTAACCAAATAACGAAAAGAAATGACAGGGAAATAGTATGGGGAACAAGGATAAAAGGCATGTGTTCTATACAATAAACAGTTCTGGTAGGCGCCAGACGCTAGTTGGGTGGTGGCCCTAGGGAGCCTATGCCGCAGCCGCCCTTAAGTGGAGAAGGGTTGTGGAGAAGACGAAGAGAAGAGAAAAGAAAAGAAAAGAAGGGCCGGCGGATTGGGTTTTTTTTTTTTTTTTTTTTTAAAAGAAGAAGCCCAAAATGACATTGTTATGGGCTTCTTCTGTTTTTATTTTTTATTTTTTATTTTAAAAAAAACCCCTAGCTGCCGCATAGTGATTTTTCGCTCCGCCTAGGCATTGCCTAGGTCCGATTAGACGCCCGGTCACCTAGGCTAGCCGATTAGGCAAAAATCGCGATGGCCAGGGTAGCCTAACACCTAGGCGGCCACCTAGGGTGATTAGGGGTGGGCACTAAGTTCGGAACCGAACCAAAAAACGGGTGTTCGGTTCAGTTCGTAGTATCAATTCGCTTTAAACCGGTTTAAAACATTGAAAACGAAAAAGCTTTCGGTTCAAACCGATTTGCTTTCCCAAAACCGGTTTGAACCGAATAATCTGGCTATAAAAGTTAAAAAAAAAACCCTAGCATTTTCAACTTTCAACTTTCTTCTCTAACTTCGCCGACCGGTTCTCACTTTTCTGTTCAACTTTCATCTACGCCCTGTTCAACTTCTTTCAACTCTCATCCACGCCCTGTTCTCTATCTTCTCAACATTCCATCTGCTCGTCTCAGCTGAATGAACATCTTAGCTAGTCCAATTTTGTTCCTTAACATCTGATATTCTGATTTGCTCGTCCAAAGTTTCTCAATTTCTCTTATTCTGTTTCTAAATTTCTTCTTCTTTTTCTAATTTTCTTCTTTTTTTTGTTTCACTCACATCCCATCTGCTCGTCCAATTACAACGTCTTCATCTCCAAGCTCCAGCCAAAGCTTCAACTACACAAACTGCTTCAACGAGAACAGCTTGAATGCTTGACTGCTTCAAACTACACAAATTGCTCATCCGATCTGCTTCACTGCTTCAACAAGGATAGCTTCAAAGGTTGGTTCTTGTCTCTTTGATAAACTGTTCAACTGTTCAAGTTTGTAATAGATTAATGACACCATGAATAAGTTTTGGCTTGTTAAGAGTTTGTGATTGGTTCTAATTCTACTGGTAATGATAGGCGTACAGAAGAGAGTAAAGAGTAAAGGTTGATTTGCTTGTTGAACCCACCACACCTAACAATCTCACATCTTCTAATTTTTCGTAGCAGGTCTCCATCAATACCAAACAATGAAACATGTAGGAGCGTTGAAATATACACACAAACACCATAAGTTAACACAATTAATTAATTAAGACTTTGCAGTTCATTTTCCATATTATTAGCTTACAAATTAATAATGTAATTGGTTTCCTTGTGTTGTCTTTGTCTGGGTATGGATTAAAAACTAAAAAAACAAAGCAAAAAAAACAAAGGCAAGGCTTCTGTTTTTTTTCTGGTCTAGCATTATATTCCTCTCTTTAATTATATTAAATCCAATGAATTTTTGATTCAATTTTAAAGTTGATATGATACATAATTAATATATATTATTAATCAAGAATAGTTGTTTGTTAATAACAAATCATGCACCTCAGTACTTGTTCTTTAAAAAAAAATCTGTTTGAATATATTTTATGAGGATGTGCATGTTCTTTTTAAATGCCAAACTATTAGACCAAATTTCTAGGTCTTGATTTAATCATTACCTGTAACTGTGAATAAATGTACAATTGTGTCTGGTAGGGGTGGGCACGGTTCATTGAACCGAACCGAACCGAACCAACCCAAACCGAACCGAAATATGGTGTTTGGTTCGGTTTTAAGGTTGAGTTTGGTTCAATTCGGTTCGAACCAAATGAACCGTATAGAATATGGTTCAGTTTCGGTTTTGGACATACAAAAAAAACGACGAACCGAACTACAAATACAAAAAAAAAAAAAAATTTATTATGGATTGTATGTTGGATTATTTATATATGATCTTATTTTATTTTGGACTTCTATCATTCTATGTAATGTATGGACTGAATTTGGTAGAATAGTAACTATTGAGCAAGTACTTATGATTGAATTGGACTAAATTTGATTAGTTAAATAGTAATGTGGTCTATTTAGATGTGTTTTGAAGGTAATGGATTGTTAAAAAAACATAGTCCAAAGTCAATTGCCCAAAGGCCAAAGGTCTAAATACAAAAATAGGGCTGTTAAATGATACAAAAATTGAAAAAATATGTAAAAAAACCTCAAAGCCCAATAGGCCCAATAGGCCCAATAGGCCCAAAACCGAAATAAACCGAACCGAACCGAACCGAGATAAAGGTGTTCGGTTCAATTCGGTTTTGTGGTCCAATACGGTTCAAACCGAACCGAACCGAACCGAACCGAACCGAGATAAAGGTGTTCGGTTCAATTCGGTTTTGTGGTCCAATACGGTTCAAACCGATTCAAGTTTTCAAAAACCAAAAATATAATGGTTCAATACGGTTTTGGCCAAAACCGAACCGCGCCCACCCCTAGTGTCTGGTTCAGGAATATAATCAATGGCCAAATGCTTAGGTTGATAGAATTGGAAATGAAGCTTAATAAGTTAATATTAACATATAAAAATATAAAATAGACTAATTATATGAATGAAAGTAAAAGGAAGTTCAAAGTGTATATCATATAAAATTATGTATAGATTAAAGACACCCCAAATCACTCTCTTATGTATGCCTATCATTATTAAAAATTCTATTGGTTCTAATTATGTGATTGTGTTTGTGTCTAATTACTTATTTTTATTAGTTATTTGTATGTGAAACTGCGAGTAGATGAAGATTGATCCTAATGTGGATTCAATGGAGGGGAGTAGTGACTCGGGTCCGGAGACCTTAGAGAATTCTAACTCCATTGGAAAGGGGAAGGTTTCAAAGAAGGGTATACGGGTAGGTGGTAGGAAAGGAAAAAAAAATCAAAATGTTGGGTACATTTCGAAGAATATGTCACTAAAGAGGGGAAGAAAAGAGCTAGATGCAAGTATTGCGGTAATACTTATGCATTTGACTCGGGTTGTAGCACCACAATCATGAACACACATTGATAAACGATGCAAAAAATATCGGCCTGTAGATCCAACACAAAAAGTGTTGATGAAACAACCATCTGTATCAGGTTTTGGGAGTAGTTAGGGGTGTCAAAATTTGATCAAATGAGATGTAGGAGGGCCTTAGCAGAGAGGTTGATACTCGATGAATTACCATTTAGATTTGTTGAGAATCGGGGATTCCGTAGGTTTTGCTTTGAACTTTGTCCTTTATTTGATCACCCATCTAGGAGAACCATTGTTAGAGAGTTGTATCAGTTGTACATTGATGAGAAGATTAAGTTGAAGAAGTATTTTAGTCGGAGTAAGGTGAGGGTTTGTCTAACCACAGCCACGTGGACATCAATACAAAATATAAATTACATGGTTGTCACTGCTCATTTTATTGATTATGATTGGCAGCTGCAGAAGAGGATTCTGAGCTTTAGTCAAATAGTTGATCATAAAAGAGATTCAATTGGAAAGTGTATTGAGAATGTCTTGATTGAGTGGGGTATTGATAAGGTTTTCACAATAACCATGGATAATGCAACCGCAAACACCACTGCCATTGGTTATGTGATTAGGAAATTAAATAGTTGGCAAGATGATGGAGCGGTTTTGGGGGGCAAGTACTTGCATGTACGGTGTTGTGCACACATCCTAAATCTAATAGTCAGTGATGAGTTGAAAGATTTGCATGACTCAATTGTAGCGATTCGAAATGCGGTGAAATTTGTGAAATCTTCTCCCAGTAGACTAGATAGATTTAAAAAAGCAGTTGCACATGAGAAGATTGGGACTAAGGGGTTGGTAGTGCTAGATGTTCTTACAAGGTGGAATTCAACTTACTTGATATTGGAAAGTGCAGTGAAGCTTAGAAAAGCATTTGAGCGATTGGGAGAGGAAGATATTCATTATGTGAACTATTTCAGAGATGATGAAAATGAGCAGAAGCGGATAGGACCCCATAATTGTGATGATTGGGATAATGCCAAGGTATTTATCAATTTCTTAGCAACTTTTTATGATATTACCTTGGATTTTAGTGAATCATTACGTGTAGCTTCCAACATTTATTTTAAAAGTTGGTGCACCATCCGTAATCAACTAAATTCATTAACCACCGAAAGAGATCCACTTGTGAGTAAAATTACTACGAGTATGCAGCAAAAATTCGACAAGTATTGGGGGGGTTTAGAAAAAAACCAATAACTTGTTGATCTTGTCGGTTGTTCTTGACCCAAGGTACAAATTGGGTTATGTGAAGTTTCGGTTTGATTCCATTTATGGTGTGGAAGAATCTCAATCAATGATTTCTAAGTTGAAAGGTGTGTTGTCAGACTTGTATGAATGGTATAACAGATTTTATGGTAGTTCGGGTGGGGGTGCAAAGGAAACCGATGATGTGTTCTCATTTGGAGTTGGTGGTGGACCTAGTAATGACTTAGAATTCGGCAGGTTAAAGGCAACTGATAAAAAGGATAGTTTGTGGGGAATGAAGCAACAAGAAGAAGATAATAATAAAGGAAAAAGTGAGGTGGATTTGTAATTGTTGGAGCGTGCTGAGAAATTGAATGAGAGGTTTGATGTTTTGGCTTGGTGGAAGAATTCTTTAGTGAAGTTTCCTATATTATCAATGGTTGCAAGAGATGTCTTTGCAATGCCGGTTTCAACAGTGGCTTCTAAGTCCGCATTTAGCACCGGTGGTTGCATTCTTGATCCATTTAGGAGTTCTTTGACTCCTAAAATAGTTGGTGGGTTAATTTTGACTGGAAATTGGTTGCAAGCAACTTGCCCTATTGCTGAACCGCGTGTTGTTCAAGAGCATGCTCAAAATGAAGATGAATCGATTCATTTGTTAAAACATTATATCAATGTTGAAACCGGTAAGTGTTTAATATTTAGGTGGAATTATCAAATTTGTTGTTTTTTTTATTAATGTTATTTATTACTATGTAAGTTTATTGTTTTTTTTTTCTTAATCTTAATGTAGAGTATGAAAGTGGAGTGACAAATGTTTCTATGGAGGATAAAAATTAAGGAGGAATGATTAATGAAATGAATCCATGAAGGTAAGCCTTTTATCGTTTGTATATGCATAATTTTTCACTATAATTTTTTTTTTGGTATTCATGATGATAGCCTTGCAGCCTTCTAACATGGATGCAAGTCTCTTGTTTTACTGTCATTATTCATTACTAATTACCGTTTCATTTATGAATGTAAGAAGTTGGAATTATTTTACTTTCATTATTTCATTTCTTATTTGGTTTTATTTTACTGTTATTACTAATTAAGTGATTTCTAGTTTTTATTTTAGTTGTAATTTTGAATTGGAGTTTGAATTTGGATTGTAATTTTTATTTGGAGTTTGGATTTGTGATTTAGAGTTTTTATCTTGAAAATTGAAATGTATGTCTCATGGCTGTAATGACGGTATGAAACTTGTGAGTTGTGATCATTGAACTGTGTGCCTTTAAAAATTGAATTTATTATCTATTCAATTTGTGATTTTTTTTAATGAATTATAAATTAAATATTATTGGTTAGGTTTGATTTGGGTTTTTTTGGGCTTGGGCTTGGGCTTGGGCTATTAAAATTTATGAAACTTTGGCCCAAAATTAGAATCCAACAACCCATCAAAAGTAAAAACATATTAAAAAACTCATTAATCCCATCAAGCCCATAAGGCCCATTAGGCCCAAAACTGAAATGAACCGAACCGATTAAAATTAGTTCGGTATAGTTCAGTTACCATTTCTTATTCGGTTTAATCCGGTTTAATTTTGGAAGAACCGAAATATTTTCGGTTCAGTTCGGTTTTACCCAAAACCGAACCGAACCGAACCGCGCCAACCCCTAAGGGTGATTTTTCGAACATTGACAATAAAATAACTTTTTCCAATTCATTCACTCTCTCCCTAGAATTAATCTCAATTAACTATTCTAAGAAATCTAACTCACCCATGGCCATAACCAATTTGGAAACATAATCAATGTGAAACAGCCAATAGGAAGCTTTTCATAGCATAAAGAAACACATCCTACAGGGAACAAACTTATCTATTCCCCAAAGCCCCAAACAACACTCATAGGATGGGAGGAAGATGTAGCAATATTATAGGAAGGGTACCTAATTAAAGTCTACAGAACTGTATATCTAGCCACAAGTCAAGCTTAAAAGAAGGGAAAATAGTTGATATAGTGACGTTAATGTACAGAAGAAATCAATTGCAGTGTCGCATAATAAGTAACTGACCTGCATCAGATACAAGATAAATTGTAGCCATAGCAATATCCCATTTCTCTCCCAACTTAAACAGAGGCATATTCTGTCTTTCTTTGCTCATGATCTCCTCAGGTGCAAGTTTACTAACACCAGCTGTGTCGTCAATAGGTCCTGGTGCAATTCCATTGACTCTAATGTCATAATCTGTACCCCACTCCAGGGCCAAGCTTCTCGTAATACTATCAACAGCTGCCTGGTAAGAAGGTAATTATATAGATTAATACATTACAAAAATAAGTTATTTTCCACAATCTGAATTCTGAAACAAAATGCACCAACCTTGGCAGCAGATACATGGATTTGATACCAACTAGCTGTATAATGCAAAGTTGCACTGATGTTTAATATTGTTCCCCCACTAGATGGTTCCCTCCCAGGTCCCCCTTTCTTAAGATACTTAAGGGCTTCATGACACATCGTAAATGTGCCAACAGAGTCTATGTCTATCACTGCATTAAAATAAGAAAAAAAAAATCAACAATAAACCTAAGATCCTCTTATGGATTGACAAAACATGGAAACTGAACATTGGAAACCACTTTCGTCTATATATCTGGCAAATCATCCATAGTCTAAGGTAATTAAAAACTCCCGCGAAACTGATGGAAGTGATGTCCTTTCGTGGCATTTAGACAGAACTTTGAAACAGTGATCACACATACAACAATAAAGAAGGAAAGAAAGAAAGCAAAAAAGAGAAAGCGAAATATACATAATGGAATTAAATGTTATCTCTGGTATTTTATAAGATTTATATAATATCATCCATATCCATAGACCATCCAAACTGTATCTCAAAGTCAATTTCAAAGTTTACAGCCTCATAAGAATAGTCTAATATAAACCAACCAACTCATAAAAATTAAATTAGCATGGACAGAAGTCTCCAACAGAAATAAAATTTTATCAAATTCTAAATAAAGCACTTTTTATAAAATATGAACTCAACTATAAGTCAATCTACACCCTACAAGAACAAAAACACAACCTGTTCGAAAGCCATTAGGAGACAAATCCTCAGCCGGCACAAGGAAATTCCCAGCTGCAGCATTCACAAGAATGTCAAGCCTCCCAAAATGCTTTACAGTTGACTCCAACACTCTCATTGCATCTTCTCTTTTCCTTACATCTCCCTCAAACCCAATAGCCTTCAAGAACATAAAATTAAAATAAAAAATCTATGAAGTCACCACTACACAACAAGTTGTTCTATAAAACATCAATGTCTAGCTTCCATTCGCATATTCAACATCAAAACAAAAGAAAATAAAACAAAACCAGATGACCAAAGTTAACCAGAGAGAATCAATTACAGGGATGCCAAGAGAGTGGAGAGAGGCAACAGCAGAGTCGAGGACATTTCTGCGACGACCCATGATAGCAATGGAGGCTCCATGTTTGCCCAACTGCAGAGAGATTTCAAATCCAATTCCAGACCCACCTCCAGTCAACAGAGCCACCTTCCCTTTCAATATATCTCCCTTGAATGGTGACTCCATTTTTCGTTCAAGGTTGATTCTTCTGTGTTCAAAAGTTAAATTTTGACGAGTACTGCTACTGATCAGCTCTGATTTGTAAATACTGTTATAGCGGGCCAGACCGAGATCCAGAATGCTAGACGTGACATTTTTGGATTCTTCCCACTTTACCGAATCCAAACGGCACCCAAAAGCAAAAACGAGGAAACGTCACGTTTTTACTCACGGAAAGGTTGGCAATTTGAGTGCCCAAGCCCGCACTGGACCCAAACCATCAAAAATCCCTCAAAGATTTCAATGGCCTAAACCTGCCCATTTCAGCAATTTATGACCCGACCCGCAAAATAAAGGGTTTTTACACAAACCCGCAATTGGACCCACACTGTTACACCTATTTTTACCCGGATTTGGATCCAAAGTGTTTCATCTTCAGTGATATATATGTGTTTCTACGACGATCGCTTGATAATTTAGTGTTGCTCTCATTATCTGGTACATTTACTTGAATTTTTTAACAAAAGTAAGGATTTGTTAGCATCATTTTATCAACGTTGACTTCAAGCAGTTGAATGTAATTTAATTTTCTATATGACTTCTCAATCAGAACTATTTGTTAGTATTCACATGGAGAAATATGTTACTGAATTTATATTTTCTTTGTTGTCTGATCTTGTAATAATTCTAATGATGCTTAAGGTAAGGTAGTAGATTATTCCTTCATTTCATTATTCTTTGATTAACTTTTTTTTTGACTATTTTTGGCCCAATTTTGAGTTGTACGTGTCGATTGATTATCAGATTTACAATGCAGGTTCAAAATTCTGATGGTGCTTGGATGGAGTCAATCCCAAAGATTGCATTTCATGGCCAACATTACAAGATTAATAATTCTGTTGGAGCAATTCGAAGTAAAATCTATTTCAAGGCTTTTCATCTTCAGTGATATATATTTATTGGATTTAAGTTCAAATAGATTTCAAAAGTTTTCACCCAACAAAGTTGAAGACCAACCAAGTTAATAAAGAGATTTGGTTTTGAGGAATCAAATAGCAAAGTAAGAATGTTATTATTATTATTATTATTATTATTATTCTCTTAGTATGTAATAGACAACTCTTTTTTTTTATTTAATTAATGTTGTGTGTTTAGGTTTCTCATGATATGAATCAGAAAAACATCACACAGACTTGGAGGTGAGAGAGAGAGTTCTTAGTTGTTTTGAATAGTTGGGCATGTATGTATTATTGTTGTTTATTTTTGTGAAAATAGTTTATATGTACATAATAGAGTATATGTTTTGTTTGAATTTGATGTTGTTGTGGTCAATTTACTATTGTTGCTTTGAATCTATACAATTTTTAGATTTTTTTTTTCGAAAACGTTGACATCACTGTTTTCTCAATGGTGTTTGGATTTTTCAACTGAGTTTGGACACATGTTGAGATATCTGGATGACGTTAGAAATTTCTTAACTGCATTTGACTTTCCTAACGACGTTTGGATTTCCTAGCTGCAGTGGGAATTCCTAACGGCATCCGAAATTTCAAACAACGTTTGGATTTCCCAATCAGGATCAAAATTTTCATCAAAATTCTCAACACTGTTTGGAAAATTTTCTATTCATTTTATTGCTACTATATTCCTATTCCATGAATTTAGAATATTTGTTTTAAAATGTAATCATTAATTTCTTATACATTTGAAATGTGGGTTGCATGGATAAAGTTCGGTTTCGTTGTGGCTCTTGTTATGACTATTGCTCCCATTATTACCACAAGAAAACATTGGCGACAGCTTATGCTAATTCTATTTACCTCGTTGGGCCTACGCAAGAGTGGGATGTTCTTGATGATGTAAAAAGTCGTGTTGTCCTACCACCGAAAGGACGTAAACCTTGCATACGTCCGCCAAAAAAACATAAACTATCACGGGGTGAAGAAAAAAACACAACAAATGTGTGGTGGACTAGGAAACCCAATATACAAAAATGCAAGACAACAATTCCGTTATCCGATCAAAATGGAACCCGTTGAGGTAGAATATACATATTTTATATTCTAGACGTTGATAGTTGTTATTTAATTTTGTTTAGTGATTTACCATGTTGACTATCTATTCATGTTTCATGTTTATTTGTAGGCAGGTGGATGGCACAAGACGTTGGTTATGTAGTGTTCAAAGGTTACAACTTGAGCGTTTATGAGTCATGGAATGAGTGCGAAGAACAAATCAATAGATTTGATGGAAGTTTTGTGAAGTCATGTAACTCCTTTTCTGAAGCATATAAGGAGTATGCTTTATACCCCCCCGATGGACTAAGAAGCGTGTATGCATTCCAAACATTAACACAACCACATCTTATAAAAGCAAGTGGTCTCCATAGTGATAGGTTCACTTATGGGAGTCGTTCTGGCTATTGTTGTTTATATCCTATTAAGTTAAATTTAAACTTTATGTTTTGAATTATTGAACACTGTTTTAGAAAATCTTGTTGATTTGTTTGAAGAAGTTGTTGACTTGTAATTTAATAATGGTTTGTTTAAACAATTTGTAATGTACTGTTGGTTTGTTTGAGGGATTTGATGTAATTTCATGTTGGTTTATTTGTTTGAAGGATTTGCTGTCTCTGTGGAAATGTGTTTAAATTTTGGTTGTTGTAAAGTTGCAAAATATGTTTCCAGGTACACCTAATTTTTCATTTATAATTACTATGATGTGATGCAATTATTCTGTTTTGTTTACACAATTCCGATAGGCGTTTGTAAGTTTGCAATGCTGTTTGAAATTTCAGATTTGTAAATGGCACACCCTGAAATTTGTACCAATCAATGTATTTCATGCTACGATTTGTACCAATCAATATAACTTTATACATTCTATATTACGATTTGTACCAATCAATATAACTTCATACATTCCATTACATTACAATTCAACGATACAAATAATATGAGCATAACAACTAATAAAGTTGAAAATAAACAATATTTCTCTTATAACTACACTGTAAAAATTAGGAGTTTTGGTGTTTTCCTGTGATAACAATACAACATTGAGCTATGAAGTTTTTGGGAAATTCCAGGGATTCTACATTACAAAAATATCAAATGATAGTGATGTTATCTACATTACATCATTGTATATGGATGACCACAAGTAATATCTACAATACTTTGTCAACATTTTTGTCAAGATTGCAAAAAAGTTAATATAGTTGCTTACCGAAATCTTGTACGTTATCGGTCTGAAATGTGTTGACAGATAAGTCATGTATCATATGTTCCGCAAACTTTATCTACTTACACCAACATATTTAAGCATCTCAGTGAGACCACATTTATAAAACAAAAGTAAGGACTAAATAAATTAAAGAGTTGACTAAAACTTAACAGCAATTCTTAGCATAACATCAATGAAAAAGTTGGGTAACCATTACAAACACAGCCACATGGAATACACAAACAATGCATTATAATTGGTATAAATTGAAAGAACGAGAGAATTTTCTCTTTTATTATAGGATACAAATTATTTGTTTCTTTTTTCCAAAATTTGAGATACATATACCATACCAACCAATAACATCTTTTCATCACCATACAAGTAATTTGTATCTTTTCATCACCATAAAATAACATATTTTCAACACCAAATTCAATTGCATTTTCTATCCCTATGATTGTGATTCAAAATAAATGCTCAATTGTACATAATTCTAGTGACACTTAAAAAAAAACGAATTTAAAACATAATTGTACAAAGAAAGCTGGTTGAGAACAGAAAGCTCAACTACATCACTTGGGAACAAACATAATTGTTACAAAATAACTGTAAGAACCTCATTTTTTGATTGGGTTATTTCATGGCAAATCTCAGTGGGGATGTTTGTGTAACGGGTAGCATAGGTTCTTCAAGTGTTGTTTTCACTAAAACATGCTTCAGGTCATCTCATGAGCTTCAAGAGGTAGTTCACTTGTGCTTAATTATCCTTGAAGAGGTTTAGTTGCACACACTCACATCTCATGCATTTGTATTTGTAAGTTCCTCATATTTTGATTGGCTTATTTCGTTGACAAACCACATTGGGGATTATTCTTTGTAAGGGTAATTTAGGCCTCTTGAGTGTGATCAGGCTTCAAGGACATCATCTCTCTAAAAGAGCACTTCAAAGGTATCTCACTAGTTTAACTTTCTTTGAAGAGATCTAGTTGCACACACTCACTTGCATGCATTATGTTCCTATCTTCATGTAATTGAATGATGTATTGTATGCCTCTTTTCACACTCCACACTTGCACATTTTGCACATCTCTTAGTGTGTTGAGTTTGCCTAGAAAAGAGAATTTCTTCTCTTAGCGCGGCCTAGACCGCTTGGCAAGACATGCTTGCACCGCGGCATACAGAGCGGTATACCTCAGCAGAGTCATGCTTCATGTACCGCTTCCTGTACTCTTGCACGCAAAGCGACCCAAGTCGCGGTGTTGTCCAGTAAGCCTCTGTTGCCCATACCGCGGCCTGTGCACCTGCATGCACAGCGCCCTGCACCGCGTTGTTGTCCAGACGGTGCACTGCTGTGTGTACCGCGGTCTGGACACTTGCCTGCGACGCGGTCCATCTAGCGGTATTGATGGGATTTTGTGCCTTAAGTTCAAAACGACGCTGTTTCAACTAGGGCTCCCTTATATATGCTCTATCTTCTTCCTTGCTCGTTTTTATGAGTTCAAGAAGCCATTATTGAGAGGCCACGCTTCCCTTAGAGAGAGAAACTCCCAAGAACTCATCTTTACTCAACCAAACACAAATCCATGTGCATCTAACCTCTTCAAGCATTATCTCATCATGGATTCTTCTTGCTTTCATTGACTAGGTAACTTGAACATGCCCTAAATCTCTTTGTATTTATTTATGTTCTTGTTTGCCTAGGGTTAGCTCTTTTATGTGATTTTATTGCATATCTTTATGTTTATTGGCATTTATAACATGATTGAGTTGTTGTGTGTTGGTTGAGAGCCTTGTTCATTAATAGCTAGCATTTAGGACGATTTTACCCTTCTAGCTAAATCTTCATGTATTTGCATTTAGATATTGATATCTAGGATTTGCATTTATTGACATCTTTAAATCCTTAGATAAGCATTTATTGTTGCCTAGCATTAATTGCATGTTTGAATATCTTTTACATATTCACATAGGTTGTTTAACCTCTTCATTGATTGTTAAGCTTTGTGACTAAGTGAGTTAGTGCACAAGCTTGTGGTCAAGAATCACTATTAAAGGCCCGTTGGGTAGAGTGAAAGGGTTAGTGACCAAGTAGGTGTGACTTGAGGTCAACCTAGGTTGTAAACTTTCGTTCAAATAGTGGATTTGAGGACCGTATGTGGCTAGAAGGATAGCCCGTGAGTTTTGCCCAGTTGGAGGGTTTCTCACGTAAATCAATCCTTGTGTTTTTATTGTTTTCAGCATATTTATGTTGGATTGATTGATTGCTAATATGGAGTAGGATTATTAAAATTGATTTAGTCGAAAAGTTGGTAATAAATCAACTAAAACCTATTCACCCCCCCCCCCCCCCCCCCCTCTAGGTTGTATTAGACACACTTTGTGTATTTTCAATTGGTATTAGAGCGGGTTCCTAGATACACTTAGGTGATCCTTGCTCGTTGTGTGTCTTGCATTTTGTTTGTGTTTGTTGCATCATAAACATTCATCTCATTCATACCCAAACACTATGAGTGGGAACGGAAGTGGTAATGAGGGAGCCTCTAGTACAAGACCCCCTTTGCTCACCGGAATAAACTATGCCTCTTGGAAAGGCAAGATGGAGTCTTACATTTGCCAAATAAATGACCGAGCATGGATGGCAATTGAAGATGGCTACACTCTTCCGGAAAAGACTCTTGAAGACGAAAGTGTAGTTCCCAAGCCAAAGTCGGAATGGTCAACTCAAGAGTTTGAAGCATCCAAGTGGAACAACAAGGCTATGCATGCTATTCTTTGTGCAATGGATGACAATCAGTACAAATTGATCCAAACAACAAGAATTGCAAAAGAGGCAAGGGAGATTCTAGAGACGGCCCATGAGGGAACCGAGGTGGTCAAGGACTCCAAGCTTCAATTCCTCCAAACACAATTCGAGCAAATTAGGATGGAGGAGGATGAGTGCTTCAATGACTTTCAAGGGAAGATGATGGACATAGTCAATCAAAGCCATCAACTTGGTGATCCCTATTCGGATAGGAGGATCAAGCAAAAAATTATGAGGTCGCTTTCAGCAAGATTTGAGTCAAAAGTGACGGCTCTTGAGGAGAATAGTGACTACAAGAATATGAAGCCAAGTGAAGTTATTGGAAGGCTTCTAGCATATGAGTCTAGATGGACTCCCACACCTACACCTCAAAAGAAGCAAAAGAGCATTGCTCTGAAGACTTCTAAGGTTGAGAAGGAGGAAGAAGACTCAGATGAAGAAATAGCCCTCATGGTGAAAAGATTCAAGAAGTTCATCAATTTTGAGAAGAGGGGATTTGGATCCAAAGGAAAGGAAATAAAGAAGAAGACTCATTTCAAGAAGTTTGAGTCAAGTGAAGACAAGCCCACAAGAAAAGGGATTCAATGCTACGAATGTGGAGGTTTCGGACACATCTCCACGGATTGTGGAAATTTGAAAAATAAGAAGAAAGGAAAGGCCATGGCCGCCACGTGGAGCGATGGTGATGACTTGGAAGAAGAAGGAGAATCCTCAGATGATGAGGATCATGCGGCAAACTTTATTGCCTTCGCATCTTCTCTCAAGAGTAAGGAAGCAATAGATGATGAAGAGGTAGAGAAACAAAGTGAAGATGACTCTAGCGATGGTGACTCTTCATCCCATTCAACAAATATGGATGTAGGAGAAATGGATCTTGAAGGCTTCATTGAGCATTTTCAAAGCTCAAGATTGAAGATGAAGAAAGAGATTCAAAGGCTAAAATGAGAGAATCTCAAGCTATCCACCGAAGCTACTCACTTGAATAAAGAAGTGAAGATAGCCAAAAGGAATGAGGAATTGATGGAAAAGGAGCTTGAAGAAGCTAGAGAGATCATTGCTAAGATGACTTCAAGCACGAATAAACTTGACCACATGTTGGGAGTTGGCAAGAGGCCAAGTGATAAGAAAGGTCTTGGCTATGAAGATGACAAGGAGACCTCATCCTCAAGCAAGATTGTGTTTGTCAAGAGTTTGGATAACAAAGAGCCTCCACCCCCACAATATCCTAGGAAGAAGATCGAACTAGGAGAGTGCTCTAAAGATCCTCAAGTCAAGGTAGCACAAAGGAAACAAGCTCAAGCTCAATCAACAAGGGTGCATCAAGCAAGTTTCCCTCAACCGAAATACCATCAAGCCAAAAAGCAATTCATGCAAGGTCAACCAAGGAAGCAATTCATTCCAACTCAACAACAAAGAAGAAGAGAACCAATTCAACACCAAAGACAAGCTCAAATGCGTGGGAAAGTCCCTTTGTACTCACAAGGGCATGGTATGTCTTCTTATTTTATTCCCACTTGTCACTTTTGTGGTGTTGATGGTCACATTAGACCTAATTGTTTTAAATACATTGAAATGTGTAGAATCAAGAGCATGATTGAAAGAAATAGAGCTAGAGCTAAAATGCATGTTCCTAGGAAATCTAGAGCAAATTTGCATGATCCTAGAAAATCTAGAGCCGATGTGACTAATACCACTAGGAATGAGAATATTACACCTAGGTGGATTAGAAGGGATAACTATTCTTGCTATGTGGCTCAAATTGCCTTGAAGGCAAATGCCTCTAACACTTGGAATTTGGATAGTGGGTGTTCTAGGCATATGACGGGGAACAAGAGCTTCTTTAAATCCCTTGTCTTGGAGGATGGAGGATTTGTCACCTTTGGTGATGGATCTAGAAAGAAAGTCATAGGGAAAGGAACCATTTCCATTCCCGATTTACCCTCCTTGTCAAATGTTTTACTTGTTGATGGCTTGCAAGCTAATCTTATAAGCATTTCTCATCTTAATGATGATGGACTCTCTGTATTGTTTAACAAAAATGATTGCTCTATTTTAATGCCAAATGGACAAACCTTGCTAAAAGGAAAGAGATCTAGTGACAATTGCTATTGTCTTGAAGCTAGTGCTATCTCTTGCAATATATCAAAATGTGAGGAAATTGAGTTATGGCATCAAAGACTTGGCCACATGAACTATCGAGATTTGAGGATCTTAGATAAGTTCAAGGTTGTGCGTGGCCTCCCTAAGCTTGGGAAGAAAGTCGATGGCGTTTGTGGACCTTGTCAACAAGGGAAACAAACCAAAAGTATGCACAAGAAAGGCAAGTATCTCGCCACCAAGGAGCCATTAGAGCTTCTACATATGGACCTTATGGGTCCCATGCAAACCGAGAGTCTCGGCGGCAAGAGATACATTTTTGTTTGTGTTGATGATTTCTCTAGATTCACATGGACATATTTTCTTAGAGAAAAATCTGAAACTTTTGAAAAATTTAAAATGCTTTGCACTAAAATTCAAAATGAAAAGAACTCACACATTAAAAGCATTAAAAGAATCAGGAGTGACCATGGGAAGGAATTTGAAAATGCTTGTTTTGAAAGCTATTGCAATAGCTTAGGCATTTCCCATGAGTTTTCGGCTCCTAGAACGCCTCAACAAAATGGGGTTGTTGAGAGGAAGAATAGGGTCCTTCAAGAGATGAGCCGTGTGATGTTGCTTAGCAACAATGTCCCTAGGAACCTT
The DNA here is from genome assembly GCA_033220585.1 of Dipteronia sinensis. Classification (NCBI taxonomy): domain Eukaryota; kingdom Viridiplantae; phylum Streptophyta; class Magnoliopsida; order Sapindales; family Sapindaceae; genus Dipteronia; species Dipteronia sinensis. Next base: position 29,649,582 of record CM065644.1, on the reverse strand, counting down.
TGGGCCGAGGCCGTCAATATGGCTTGCTACATAGGAAATAGAGTCTTCCTAAGGCCCGGTACTAGGCAAACCTCCTATGAATTATGGAAGGGTAGGAAGCCAAATATTAGCTACTTCCACTCATTTGGGAGCAAATGCTACATTCTAAATGACCGAGATCAACTTGGCAAGTTTGATGCCAAGAGTGATGAGGGGATTTTTATTGGCTATGCCCTTAATAGTAAGGCCTATAGAGTTTTCAATTTAAAAACTCGGAGTGTCATGGAATCATCTAATGTCGTCATAGATGATTGTAGGCCTAAGACTAGAGACCATGATGAGGAGGTCATTGTGCTTGATGATCCTTTCTTGGAGAAGAATGGTGAGACTTCAATTGATGTGAAGTCAAGTCTTGATGAAGAGGTCATCCAACCTCTTGATAGAGATCCATCTTTGGACTCTAAAGAACCCGCTCCATGGGTTAGACATCTCCACAATAAGAATGACATTCTTGGAGATATGAATGAGGGTGTTAGGACTAGGCGTCAAATAGCTAATCAAATTAGCTATACTTGTTACACCTCTCAAATTGAACCCAAAAAGGTTGATGAAGCCTTGAATGATGAATTTTGGGTTCTTGCCATGCAAGAAGAGCTAAACCAATTTGAAAGAAATGAGGTTTGGACTCTTGTTCGTAGACCCAAGGATACTAATGTCATAGGCACCAAATGGGTATATAGGAACAAGTCGGATGAAAATGGCAACATTATGCGCAACAAGGCTAGACTTGTAGCACAAGGATACTCTCAAATTGAGGGTATTGACTTTGAGGAGACTTTTGCTCCGGCTGCCAGTCTTGAGTCCATAAGGCTTCTTTTGTCCATATCATGTGTGCACAAGTTCAAATTGCATCAAATTGCATCAAATTGATGTTAAGAGTGCATTCCTCAATGGTTTCTTGCATGAGGAGGTGTTTGTTGAGCAACCCAAGGGGTTTGTGGATCCACAACACCCCAATCCTGTCTATAGCCTCAAGAAGGCTTTATATGGGTTGAAACAAGCACCTAGGGCTTGGTATGAGCACCTTACTCAATTTCTTGTTGACAATGACTACACTAGGGGTAGTGTTGACAAAACTTTATTCATCAAGAGGAACAAAGATGAGCTTTTCATAGCTCAAATTTATGTTGATGATATTGTGTTTGGATCCACCAACAAATCCAAAGTCCAAAAATTTGTTGATGTCATGTCTCATGAGTTTGAGATGAGTCTTGTTGGGGAGCTTAATTACTTCCTAGGTTTGCAAATCAAGCAATTGCATGATGGGATTTTCATATCTCAAGCTAAGTATGCTAAAAACTTAGTGAAGAAATTTGGCCTTGAGAATGCCAAACATTGTGACACACCCATGAGTACCACCTTGAAACTAAGCAAGGATGCTAGTGGCAAGAGTGTGGAATAAAGTCTTTATCGTGGCATGATTGGTAGCTTGCTTTACTTGACCGCAAGTAGGCCCGATATAGCCTTCAGTGTGGGTGTGTGTGCTAGGTACCATGCGGATCCCAAGGAATCCCATCTCTCCTCCGTGAAGAGAATCATTCGTTATGTGAATGGGACATCCAACTATGGGATATGGTACTCTTTTGACACTAATGCTAGCTTAGTTGGCTTTAGTGATGCAGATTGGGCAGAAAATTGTGATGATAGGAAGAGTACATCGGGCGGTTGCTTCTTCCTAGGCAACAACTTGGTCTCATGGTTTTGCAAGAAGCAAAATTCCATCTCTCTATCCACAGCTGAAGCAGAATACATAGCCGCCGGGAGTGCTTGCACACAACTCCTTTGGATGAAACAAATGCTTGTGGATTACGGCTTTGATCAAGGTTTTCTTACCCTTTTATTGTGATAACATGAGTGCAATTAACATTTCAAAGAATCCTGTTCAGCACTCTAGGACAAAGCATATAGACATTAGGCATCATTTCATTAGGGAACTAGTTGAAAACAAATGCATTGCACTTGAGCATGTGGGCACTAATGATCAACTAGCGGATTTATTTACAAAGCCCTTAGACTCAACTAGGTTCAAGTCACTTAGTAGGTCTATTGGGATTTGTCATATGCCTTGATGTGTTTTGGTGATTGACCCCTTATGGGGAACTCAAGCAAAGAGAGCAACCTTGCATGTTGGAATAAGCAAAAACTTGATCATCTTTATGCTTCTTTATTAATTGCTTGAGTATTCCTGGTTGTGCTTATATATATTCTTATATGGCTTTTTATTTAATAAGTGTGCCTTGCTTGATTTGTAATCCATGTCACCTCTATGTTCAAAAATGCATTTTTGGACTAGGAGATTTTGATTGGGAAAGTACACTTGAATGACCCATAATTTAACTCCATTACATGATAACTTTTAATGACATGCTTAAAATAATATGCATGAAATGTTTTTGATTGCTCTAGTGCAAAATATGTATGAAAGCAAATGAGAAGACTAAACCCAATAAGGATCTAGTATCCATGCAATAAACAAGGATGCCTCATCCAAATTTAGTCTTCTCTCTCTCTTTATTAGTTGAACAAGACTACCATCATACGGGTATCCCACCCGGAAAAATCAAAAAGGGTGCAAAAGTCACTCATGTCTTGTTTTGCTCATAAAGTTTGATATAGTTGCTCTTTAAATTGAAATTCATTTTGATAAACTATATCTTGTTTGCTTATAACAAAAGGGTATAAATTGGTTTGAATTCTTTTGGAAACCCTTTTGATGTTTGCTTTGCCAAATACCATTTGCTTGAACCATGATGTTACATGTCTTACATCCAAAGCAACTAAGTCACACATTTTCTTCTAAACAATAAAACCCTCAATGATTCTCTCTCAATTAATTGAGTTGCATAACGTTGTTGTATATGATTATGCACTTATCTTGCAAATAGCTCTCTTTGCTAAAGTGACCCGGTTGGGGAATACTCATTTGCCTATCTCATGACAAAAAAGGGGGAGTAATGTGGTTTTATTTAAGGGGATTGCATATTTGGAGAGATTGTTCCGTTGAGGGGGAGTAACCTATATAGGGGGAGCATTTGCATGTTGCATGTTGAAGTTTTCTTTTCTTTTGCAAATTGCTCTTATTTATTTATCTCTCTTGATCACCTCACATGCACTTGTCTTGGAAAGTGTAGTCTCATTGTTTTGTAGGGAAGGTGGCTATTCTACAAGAGATTGAAGTTTTGAAGACCTAGTATCTAGGTATCTTTTTGTAATGTAGAATATCTTTTGTTGACCTTTAGTTTTTACTTTTTTTGTGAGGATGATTTGTGAGTGGTGGTTTTGTCACGAAATAGCCAAAGGGGGAGATTGTAAGTTCCTCATATTTTGATTGGCTTATTTTGTTGACAAACCACATTGGGGATTATTCTTTGTAAGGGTAATTTAGGCCTCTTGAGTGTGATCAAGCTTCAAGGACATCATCTCTCTAAAAGAGCACTTCAAAGGTATCTCACTAGTTTAACTTTCTTTGAAGAGATCTAGTTGCACACACTCACTTGCATGCATTATGTTCCTATCTTCATGTAATTGAATGATGTATTGTATGCCTCTTTTCACACTCCACACTTGCACATTTTGCACATCTCTTAGTGTGTTGAGTTTGCCCAGAAAAGAGAATTTCTTCTCTTAGCGCGGCCTAGACCGCTTGGCAAGACATGCTTGCACCGCGGCATACAGAGCGGTATACCTCAGCAGAGTCATGCTTCATGTACCGCTTCCTGTACTCTTGCACGCAAAGCGACCCAAGTCGCGGTGTTGTCCAGTAAGCCTCTATTGCCCATACCGCGGCCTGTGCACCTGCATGCACAGCGCCCTGCACCGCGTTGTTGTCCAGACGGTGCACTGCTGTGTGTACCGCGGTCTGGACACTTGCCTGCGACGCGGTCCATCTAGCGGTATTGACGGGATTTTGTGCCCTAAGTTCAAAACGACGCTGTTTCAACTAGGGCTCCCTTATATATGCTCTATCTTCTTCCTTGCTCGTTTTTATGAGTTCAAGAAGCCATTATTGAGAGGCCAAGCTTCCCTTAGAGAGAGAAACTCCCAAGAACTCATCTTTACTCAACCAAACACAAATCCATGTGCATCTAACCTCTTCAAGCATTATCTCATCATGGATTCTTCTTGCTTTCATTGACTAGGTAACTTGAACATGCCCTAAATCTCTTTGTATTTATTTATGTTCTTGTTTGCCTAGGGTTAGCTCTTTTATGTGATTTTATTGCATATCTTTATGTTTATTGGCATTTATAACATGATTGAGTTGTTGTGTGTTGGTTGAGAGCCTTGTTCATTAATAGCTAGCATTAAGGACGATTTTACCCTTCTAGCTAAATCTTCATGCATTTGCATTTAGATATTGATATCTAGGATTTGCATTTATTGACATCTTTAAATCCTTAGATAAGCATTTATTGTTGCCTAGCATTAATTGCATGTTTGAATATCTTTTACATATTCACATAGGTTGTTTAACCTCTTCATTGATTGTTAAGCTTTGTGACTAAGTGAGTTAGTGCACAAGCTTGTGGTCAAGAATCACTATTAAAGGCCCGTTGGGTAGAGTGAAAGGGTTAGTGACCAAGTAGGTGTGACTTGAGGTCAACCTAGGTTGTAAACTTTCGTTCAAATAGTGGATTTGAGGACCGTATGTGGCTAGAAGGATAGCCCGTGAGTTTTGCCCAGTTGGAGGGTTTCTCACGTAAATCAATCCTTGTGTTTTTATTGTTTTCAGCATATTTATGTTGGATTGATTGATTGCTAATATGGAGTAGGATTATTAAAATTGATTAAGTCGAAAAGTTGGTAATAAATCAACTAAAACCTATTCACCCCCCCCCCCCCTTCTAGGTTGTATTAGACACACTTTGTGTATTGTCAGTATTGACATGCATTTGTTGTTGCACACACACATACAAACACACACACACACACACACACACACACACACACACACACACACACACACACACACACTTACATGCATTTGTGCTGTTATGTATTTAATCCTTATTGCTCTTGTGTGCATTCATTTCATAAATCACACTTGCACTTCATTTCTAGATTTAAGTTTGGTTTTATGTTGTGTCCGCGCTCGCACGTTGGTGTGCTCTTTTTCTTGGCGTGATGAGTGACCTTCCCTGTAGAAGGTCTCTTTTGCACGGGTTACCTACCAGTGCAGCTACCCGTACACTAAGGATGGTATCCTTGGGTCTCTATTCTGCACGGGTTGTGCACAGGTCTTACCCGTGAACTAAGATTGAATGTTTCGGGTTTGCATGTCTACACGGGTTGTGCACGAGTCTCTCACCTGTGCAGTTACTCGTGAACTTAGGGAGTTTGCTCTCTGATTTGTCATATGTACGGGTCCTTTACCAGTGCAGTTACCCGTGCACTTTGCCTGTTTTGTGCCTACTGTTGCCAAAACGACGTAGTTTGTTTTAGGGCTTCTATATATACATTCCTTTCTCTCCTAACTCGTTTTTAGAGCTTCAAAAATTGATTTTTAGAGAGAGGAAGTGTTTCCTTAGTGAAAGAAGCTCCAAGAGTTATCCTTGACCCTTAAAACCCAAACACCCATCATCCATTCATGATTCAAGCATCATCTAGCTTCACCTAGGATGTTTCTAAGTATGGGTCTTCATCAACATATTTGACTTGGTAAGTAGAACACCATTCTCATACATGATTGTGTTCTTGCTTAACAAGAAATCTTTTTTATAACTTGTTTGCATCTAGATTTAGATTTTAATTACAAGTTGAGATATTTGTTGATGTTTGGGTTGTTATACTGTGACAGCTAATGTTTAGGACTATTTTTCTCTATAGCTAAGTCTCTATGCTTTGCATTTAGACATTCTTGTTTAATACTCCTTGATTGCATATGTTAATTGCATTTATTGTCCTTGCCATCTTGTGTGACAACATATGTTGATATGGCTTTGTTTGATGACTAGATTGTAGACTTGCTGAACAAGCATTTTGTCGTAAATGCAATCCAAACAAATTTAAAGATCCCAAAATGCACTAATAGAAATAACCTAGTATATGGCAAGCAGATGTATCGTTCCACAGAGATCGTGAAATAGTTGTGATTAAATTACTACTCTAGTGTTGAAAGTACTAAAACTAAATGAAAGGTGATTTGAAATGATTATAGAATCTAACAGAACATGCAAATACTACTAAATTAATGAAACTAATAGAACTAAGATAATATAAATGTGTGTGAAAGGTATGATGATAGATATGTGAGTTGATGCAATGTAGACACAAATTGTGGGAGTTCACATATGAAGACCGACTCGATTAACATATGACTTATCTTCCTAACTCGAGTTTTCGGAGTGGCTTGGATTGGAATGCTCAAAATCCACCCTTTTCACTTTTGCTTTGGATTGATATGGGAAGTTGGGATGGCTTGGATTGGAATGCTCATAATCCATCCTTTTTCCTAGCCAAGATATGTTGGATTGGAATGCTCACAACATACCCTTTCCAATTCAATTGAGCTCAATTATACACCTTAAGTGTAGATGGTTAAAAATTAAATTTGGTATCTAATGTCAACCAAGAGTTGGAATGCCTACTTGACTCACAAAGAAACCACAATTCATTATCTACAAAGGGTTAGGAGTTGGAATGCCTACCCATCTTCACAAATATTTCAATAAATGATTAATTACTCTAATAAGTTTAATTAATCCACAAATACCAAGATTTGGAATGCCTACTTAATTCAAGGGACAATCAAACACAATTAAGTAAATTGAATGGAAATATATTAATCAAGTCAAAATGGTGGAAATCCCACAATCTATGAATTAATTACATCAACCCCTAAATTGGGTTTAGCTACTCATGAAAAAAGTATGAAAATGAAAAAGAAGAGGCAAATAGAGAAGACCCATATAAGACCTTCTATCTTCAAGCTTGATTCCACCTCCAATGTCCTTTTGAGTAGCAATTTGAAGAAGATAATGATGGGTTTTTGGATGATTTGGGAGAGAATGGATTTTGAGATTTTGAGATTTAGAGAGAGAAAAATGATGCAAGGATGGGTGTATGGTCGTTTTTGAAAAATCAGATATGAAGCTTTATATAGTTCCTTCAAAAATAGGTCAAAATGCTGATGTTATAGCACGGGTATAGCACGGGTAAGGTACCTGTGCAATTACCTGTGCAGTCTATACTTCCTTCCTGAATTATGCAATGTGCACGGGTTGTGCATAGGTAAGTGACCCGTACAGTACCCGTGCAGTTGGGTCTGGTCCGAGGCTCTGCTCCCTTGCTTGGTGGGTTGCACGGGTAGTTGCACGGGTAATACCCGTGCACTGAGGTCTTCTCCAATTCCATCTTCCGGTGCACATGTTGATGTACGGGTAGTGCACGAGTGTCCTACCTTTGCACTATGGCCTTCTTCACCTCATTTTTGCACCATTTGTCCTTTTTGCCCCTCTTCATGCGTTTTTCACCAAATGCCTGCAATACCAACCAAAAGAGACATAAATACGCATAAAAACACCCAAGAATGAGACATAGGGAAAGGATATGAGGGCCAAAATGTATAACATTTTTGGCTCGATCAAATACCCCCAAACCAACCCTTTGCTCGTCTCGAGCAAACTCAAAACAAAATAAAGACACAAACATAACTTGATCTAAAAATTCCTAGACTCACACAAATAAGCTACAAGCCAATTAACTGAGAGATAAGCAAGAGATAATGGGAGTGAGGAATAGGCTAATGCAAAATGTTCTAAATAACTCCATGGCACCCCAAGGGAAACTCGCACAACACGAATCCCACACTTAAAGCGCCATCGCCTTGGAAATTGCTCACTCTCACATCTCGAGCATAATTCGCTTCAACACTAGGTTCTCACATGGGATCTCTCTTATTTTTCCTCTCAGAATCTAGGTTCACACTCATGCAATATGTATGCAAAAGAGTTTATGTGATGGAATCAAAGTACTTGCACACATTTCATACAAAATAAATGCTATTTTTAGTGAATAAGTCTCATGAGAGAAGCAAGTGTCATGAACGTGGAAAGAGCATGCATCGACTAATAATCCCAAGTTTGATTTCCCCTAAGATCAACGAGGTCTTTTCCATTTGGTTGTAATGGGGCTAAGGTGATTGGTGATTAGAAAGAGTGGGAATTTAGGCTCAATGCACTAATCAACCAAGTTAAGGCAATACATTCTAAACTCAAACATTTACTTTCTCATGCAACACCACTTTTAGATACAAATATACAATAAGGCGTTCAGGCTTACATAAATTCTAAGTGCAATCACAAACTACTATTGTTACCCTTTTGAGTAGTGTTTACAATTTAAACATGGCAATTGAAGCATATTACTTTTCTTTTGATTTTTTTTTTCTTTTGCTTTTTTTTTCTTTTCTTTTGATTGTTTCTTTTCTTGTCTTTTTCTTTATTTTCTTGCCTTTGACTTTTGCACATACTTTTACAATACATCACTTATTTGCCTAGGTACACGCTGTTTGAAAATTAGAGCACATTTTACATTCAATCCTAAGCCTTAGCAAGATCAATCAAGTGAGGGTTGGCTTAGTGTTTAGGTTGCTTGGGTTTTGGACAATGTAAGTGTAGAATGAACAAGTCTAAATGTGTTTGGCTTCAAAATTGGCTTGGGAGCACACACATTATAGGATGGGAAGTATTTGGCATTTTAAGTGGTTAAAACACACATTGCCTAATATCACCTCAAAGAATCCATCTACCAAGGGAATAAAAGTTTCAGTCAAGCAGTCCAATTTTAATGATGCGTGTTCTATGACACATGATAATTTTGGTGTACTAAGACTATGCATGGTGTTCGAAAAGTGTTTAAAGAATTGAAAAACTTTTTCCTCTTATTGCACACTTTTGGCTTGTGTTTGTGAAACTCACAAGGGAAGTCTCCACTATTAGAACAGGGCGCTCGAGCACCGAGTCCCCTCAACTTAGACACTAAAAGAATGGAATAGCCTATGCAGTGCAAGTGAGACCCCTAAAGTGACCAAGAGCTATGAACAAGCACACAAAGCATACACAAATTCGCCACAAACACTTTGCTCAAGATTATCTCACTAAGCTGTTAAAGCTCAAAATTTTTGGCTAAGCAACAAATTAGAAAGAAAAAAAAATTGACATGAAAATGACTCAAAAACAAAAAGATGACTCGAAAAGGCGTCTACACCCCAAAACAAAACTCAACATTGTTCTCAATATTGAAGACAAGAGAGCCCGGCGTAGCGACGCGCACCTAACTAGACACAAAAACACACAACCCTAGGCATTAATCACACAATCAATGCCCACAAAATAAAAGACTCAACAATGGCCAACAAAAAATAAGGCATTTAAGTAAACATGGCTATTAACCTCAAAATTCAACCACATCAAACATCTATTCACCAAATCATTGGAATGTGGGTAATAACCCCTAAACCGATTCCTACTATATGCTCTTTCCTGTACAGGTATATGCACTAATTCAAAAATCCCCAAACCGAGTTGGGCTATATAAAATGAAAACCTGTAAATCATATACAATATCAACAAGAGCCTTCGGCCCATCCAATCAAGACTGAATAAACAATAAATTGCTCATTTGAGATTCAAAATTGTATCAACAGTTATAAACATATTTTCTCATTCAAAATTATCCACACATTCAACCTAAAATTGTTATTTACTAAGAATATTGACAATCATCAAATACCCACACTTGTCTATAAACAAAAATAGAAAAATTAAGTGTAAAGGTTTGAGTTAAAAAGATTAAACCAATGTGGTAGCTTTGTTGTAGACTCAAAATGAGTAGGTTCTCGCCCGTTTTATGAGCACCCTTGGCTTGCTCATCCCTCCAAGACTTGCAAGTGGCCAATGTGTTGAACCCAAGAGATAAAGAACCTAACAATAAGCATCATTCCTAACCATAAAGGTTAACAATTAAAGAATTTATCTCAAACCAAATATCTCTCAAACAAAATCATATCCACAATTATCCAAAACTAAATTATCCTAAATATTAAACATACTAACAAATTAAAAATGCAATGAAAATAGTAAAGTTCACTTCTACATGACTAAAGGATTCCAAATAAAAGTTCATAGCTAAGGCAAGCAAAATATAGATCAATCATCATCAGAATCAAACTCCTCGTCCTCTATCATAAGTCCCTTTTGTTTGGGATCCTGCTGTGCTCTAAGCCTCTCCTCATGCTCTCTCCTCGACATCTCCATGGTTGCCTGGAAATCTGGATCAATTGTAGGCCCTCCTGAAGTGTACTCTCGATGGGTGGTCTGCTTCTTTCTTTTCTGATATGGAATCATGTTTAAATCTTTTCTCATTCCTAAATCATTTCTCATGCCTGTCACATTGTCCCACAGGTCTTCAATGTTGTTCTTAACATCCCTGATTTATGTGGCGAAAGTGGATCTAAGTGAATCCACTGAGGTCTGAAGGCAAGACATTCCTATGATCAACTGTTGCCAAGATGTCTGATCATCCCAACTACTGGCTTTGGCACTGGATCCTCCTGGTTACCCTCTAGTTGTTCTTCATCCAAATCAATGTACTCATGTTGTTGAGTACTTGAACTCGCTCCAGTCTTGGTTTTTCTTCTCCCTGTTTTCCTTCTGCTGCTTGTCATATCCCGTTCTACCTCCAAAGTGCACCATGTCTAGAGGTCCAAATCCGCATGTGTCCCTTCAAACCTCTCATTGCTAAGATCCACACCTTGCTACTTACAAAATTTAGTGATTAGGCACGGGAAGATCAGTGTCTGTTTGTCTAATCTCTTGTTCCCTACTGCCAAGATTTCTGACTTAATGATCCACGCCACATTGATTGGCTGGTTATGTTGTATGCAATGCAGTATGGTGGCTGTCTCAAAGGATACATTCGTCCCCTAAGTCCTCCTCGGCCTTAGGGAGTGTGAGATGAACACATGCCAGAATCCCAATTCCATCTTCAGGTTGTGTTTAATTAGGAATGTTGGAATCACCCAGAAGTCCATTGGGTTGATGACCAAATCATTTGCTAGGTCCAGGTTTTTCTTGACAAAGCAATCATGCCAATTAACCTCATCTCTATTTCTACTCAGAACTTATGGGTTATCCAGAAGCTCTGTTCTTAGGTACCTTTGAATATTGTCTATGTTCATCTGTACCTCTACTCCTCTTACCATTACATCAACTCCTCTTATGAAGTCGTCGTAAACCATACCGGCGTAAAATTCCTGCACTATCCTTCTGTAAAAATGGGGTGGTGAGCTAACAAAAGCCCGCCATCCTCTCTCATTCACTTTAGTAGGGATTGAAGTGTCTTCTAGTTCTGATAGAGCTATGCCACGCTCTTTCACAATATCCCTCTGACTAAAATACTCCAATCGTCTCTCTAAATCTCTGTTCAAGGTGCATGAAGGTAGATGAGGTAGCCTTTTCTTCTTGCTCTCTCTTGTTCCTTGCGTCTTTGCATTAGTCTTTGTTCTTTCTAACATCTACAAAATAAAGCAATAATTTAGAAGTATATCATGCCAAGAAGCAACCAGGATAAATAAAAATTTTGGTGGCAAAAATCAGGCCTATTTGCTTAAATGCATGGGTATAGCACAAGTAAGGTACATGTGCAGTTACTGATATCTGCACTTTTCCTTCGACACATTGCCACTTCCATTCATTCAAAATATTCAAATCAATCAATTAGTTCACCAAAATACATTCAAACACTAATATCACATATAATAGCACCCCCTAACACCCCTAACACACTTGCATGGCGTCAAATACTTAAAATAAAGCAAACCCTAGAGCGTCTAATTTCTATGAAAAAAATGGTCATATTACATTACAACTCATTCACAACACTCCTACATGCAGTATTTACATAAATCCATTGTAAATCATGAAAGAATATGCATCAACACTTGAAATTTTTTGTGGGTTGATCATAACTTGTATTTCATGCCTATTTAGAGTGTTTAGAGAAGAGGAGAATCATACAATCTATATTAAATCAAGAAAATCAAGTTAAGAGAGAGAGAATCCGTACCTTTTTTTGTAGAAATTGAAAACGTGAGACACACAGATTACCTTAGGGTTTTAAGAGAAGAGAGAGAGATGTATTTTTGATTTTGAGTGGTGAGCCTTACCATGAAAAAGATGTCTTATATATAGACTCACGATAGCACGGGTATAAGCACGAGTATGTTACCCGTGCAGTTACCCGTGAAAATTCCTCCAATTAGCCTGTATTCTCTCATTTGCACGGGTATAGCCCAGGTATGTTATCCGTGCATATACACTTCCAAGTTCAGCCCTGTTCCCGGTGCACGGGTTATTGCACGGGTTGAGCACGAGTAAGATACCCGTGTACTGACCCTTTTGCCACCCATTTGCACCTTTTCTTGCACTTCTTGAATTTCCATGCCCCATTGGATTCCCTGCACATGAAATCCATTTCATAAACTACACTTGCCTTATTCATCAAATAGCTACTATAATCACTAACACTTAAGGATTTCACAATAATTTTTTTCTAGACTCAGAACTACCTACACCTTAAAAAGCTTATGAGATTAATTCACAATAAAGGTAGCTTAAAATGCATGAGAAAATGAATTGTGAAGTTCAACCATGCCAAAAAATTAATCACTGTAATGCATGTGAGGTAGGGCTAGGGTCAACCGAATGTGGTTTGACCAGATGGGGAAATCCATTTCTTTTGATCACCCATATGGGTGTCAAAGTTTTTCCTAAAAATCCCTCCCCCTTAGTCCTCACTTCATCCACTAAGTCTTTCCTAACCCAAATTTTCTTGATCATTGATGGCTTCTTCCTAGACCTAACTTGGTTTTTCTTAAAATCTTGGAATTTAAAGCAACGGGCCTTAATGTTCCCCTTCTTAGAGCAAAAGAAACAAGAAAAGGATTGATGAAAAAGACTCCCTCTTTGGTCATTGTCTTGAGGCCCTTGGTGTTGCCTCTGTTGATGGGTTTTCACTTTCTTCTCCACTTTGTCAAGTTGGACTAAGTAGTCATATTATTTAATTGACATTTGTGATTTTCAACTGTTCTTCCTTCTTGTCTAGTTGTTCCTTGATATCTTTCAAAGCACTTGCTTTTTGCTCCACCTCTAGCATCAACTTCCTAGTCTTCCTAGCATATTCTTCTTCAAATTCTTCAGAGAATTTGGCTAGCTCTACTAGGTCATGTGAAGTGGACTTCTTTTCTTCCTTGATCTTCTCAAGTTGCTCTCCTAATACCTTGCTTAAGGTTGAAAATTATTGCACATTTTTTCTTAAGAATCCCATTCTCCGCCTTGAGCAGTTTTACCTCAAGCTATAGCTTCTTATTCTCTCCTTCAAGCTCATAGCTTTTGACTTCATCTTCAAGCATCTGATCATCAAAAATTGTTTCTTCCATCTTCTTTTCTTCCTCTTTTTCCTGGACTCCATCTTGGTGTCCTTTCTCTATTCCAGATGCTTTTTCAAAGGCTCTCGCAATGTCACAAACCTTGTTTTTCTTCTTGCGGCTCTTTGGCACATCTAAAATGAAGCATCCTTCAAGGAGTCTCTCATCGGGCCGGTCAACATGGAATTCGACCTTGCTTCCACCACAACTGAAGGATAAATGCCTAGAAACTACATTCACCTCCATCTTAGTTGTGGCCATAAATGATCTTCCACGAAGCAACTTCCACTCCCTCTCATGGGATTCATCAACTTTTACTTCTAACACCACAAAGTCCACTGGGACCTTGAGTCCATGGATGTCTAACTATACATCCTCAACTACTCCATAAGGAGTCTTCAGAGAGTTATCTGCCATCTTGAGTTCAATTTGAGTGGGCTTCATGGACTATAACTTCAACTGCTTGTATACCTTCAAAGGCATCATGTTGATACTAGATCTCATATCTAGCACTGCTCCTAACTTTTCTGACTCTCCTATGGTGACTGGAATGTTGAAGTCATTTGGATCTTCCAACTTCAATGGACTAGCTTCTTTTAACTCATCAGACTTCTTTTTTACAAAATTTTCAACAACAATTTTGGTGTCTTGTTTTGCCCAACCTAGTGCCAACTTCTCACTCTTCTCTTGCAGTACCTCTATCACCTTAATATGCTTATTATTACTCTACAATTTGAGTAACCTGAGTCTCCAATCTTCTAATAGAGGCATCCATGCTATTAGCCCTTTAGTCGTTCGACTGTATGTAGTTATTCAACATTTGCTCATTTTCACTCTAGGAGTTTCTGATGGCTATCGACACCTCATCCGTGGCCTTGATAACATCCCTCCATTCTTCCCCAAGTGATCTGAATTTAGGTTGATAAGCATTTACCTGAGTGTTGAAGTTGCCTTATAGGTTGTTACTTGAGCTCCCCCACTAGTTGTTGTTTGATCCTCCTTGATTGTTGTACCTATTGTACCCCTGGTTCTGATACCCTTGATTGTTTGCATTGTTATTGTTGTTGCTCCAAGAGAAATTAGGGTAATTCCGCCATTCTGTATTGTATTGGTTGGAGTAGGGATCATTTCTCTGCCTTTGGAACCCTCCTAACATCTGGGCTCCTTCGTGCTCCAATTGTCGCTCTACTCCATTCAATGTGTCCTCTATGATTTGGTTCACTTGAGTTGTTGGCTTGAACATACTCTTCATCAGATATTTCACTGACTGCATTTCCTTAGCCATTATGGACATTTCTATGGCTATTCCTGTGTTCCCATCAATTTATAGCTTACCACCCCTCCTTATGGTTGAGGACCTTTGTTGTGAATTTTAGGCTAGCTTCTCCATGATCTCATATGCCTCTTTGAGCTCTCTTATCGGAAATTGTACCTCCACAAGCATTGTCTACCATCATCTGAGTGATAGTGGAGAGACCTTGGTAGAAGGAAGTGACCTTCAATTCCTCAGGATAGGTGTGTGGTGGAACCTATGCGAGCAAAAGATGAAATCTCTCTCATGCTTCATGAAATGGTTCCCTGTCCTCTTCACTAAAGATGGCGATCTTGATCTTCAATTCTCTTGCATTTGCAGTTGGGAAGAACTTGTTGTAAAACACCTTACAAACTTTGGGCCATGATATGAGCGTCCCCAGCCTCAATGCCATGTACCACTGCTTGGCATGATCCTTCAAACAGTATTGGAAACAACGCATCTGTAGCTGTGCCCTTGTCAACACTCGATCCTGGATCACTATAGGAAATGTCTGCAACACTATGCTATACTCCTTCATGAATTGAAGGTAATCTTCAGTTGAAAGCCCATGAAAAGATGGCACCAAGTTCACATGCATTCCATTCAGCTCATACAACCTAGCAGTGTCATCCAAGACAATAGTTGTTGGTTACTCATCTCATACTGACGGAAGAGTATATTCCCCAATTGCAAGTCCCAAATCTTCCTCATTCGTTCCGGGTTCCTCAACTGGCATATTAGGTGGATTTCCTTCTGCCATTTCTTCTTCAAAATTGTTGTTCCCAAACTGTCTAATCAATCTTCCAATCTGGTGAATATTGTCTTGAACAGGAAAAAGTGCTCCTTTAAGTGAAAGCCTTCCGTCCATAAACCTAACCACCTAAAAATTCCACAAACACCCACCGCGAGGTAAAAGAAACAAAAACAATACAAAAATAAATAACTAACTAACTAAAGCAAAAAATCTAAACACAACTATGTACGCCAATCCCCGGCAACTGCGCCATTTTGAACAAGCATTTTATCGTAAATGCAATCCAAACAAATTTAAAGATCCCAAAATCCACTAATACAAAAAACCTAGTATATGGCAAGTAGAGGTATCGTTCCACAGAGATCGTAAAATAGTTGTGATTAAACTACTACTCTAGTGTTGAAAGTACTAAAACTAAATGAAGGGTGATTTGAAATGATTATAGAATCTAACTGAACATGCAACTACTACTAAATTAATGAAACTAATAGAACTAAGATAATAGAAATGTGTGTGAAAGGTATGATGATAGATATGGGAGTTGATGCAATGTAGACACAAATTGTGGGAGTTCACATATGAAGACCGACTTGATTAACATATGGCTTATCTTCCTACCTCGAGTTTCCGGAGTGGCTTGGATCGGAATGCTCACAATCCACCCCTTTCACTTTTGCTTTGGATTGATATAGGAAGTTGGGATGGCTTGGATTGGAATGCTCACAATCCACCCTTTTTCCTAGCCAAGATATGTTGGATTGGAATGCTCACAACATACCATTTTCGATTCAATTGAGCTCAATTATACACCTTAAGTGTAGATGGTTAAAAATTAAATTTGGTATCTAATGTCAACCAAGAGTTGGAATGCCTACTTGGCTCACAAAGAAACCACAATTCAATATCAACAAAGGATTAGGAGTTTGAATGCCTACCCAACCCAAAGTGAATATTAAATGCAATAAAGAGCAGATTCAGCTACTAAGTTAAATGTGAGTTGGAATGCCTACCCATATACATAAAGATTTCAATTAATGATTAATTACTCTAACAAGTTTAATTAATCCATAAAAATCAAGAGTTGGAATGCCAACTTAATTGAAGGGACAATCAAACACAATTAAGTAAATTGAATGGAAATATATTTGTTAACAGGGTTTTTTGGCAAGGGACCAAAGGAGAATTTTCCAACAAGTATCTACCTAGGAGTGACCAATCCTAGCTCCCTAATACCTAGCAGGATCACTACCATGACCCAGAGGAAATCAATATCTAGCAAGGCCGAAACCTCGACCACCTACATACCCAGATGAAGCACCAGAAGTACGAACCAGAAAGAGCAGGTACCACGCTGAGCATCCACTCTGATACCTGGTACCGCGATATCACATACCTTGTAAGTATCCAGTACTTAATACCTGGTATCCCGGTACCATGACAGGTACCCGGTATCCTAGAGCATCTCGACATCAGCCCAGCAACCAACCAATACAGGCGTCCTACTTGCCCAGCATGATGAATATCACCAAAAAGTAACCAGCATGATAGAACAAGCACAACATCAGTAAGCCAATATGTCTCTCCAAGCAACACAATCAGGGATAGTTGACTCCTTCGCCATTTAAAGCGCAATAAATGAGACCAAACGGTCAACATAATCAGAGTTTAAACACGACAGTGATTAATAGGATCAAACCATGTGCCTTTAGCCTTACTGAACTCCTTTCAAAGCTAAAAATAGAACTCCAAATAATTCTCATTAACATAGCCGGATTCTGAGGGATATGAGAGGTCTGTATATACAACCATAGAGGACAAAGTGAAGGTCGGATTTTTGATCACCAAGAAAGAGAGACTTAACTCCAGGGAATCTTCTTCTGAATTCTTAGAAGCCAGTGAGAGTTTGAAACAATCACTTGGAGGAAAATAGCCACTTATCGATATAAATATATTCTCCACCACCATCCTGTATCAAAAATAGAGAAAGAAGAGAAAAAAGTGTATTGTAACATCGATATAGCAAAAACCATCAATAAAATAGTATATTTCATATCCATATGGTTCCTTTGTATTTATCCATCTTAATCTCCAATATAAGAAAGGAACCTCGGTACAGAAGGTATCTATCCCGCTACCACCCACCGGTTGTGGTTGAGGGTGTTAACAGGAATTTCCCTCCCGAAGCGGATTTTTCAGTTAACACTTTTTAGCACCGTCTGTGGGAAATACCACACCTTCAAAAGAAAGCATGTTAACATCTTTTTCTTGTATCATTACCAGTATGAAACTCTGGTCTTCTCAAGATCGTCCCGATCCGTCGAGGCACCAATCAAATGCTTCAACCTGAAAGGGTCAGAAACGAAAGAAAGGGGGGAAGATTCATAACCCAGCTCTAAAGCCACCAGCTACCGCGCGGGCTACCCCGCAGATACCTGCCACCCCGGCAGTTAATTCTGTTAGTCTGGACTAATAAGTAGCGACCTTCATAGAAAGTATCCGCCTCCGAATGGTTGTGGAAGATGGAGCCAGTCAGCCTGCGGTACCTGATACCAGGGGAGATGCAAGTCGGTAAGGTACCGGGATACCCCCCTTTAACATTTTAGGATCACCACCTCTAATACCGATCCACAACATGCTCGTGCTCGTGCCCATGATACCGTCGGTCCATGACAGACTTGGGCCCATGCCCCCGACTCTGGGATAACCTCAAGGATACCAACCTCAACATGTGAGATCCACCATCGACCTCCCCCCTAGGGAGCGCCACTACCCGGTTCAACCGGAAGCTACTTCTAGACGACCTCAACCAGAAGCGGCCATGATGTAACCTCAGTCAGTGGCAGGAGGTACCACTAGAAGCGCTCGAAAAAACTCTCCACGTGGAGAAAACCAGGGCAAAACTTCAATAGCGTTAGAGGGGTTTGATGACATACACTCTGAAGTAGAATCCTGGAATGATGGTAACAAGCGCCTCCGGAACCAGGTAGCCAGAATGGCGAAGGAGATCTATGAGTTAAAGAATGGCAAGCACCGGGAAAACCGAAAGGATCCTTTGGGAGAGATGAATGCTTCTTTCTCCAGAAGGACCAGAGAGGCGGAACAACCTCCCAAGTTCAAGATGCCAATTGATACATATTCTGGAACTGAAGATCCCCTGAGCCACCTAGAGAGCTTCATTCAACAGATGGAGGTCCAGAACCCTACCAGGGCCGCCATGTGCAGGATGTTCCCTATTACGCTTACTGATTATGCCAAGACATGGTTCAAGAAGCTACCAGCAGGGAGCGTCGACTCATTCACCAAGTTGACTACCAACTTTTGCGCCCAGTTCCAGGGCATCAAACCATACCCCAAGGATCCCATTCACCTTCAGTATGTGATCCAGGAGTGGGGTAAATCACTCAGAACCTATGTGGAGAGATTCCACAAGGACGGAATTCAGATGGAGATCTTCACGGAGAAGGAGACATTGGCCAATTTTAGAAGAAATTTAAGGGCAGGCGGACTGTTCTGATCCTTTGCCAAGCATCCACCAAAGACATATCAGGAGGCCTATGATAGAGCTCTTGAACATGTGGAAATAGATGAACAACTCCGTGTCAAGATGGAGCATGTCGACATGAGATCTACCAAGCACCAAAAGAAAGAGGCGCCCAAGCCCGTACAAATTTAGAAGAACCAGAATAAACCTCCCAACAAGTCTACGTACCGGATACCACCTTACCAACCTTAGTGTAACCGGTACCCGACCAGGCAGTCTCCTCCTAGAGCTATACCTCCACCTAGAGAAGTGGTGCAGATAGCTAGAGAAGAAGGGGGGTACACCCATTATACCCATCTAAACACGTCCCGGGAGACTATCTACCTCGCTCTCCGTGACTAAAGGCTACTCAGAAAGTCTAGTCCAATAAAGGTACCAGCCGATCAACGAAACCACTACAAGTACTACGAATTCCACGAGGATATGAGACACAACATCTTGGAATGATACAGCTTACGCAACCAGATTGAGGCACTGGTAAGGGGAGGTTGCTTGATAGAATGTCTCCAACAGGTGCGTGATAGCATTCAAATTGGGTAGGAGGTATAAGCAGACATTAGAGCAACCAAAGAGAGAAGCAAATCGAAAGGAAAAGATCTGATGAAGTAGATCCATATAGTCCACACCATCAGTGGAGGTCCCACCATGGCAGGAACCTCTAACAATTCTAGAAAGAACCACGCCAGGAAGGTGCCCAGGCTAGATGCAGGCTAAGATGTCTTCAAGGTCACCAGAGAATTGTTTAATTCTCCTCCTTCAGCACAGATCATCTTCATTGAGGAGGATGTGTACAACACTGTGCAACCCCATGATGACCCCATGGTTGTCACTGTGCGAATTGCAAATTGTCTCGTCCACCGTGTCCTGATCGATACTGGTAGCAGTATCAACATTCTTTTCAAGGGCGCTTTAGAGCAGTTCAACTTAAAGAATCCCTGCTACAACAGCTGTACCACCCCTCTATATGGGTTCACCAGGGACTCACTGATCCCCACCGGGTCCATGATCCTAGCGGTGATTGTAGGTACAACATCGCTCCAACAGAATCTCCTGACAGATTTTGTCGTGGTAGACACTCCATCCACCTACAACGCCATCCTTAGGAGACCTTACTTATCCGCTCTCAAGGGTGTCCTGTCAATCTACCACAATGTCCTGAAATTCCCGGTAGGGAACAAGGTGTAGGGGAAAACGGTTCAAAAAGCGGCGGAAGCGTGAAATAGGGTTTGATATTTCAAAAATTTTCCTTTAAAAGAAAGAACCTTAACCCTTGATTAATTAACATATAATAAAAGTATCGTACCTTTTACACGTGACGATTGATATTGCGTCGATTTGAATCCGCTTCCTTCTAATTGAATCCGTAAGATCTTCCAATTCAATCACGAACGTGAATCACCTAGGAGTGTGGGCTCCTTTTCTTTGAATTGTAAACATGAGGATGGAAACAAAAATCTTTTTGTTTTTGTTTGTCACAATAATCCTCGTAGGGAAAATAAAGAACGTTTGGTCACTTGTGAATTCTCAATCTTTTAATCGAAAACTCGCGTGAACCCTAATTCGATCTTATTTTGATGTAAAAGCTTCTAATGTACTATCAAAAATAAAACGCTCCTTATTCTTCTTCTCTATAATTGAATTCTACACCCCTTTCTTGAGTTGGAAGTGTTTTTTTTTTCAAAGCAGGAGAATAAAAATTCTTTCTCTAAAAAAAAAACTTTTTTTTAACCTCTCATTATTAATTCCGAATTTAATAATATATATATATATATATATATATATATGTATACAAATCCTTTCCTAAAGAGGATTTACTTGGTGGTCAAGAATCCTATCTCTAGGTGGATTTACTTGGTGACAAAGAATCTTTTTTCAAAAAAAGATTTCTTTTCCACACCAAGACTCCTAGTCCAACTCAAATAGTGTATTTATTCAATAACCAATTATTGAATATAATTAAATTGTGACTAAATCAAAAACTTCCTAATATAAATCAAATACTTCCTAATTTGACTAGATAAATAAATTCATATTATTTATCTACTTATTAAATATAGTATTTGATACTTATCATATTACCAACAATAATATGACTCTAGGAGACCATCTTCTACTAGGAAAAAGATTTTGACTTTTAATTAAATAATTAATTAATTTCCATTTAATTAAATAATAAAATAAAAACAATATATAAGACTAATAAATAGTCCCTTGCCTCCCAAGCCAATATATAAGGGCCAATATTGTATTTTCTATTTTATTAAATCCATTGGACCTTAATAAAAAGTCCACATGTGAACTAGACTCATTTTTACTAAAAGAAACAAGTCCACATGCCTTAATACAATTCTAGATGGACCCATAAATTGGTCCGGTAGAATATATATTTAGTGATCCATGCAAGTTCGTGTGAATTGGGGATCTTGACGGGCTATCTAAATTTAAGCTCCAATAGACATAACCTAATCACAATCAACAAATGATTCACTTAAGTTCGATCAATTAATTTTAGTTTATTCTATTAATTTTAGTTCATTCTACTAAAGAACTAAAATTGAACTCTTAAATAAAGATAGAATAAGTTATTATTGCTCATTCTTACCCTAGACAATCTTAATGGAGATAGTGTATCCTCGTGAAGAATATTAGTAATCGCCAAGAGCTCATAGACCGCCTATAGCTCTCCAAGTTACCATATTTACCCATATGACCACATTTTGAACTTGGATA
This sequence comes from Dipteronia sinensis, assembly GCA_033220585.1. Classification (NCBI taxonomy): domain Eukaryota; kingdom Viridiplantae; phylum Streptophyta; class Magnoliopsida; order Sapindales; family Sapindaceae; genus Dipteronia; species Dipteronia sinensis. The sequence continues at coordinate 29,627,798 of CM065644.1, read as the reverse complement.
TTTTGACTTGTCTAGAAGCCATATTTCAATAGACACTATTGAAAACTTAACGTTAAGATTTAATATCCAATACCTCAAAATATCCATATGATGATATTCTACTCTCATTTAATAAATGGAGCCACGATGTCCATATCTATAAATGAATTCCTCTATCGATTAACAAACGAATACCACCAAACTATCGAGGATAGACTATGCTATATAATCGTACTCATTGCTAGCTCAAATGATAACACTTGCAACCATAAGTCCATCATTTATCTCAGGATTGAGATAGACTCTCCGATTGTCTGTAAGTGAAGACTTTTATCCATTGACGGTTCTGGATAAAGTATTTCACTATGATCCTATTCAATGCACCCAGTGCACTAGATTCTTTTGCCTTAAGACACCACACTTTGATGATTTTAGACTCATCATAACACATTTGATCCCACTCAAATGCTAGCAAAAGAATCTACAACTTTAGCAAGATAAAGGCGCCCAACCTTTATCTTAAGTTGTGAATATTATTCAAGACTAACTAAAGAATTGTGTCTACCTCATACATATCCAGATGTACGAACAATTCTTCATCTCTCATAGTCTTTTGACCTTATGATTATTTACTTTTGACAATTATAATAATTAAACTATGAATGCTATAAGATTTGTTATACTAGAAATCAATTTATTAATATGAAAAGATTGTCAAATACTTCATTACACTCTTGTTATTGAGCATAATTCTAACAATCTCCCACTTGCGCTATGGCAAATGTGTCATATCTCTCATCCCCATGTTCTCTAGATGCCCATCAAAACTCTTTTACGGAAGAGCCTTTGTGAATGGATCCACTAGATTTTCTGCTGACGCGATCTTGGTAATCGTCACGTCACCCCTATGCACAATTTCCCTCAGAAGATGATACTTTCTTTCAATGTGTTTGCCTCTCTTATGACTTATTGGTTCTCTCGAATTAGCCATTTCTTCACTATTGTCACAATAGATAGTGATCTGCTTATTCGCATCAGGAACCACTTCCAAGTCAATCAAGAATTGGCGGAGCCAGACAGCCTCTTTAGCAGCTTCGCGTGCGGTAACATACTCAGCTTCCATGGTGGAATCAGCAATACATGATTGCTTGATACTCCTCCATATGACTACTCCTCCTCCTATAGTAAACACATATCCTGATGTGGATTTTCTGGAGTCAGAATCTGACTGGAAATCAGAATCAGTATACCCAATAGGAATTAAATCCCCTCCAGAGTATACAAGCATATGATCTCTCGTTCTCTTGAGATATTTGAAAATATGCTTGACTGCCGTCCAGTGATCTGGACCAGGTTTCGATTGAAACCTGCTAACTTTTCCAACAGCAAAACAAATATCTGGTCTAGTGCAGAGCATTGCATAAATGAGACTTCCAACTGCCGAGGCATATGGAACCCTACTCATGAATTGCTCTTCATGCTCATTCTTAGGAACTTGTTCCTTAGAAATTTTGATTCCATGTCTGAAAGGTAACATACCTTTCTCAGAATCTTGCATGGAGAACCTAGACAAGATTTTATCTATGTATGAAGCTTGAGATAATGCAATCGTTCTATTCTTTCTATCCCTTATTACTTGGATACCAAGAATATAACTTGCTTCTCCTAAGTCCTTCATATCAAATTGTTTTGCTAACCATTCTTTTACTGATGTCAATATACCTACATCGTTTTCGATGAGTAGCATATCATCAATGTAAAGAACTAGGAAAACCAACTTGTCACCTTTAATCCTTTTGTACACATAGGGTTCGTCAAGGTTTTGAATAAATTCAAAACTTTTCATAGCTTGATCGAACCTTATGTTCCAGGATCTGGATGCTTACTTTAATCCATATATGGATCTTTGCAACTTGCATACCCTTTCCTCTTGGCCTTTTTCAACGAATCCTTCTGGTTGCACCATATAGATGCTTTCGTCAAGACTTTCATTAAGGAAAGTTGTCTTGACGTCCATTTGCCAAATCTCTAAGTCTAGAGATGCCGCAATGGATAAGTGTATCCTAATGGATTTAAGCATGTCCACAGGAGAGAAGGTTTCCTCATAATCAATACCTTCCTTTTGTATGTAACCTTTAGCTACCAATCTAGCTTTAAAGGTTTCCACATTTCCATCAATTCCTCTCTTCCTCTTGTATACCCACTTGCGCCCAATGGGTTTTATCACTTTAGGCAAGTCCACAAGAGACCATAATTTATTTTTGAACATAGATTCAATTTCAGATTGCATTGGCTTTTGCCAATGGTGACAATCAACATCTTTCATGGCTTTCTTGTACGTGTAGGAATCATCGTCATCCGGGAGATTCTCTACAGATTCTCCTAGACCGATGTATCTCTCAGGTTGTTTATTAACCCTCCCACTATGACAAGGTATGGTTGATTGTTGATCTTGTGTTGGTGCGAAACTTACAATTGGGCCAGGTTATTTAACCTCTTGTAGAATTGTATCTCCTGAAAGCTCATTCAGGACAATTCTACTTTTAGGTACAAAATTACTCATATAGTCATCTTCCATAAATTTAGCATTTGTTGAAACAAATACTTTAAGATCTGAAGGGCTATAGAAATAATATCCTTTGGTTCCTTTTGGATACCCTACAAATATGCATGTTTCTGAACGAGACTCCATCTTTTCTGTCTTTCCTTTTAACACGTGGGCAGGACATCCAAATATCCTTAAGTGTTGTAAACTAGGCTTTCGCCCAGTCCACAACTCATGCGGTGTTTTAGGAACTGACTTGGATGGTACATCGTTTAGAATGTACATAGCGGTTTATAAAGCATATCCCCAAAAAGAATTAGGGAGCGTTGAATAACTCAACATAGACCTAACCATGTCCAAAAGAGTTCTATTTCTCCTTTCTACCACCCCATTTTGTTGAGGCGAACCTGGTGCAAAAAACTGAGAAATTATCCCATTATCAATAAGATATTGCTGAAACTCACCAGATAGATATTCTCCACCACATCAGACCTCAAGATTTTTATGTGTTTCTCAAGCTGATTTTCTACTTCAGCTTTAAATGCTTTGAACATGTCAAAAGCATCCGACTTATGTCTCATGAGATACACATAGCCAATCTTGAGTATGTTAGGATTATGCTCAATGGCAAGAGTGTAATATTGTAATTGACAATCTTTTCATATTAATAAAGTGAATTCTGATTCTTACAATTACTTATAGCATTTATTATTATAATTGTCAAGGTAAATAATCATAAGGTCAAAAGACTATGAGACATGAAGAATTGTTAATACATCCGGATATGTATGAGGTAGACACAATTCTTTAGTTAGTCTTGAATAACGTTCACAACTTAAGTTAAAGGTTGGGCACCTCTATCTTGTTAAAGTTGTAGAATTCTTTTACTAGCATTTGAGTGGGATCAAATGAATATGATGAGTCTAAAATCATCGAAAGGTTTTCGAGTAAAAGAATCTAGTGCACTAGGTGCATTGAACTGGATCACAATGAAATACTTTATCTAGAACCGTCACTAGATATAAGTCTTTTCATTAAAGAGGAAAATCGGAGAGTCTATCTTAATCCTGAGATAAATGATGGACTTATGGTTGCAAGTGTTATCATTAGAGCTATCAATGAGTACGATTATATAGCATAGTCTATCCTCGATAGTTTGGTGGTATACATTTGTTCATCGATAGAGGACTTCATTTATAGATATGGACATCGTGGCTCCATTTATTAAATGAGAGTATAATATCAACATATGGAAGTTTTGAGGTATTAGATATTAAATCTCAAAGTTAAGTTTTCAATAATGATTATTGAAAACATGGCTTCTGGACAAGTCAAAGTATCCAAGTTCGAAATGTGGTCATATGAGGAAATATGGTAACTTGGAGAGTTATAGGCGGTCTATGAGCTCTTGGCGATTACTGATATTATTCACGAGGATACACCATCTCCTATAAGATTGTCTAGGGTATGAATGAGAAACATCTTCTTATTCTATCTTTATTTAAGAGTTCAATTTTAGCTCTTTAGTGGAATGAGTTAAAATTAATAGATTGGACCTAAGTGAATCATTTGTTGATTGTGATTAGGTTGTGTCTATTGAAGCTTAAATTTAGATAGCCCGCCATGATCCCCAATCCACACGTATTTGCATGGATCACTTGATATATTCTACCGGGCCGATTTAAGGGTCCATCTAGAATTGTTTTTAATATATCAAGAATATAATATGTCTATTATTTAATTAATGGGCTGCAATATTATATTAATATATTAAAAGGAGACATGTGGGCTTGTTTCTTTTAGTAAGAATGGGTCTGGTTCACATGTGGGCTTTTATTTAAAGTCCAATGGATTAAATGAAATAAGAAAATAATATATGGCCCATTTATATAAGTGGGGCGGAAAGGTGTATATATTAACCTAATATATTATTTTGTTTCATTGTTTTAATTAAATAAGAATTAGTTAATTTATTAATTAATTGTTTAATTAAGAAACAAATATTTTTCTGATCAGGAAATATATTTCCTAAAGTTATACTATTGGTAGTAGTATATTAAAAGTAAAAGACTTGTTTGATAAGAAAATAAATAATTAATTTTATTTATTTAATCAAATAAGAAGTCTTTTTATTTAGTCAATAAAAGAATAAAAATATCTATGAGTTGGATTAGGTTTTGAAGTCAAAAGGTTGATGGAAATTAGGGTGCAACACGAACTCTTTTTGGTATGTGATTTGCGGCAACCCTAGTCCATTTAGAGGAAGATTTCGGCAATCCTAAATAGAAGAGGAAGCAAAATTTCGGCCACCTATATAATACCACATATAGAATTAGGCCACCATAGTTGATTGAATGATTCAACTTTTCTTCTTCTTTTCAATTCATAGAAAAGGATAATTTTTATTCTGCTAAACATAAAAGAGAGAAGAGATTATTCTTTGATAGTACACTGATTGCTTGTTCATCAATAAGCTTGTGTGTACAATATCGAATTAGGTTCACGCGAGTTTCGATCATTAGATTAAGAACTCAAAAGTGACCGGAATAATTTTTGTCTTCTTTTGATTGTTTTGTGACTAACAAAAGAAAAAAGAAACTTTGTTCATCCATTCTCAGGTTTGCAATTCAAAGAAAAAGGGAGACCACGCTCCTAGGTGATTCACATACGTGTTCGGATTGGAAGATCTCACGGTACTATTCAAGATCACTGTTCACGGGGGGGGGGGGGGGGGGGGGTGGTACTATTCACTATCACTGTTCACGATCACTGTTCACGCGGGTACTGTTCACAGGCATCGGAAAAGATTTTGCTGATTACCAATCGACGTAAGTCAATCGGATCACGCGTCAAGAGGTATTTAACTCTAACCGTATATATTTGAGTTTAATTAATTAAAAGGTTAAGGTTCAACTTTGAGAAATTTTTTTAAACCATACGAAATCTATTTTTCGTTTCTTCCGCTGCTTTTTATATCAATTTTTCCCTAAAGAGTAATCATCCGTGAAAGTGATGAAGTACTCATATCCACCTCTAGCTTGAATGTTCATAGGACCACACACATCAGTGTGTATTAATCCTAAACATTCAGTGGCTTTTGTGCCTTTGGTCGTGAACGGCCTTTTGGTCATCTTACCTTCCAGACAAGATTCACAAGTTGGTAGATCATCGACCTTTAAGTCACTTAAAGGTCCATCACTAACCAATCTTTTGATCCTATCAAGGTTAATATGACCTAGGCGCAAATGCCATAGGTAGGTTTCATCTTTTGATAATTTTACTCTTTTATGATTAGGTTGCGTTGATTCCGTGTGTAATAAGTGAGAGATATTTCTATGCAAATAGAATAAACCGTTTTCCAATGTACCTTTGCAAACAAATTTTTCATTCTTACTAATAATAAAATCTTTTTTAAACATAACCGAATATCCAAATTTATTTAAACAAGAAACTGGAATTAAATTCCTCTTGAATTGATGTACATAATAAACGTCTATCAAATCTAAATGCCTACTAGAATCTAAATTAACTCTAATATCTCCCACTGCACTGGCAGACACCAACGCTCCATTGCCTAAATGCAATTTGAATTCATTCTCATTCAGTCTTTTCCTTTACTTGAACCCCTTCTTGGTAGGCCCAAGCTGCTTTTTCTTCTGTTGTTTCTTGACCTTCTTACGGGTCTTAACAGTAGCAACTTTACCAACAGTATGAATCTTTTGACCCTTGCCTTTCACAAAGATCTTCTCGGCGCTTTGAATATCTTGCATCAAGGCCTACAAGGTGTATTACTTGAACCCCTTCTTGGTAGGCCCAAGCTGCTTTTTCTTCTGTTGTTTCTTGACCTTCTTACGGGTCTTAACAGTAGCAACTTTACCAACAGTATGAATCTTTTGACCCTTGCCTTTCACAAAGATCTTCTCGGCGCTTTGAATATCTTGCATCAAGGCCTACAAGGTGTATTACTTGAACCCCTTCTTGGTAGGCCCAAGCTGCTTTTTCTTCTGTTGTTTCTTGACCTTCTTACGGGTCTTAACAGTAGCAACTTTACCAACAGTATGAATCTTTTGACCCTTGCCTTTCACAAAGATCTTCTCGGCGCTTTGAATATCTTGCATCAGGGCCTACAAGGTGTATTCCTTATTATTCAAGGTGTAGTACAACTTAAACTGATTAAAGGAATTTGATAGTGAGTTGACAATCATGTCAATTTTGTCTCACCATCTATCTCAACACCATTGAGTTCAACAATGCTGAAATGTGCTATGACTTTCATCATATGATCTTTCACAGCATGTCCAGGTTTCATCCTAAGATTCAGGAAAGTAGTCACTACCTCTTTCTCAGTCAGCCTGGACCTTATAGCAAACATCTCCTCTAGAGACATCATTATATCGACAGCAGAACTCATTCCTTCATGTTGCTGTTGCAACACGTCGGAGATGGTGGCCATAATGTAACATTTGGCCATCTTATATGAGGTCTCACACTGCTTATACTCGTCTCTTTGCACCTCATTAGATTCATTAGTAGGAGTAGGTAGTCTAGGTTTAGATAGAAAAAACTTATGCTTTTCATATTGCAACAACTACCCAATTTTCCTTTTTCCATGTGACATAATTATCACTAGTTAAAGTATTATCTTTTAGGATTTTGATTAAGGATGGGATCATGATTTCTTAATAAAACAAAAATTATATAAGTAAACAATCATGATAAAGCACTTTTGAATATTTATCTTGAATTAAATTAAGTAATTCAATCATAAAATTCAACGGTGATCCAACATCCATAAATGTCACTCCTCCGTTGGAAGTTCGCACCATTTACTAGTTAGACTAGGTCCCACCTAATTGTTAACATAACAACCAGCGTTTTCAATTTAGCCTTGCGATTTATATTGACAAGAACTCTTTGGAGGATATCAATAAAACCACATTGAGTGTATTACCAAGTTACCGACGTTCAATATATTCCCTCGCGAAAATCCCTCATTTGAGAGTAGATATTGTTTAAGTCAATTGTCTAGTCTATCCTTGTAAGGAAGTGTCTTGCTAAATTCCATTCATGGATACCCCTTGGGGGGTTATCACACAAAACATAAAGCTCAACTTATCTTGGAGGCCATAGGTGTTCAAAACACCTTCTCCCACTTAATTGTTTAAAGCATGTGATAGAATTCCATAGAATGATTTACCAAGTTATCTAGATGCCAATTAGATACCTAAACCATTCAATGCATGTTCATACCAAAAGCGATATATGAGTGGCACTCCTATTCTATATGACATGTTATCAAACAATGACAAATATTGTAATATTACGAAAAATAAATAGCCACAATTTTGGTCCATCCTAGAAAAGCAAGTAAATTACATTTGTTTGAAATACAAGAAACCCTAACTTGGCGATCAAGTTATCAAGTTGTGGTCTATCAAAACTCTTGGGGGCTAAAATCCATACGCAGCTGCCCCATGCACAGTACCACGCTTGCACCCGAAGGCTTGCAGGACTGCCTTGCGCGCACGGGCTACCGCGGCCTTCCTCCGTTGCTTATTTTTCTGCTTCCAATTCTTCAATTCTTCTATTCTTCGAATTTTCGAAACTTGAATATATTATAGCAGTTTTTTTTATATTACAACGATAAAATAAAAATAAAAGACTTAATAACTATCAAGAAGGAAATTATGGCGATGATAGACCACCCTTCTTGTTACAACTCCAAACAAAAATTACATTGAAATTCTAGGACCAAAATCGAGCAATAACAAACCATATTATAAAACATATATATCCATACATTCTCATATAATTATATATGTGAATACCTAGAGTGCCATCTCTTTCTAAAACATGCATATTTATAATAAAAAGAAATAGACCCACGTATATATACATCAATTAATCAAGGAAGTTGATAAGCTTCTAAGGGCGAAATTCATCAGGGAATCCTAGTACCCAGAGTGGATCGCCAACGTAGTGATGGTGACCAAGGCAAATGGGAAGTGGTGTATGTGCGTTGATTACACTGATCTCAACCGCGCCTGCCCAAAGGACAGTTTCCCTCTACCAAAGATTGATCAGCCGGTAGATTCGATTGCGGGTAACAAGCTCCTAAGTTTCATGGACCCATTCTCGGGGTATAATCAAATCATGAAGCACCCCGCCGACCAGGATAAGACCACCTTCATCACCGGGCAGGGTCTATATTGCTACAGGTTAATGCCCTTCGGACTTAAGAATGCAGGTGATACCTACCAATGCCTGGTCAACTATCTGTTCAAGGAGCTCATAAGGAAGTCAATGGAGGTGTACATCGATGATATGATCACCAAGTCCCAGGTAGCCGAGCAGCACCAAGGACACCTCCGCCAGACTTTCCAGATAATCGGAGAAAACCAGATGCGGTTAAACCCCACTAAATGCGCATTCAGAGTAACATCCGGGAAATTTCTCAGATTTATAGTCCATGAGAGAGGAATAGAGACAAACCCAGAGAAGATCAAAGCCATTCTAGACCTTGAGTCTCCTACTTCGCTTAAGCAAGGACAGGCCTGACCTGACGGATAGCAACCCTAAACCGCTTTATATCACGATCCACTGATAAGTGCATCCCCTTGTTCAAAGCTATCAAACAAGGGAGAAATATGGAGTGGGACCAGGCTAGCAAGCTAGCTTTCCAATCGTTGAAGAGATATCTCACTAGCCCACCACTGTTAGTTAACCCTCTACTGGGAGAAGAATTGCAACTGTACCTGGCTGTATCCTAAACAGCTGTTAGTGGGGCCTTGGTAAAAGAATGTGGAGATGGAATTCAACGACCTGTCTACTATGTGAGCGTGCCCTGACCAATTCGAAGAAGAATTACACTCTCCTAGAGAAGCTTGCCTTTGCGCTAGTAACCGTTGCTAGGAAGCTCTGCCCTTATTTCCTAGCTCACACAATTGCACTAGTCACTGATCAACCCCTGCATCAATTTCTCCAAAGGCAGGATGTATTAGGGAGACTACTACTATGCGCCCTTGAGCTCACCCTGTACGATATCCGTTACAAGACTAGGACCACCATCAAGGCACAAGCTCTGGCAAACTTTGTAGCTGAGTTCAGCGCGATACTTGATCATGTTGCTACCCCGAGCTCGGACCAAGCTCCTAGGAAAAGCAAGAATCAAAAGGTTGGTCCACCAACCAAGAAACCTGGATTCTATATACGGATACAACTTCCAGCCAAGCAAGAAGTGGGGAAGGAATCGTTCTAATTGATCCCGAGAATGTAGAGTGCTGTCATTGCTTCAGATTCCAGTTCAGTACCACTAATAACGAAGCCGAGTATGAGGCTTTGCTAGCAGGAATGAAGACAACAGCTGAGCTTGGAGCTAATTACCTTATCGTTAAATGTGACTCGCAACTGGTAGTTAATCAGATAACTAGTCTGTACCAGGCCAAAAGAGATAACATGGCAGCCTACATCGGAAAGGTCCAAGAACGTGTGGCCCAATTCAAGGGGTTCAAGATCAAGCAGGTACCTAGGCAGCATAATCATCGAGTTGATATCCTAGCAAAGATAGCTGCCAACGGAGGACAGGCACTGCCAAAAGTGGTACCTCTCCAGGTAATAGTCCAATCAAGCATTGCGCAAGGAAAGGAAATCAGTCATGTGGATCGCCTTCCATGCTGGATGGATCCTATTGCAGATTACCTTTGAAAAGAAAAGCTCCCTGAAGACACCAATCAAGCTCGCAAGATCAAGAGAACCTCAGTTCGATACTGCCTGGTGGAAGGACACCTTTACCGTAGAGGAAGATCTCTCCCCCTATTTAGGTGTCTACACCTTGATGATGCAAGTTGGGCTCTCAAAGAGGTACATTTAGGGGAATGTGGAAATCATACTGGAGGAGAAGTGCTAGTGATGTGCTAAAATCGTGTTATAAAATACTCACTCGCAAGTGCACGAATCGTGAAGATAAGTACAGTATCAAATAAGGATAGTTCCCACGAGGAAAAGTGATTTGTTAATTAAAACTAATTCTAATTAAAGTTAAACTAAAAGTAACCGAGAGATTTGTTTGAGAATTAATTAAACTAAAGCTAAATTAAATTAAACTAAGAAAACAGTTAAACGAATTGGTGTTTGTGATCAAGAGAAGACGAACTAGGTGATCAAGAAAAGAAGAACTAGGTAACCGATGCTCCCCATATGTAATACTCAATGTTCATCTATTAATTCCATTAACAAGATTCAATCCAAATTAGGGTTCATTCTTATCTTAATTATGGTATTACCGTTATTCCTACTCGGGTTTAACCACGTGCTTTCAACCACTACTCACCCTTTTCCAAGGTGTAAGCAATAGCCAAAAACCCATTACATTCAAGAATTAGTGAACCAAAATTGTCTCACATATTCCTATGTCAAGAACAATTATACTTATTCAATTGAAAAGTAATTAAGACTACCTATATTCCTATAACCCAATCTCAATTAATAAATTATCGAAACCCTAGACAAACATCAATTAATTTCCATAGATCAATACAAGTCAAGAATAAGATATATAATGAATTGAATAAATCTAAATTCGAATTGATGAATAAATATAGAATTAAATCAAAACAAGAGCACCATATAGGTTCACATCGATTCCCTAGTATGGAATTAATTACACATGAAAAGAAGAGGAGAAAGAGTTGATAAAACCCATGAATGTCTTCTTCAAGCTTCCAAGCGCAACAATGGTGGTGGTGTAATGGGGGATGGCCCCCTTGGTGGCTTGGGACCTCCCTTCGTTTCTCTCCCAAAATTAGGGTTCAAAGGGGTTTAAATAGGCTTTAGATGCTAATCCAAGTCCTTAAACAACAAGGAAATCAATTCCCTTTTAGAACTTCACCTTTTTGGGATTTTATTTATTTCCTAAACCATCCAAATTTATTACTTATTGAAGGAAGATAATGATTAGGTGTCAACTTGCTTTCCAAGACTCTCACTCATGTCCAATAAGGTAATATTTTCCATTCTGACAACTTGCAAAATAAATCCTGTCACTATTCATGGATTATAATTGATCTGACTATCGGGTACTAAAATGGGCATAACTTCTTCTAGGAATATCGGAATTGAGATCCGAAAGTGCGCCGGAAAGTAAACTTCTGAAGCTTTCCATCCATAGGTGGTAGGACACACAATTCAAACTGAGGAGAGAGATATGGGGCCCGCAATATGAGTGATCTGCACAACCAAAATTCATCTTTTTGCTTCTTTTCTCCAAAATAACATCCAACACCTCTTATATGGAATGTGGCCTACAAATGCTCAACAAACACATAAAATATCTAACTTCACTCAAGAACAAAGCACAAATAATAGGAAATGAGGACCTAAAATGTGTATAGAAATAGACCGATCAGCTAGCTTACCAGGTGCTGCGCATGGGATATTACTGGCCAACTATGCACCATAATGCGAGGCGGTTCGTACAATCTTGCGAACCATGCCAGAAAATGGCCAACTTGCACCACTTACCTCTAGAGCCACTGTCCTCAATCAGCTCACCATATCCTTTTGCCTACTGGGGAGTAGACCTAATTGGACCTCTCCCAACCATGCCTGGTCAACAAAAACATGCAATAGTGGCCATTAATTATTTTACCAGGTGGGTGGAAGCGGAGCCCCTCTCCAAGATCACTGAGGAAAACACGACTGAGTTCACTAAGAAGAATGTGGTTTGCCGGTTCGGTACCCCGATGGTCATTATCACGGATTTGGGCAAACAATTTGACAATGCTAGATTCGGGGATTTCTGCAAAAACTTAGGAATCGAGCTTCGTTTTACATCCATAACACATCCCCAAACTAATGGCCTGGTAGAGGCTACAAACAAGACTATCAAGAGGCTCCTAAAGAGGAAACTCCAATAGAAGAAGAGTAGATGGGCTAATGAACTCCCAGATGTGTTATGGGCCAACCGTACCACCAAAAGGACTGCTGCTGGAGAAAACCCCCTATTCACTGGCTTTCGAGGTAGAAGCTGTCCTTCCTAACGAGCATAAACTCACCTCCTTCCAGGTTCAACACTTTGGCCCAAAAAGGAACGAAGACTAGTTGAGGACCAACCTATACCTCATAGAGGAGAAATAGGAAATGATTGCAGAAAAGGTAGCAGTCTACCAAAGCCGGATTGCCAGATACTTCAACAAGAAAATTAGAAACCAAAGCTTCAAAGAAGGGGATTTGGTTCGTAGGAAAGTAACCCAGAATACCCGAAAAATGTCAGACGGGGTACTAGCCCCGAATTGGGAGGGTCCCTATTTGGTTAAAATGATAATCCGAAGTGGGGCTTACAAGTTGGAGGATATGGACGGACGTCCTATCGACCACACTTGGAATGCAGATCAACTGAAGAGGTTCTACCCGTAGAACCTATAGTAAAGGCGTCTCATATATCACCCGGGATAGGTACTAGTTGATGTTAGTACCCATAAGTAGTTGTATTGCTTTTTGATTCATCAATAAAATAAGGTTCTCTTTTTTCTGCAATCTACATTTGTCTACAATCTATCGCCTTTATTCGCTATGTAAATTCGCCAATGATCGCCTTAAGACCATGAAATATCATATGGCATTCCTACTGCCTTGGCCGGGTAACGTCCCCCGCCAGGAAGGATTTGGATCGTAAGAGCATAGTTGCCCGACAGATCAAGGCCTCGACAGGGAACCAACTGTAGGGAAAAATTGCTTAAAACCGCAGCGGAAGGCGAAAAAATAATTTTCGTATAGTTTAAAATTTTTCTAAAGATTTGAACCTTAACCCTTTAATTAATTAAACTCAAATATACGGTTAGAGTTAAATACCTCTTGTAGCGTGATCCGATTGACTTACGTCGATGGTAATCCGCAAGATCTTCAATCCTAGCACGTACGTGAATCACCTAGGAGCGTGGTCTCCCTTTTTCTTTGAATTGCTTACCTTAGAATGGATGTATGGAATTTCTGATCTTGATCTTCAATAGTAAAACACCAAGAGCCTAAAAAAATAGTTGCGGTCACTTTTGAATTCACAATCAATATGATTGAAACTCGCGTAACCCTAAATCGAAAGTGTGCACAAAACCTTTTGATGTTAAAGGCTTGTAAGTGCACTATCGAATGAGAACTTATTTTCTTTTCTCTCTTGGCCGAAAATCTATGTGTATAGAGTAGAATTTTTTATTTTCAAAACAAACAAAAATCTCTCTCTATTTTGCTTCTTAGTGGCCGAAAATTCATAACCTTATATTTATAGGTTTGCCGAATTTTCTCCTTCACCAAGTAGGGTTGGCCGAATTCATTGAATAGGAAATCTAGGGTTGGTTAATTTCCTTACTTGAAAAGGAATTATCATTTTCCCTAATTCCTATCAGTTCAAGAATCCTAACCCTTGTAGGACTAGTGGTGGCCGAATTCTTTGTATAATAAGGAGTGTATATGGACTTAATCCTTACCACATTAGGACTCTTATCACTTAAAAGAATTCCAACCCTAATCCAACACATAGTATTTAATTTACTGATCAGGAAAAGATTTTGATTTAAACTATTAATTAATTAAATAATTAATTAATTCCCATTTAATCAAAACAATAAAATAAAATAATATCTTGGGCTATTTTATTTAGCCTTGCCGCCCACACCATATATATATGGGCCCAATATTATTTTTCTTATTTTATTTAATCCATTAGACTTTAAATAAAAACCCACATGTGAACCAGACTTATTCTTACTAAAAGAAACAAGCCTACATGTCTCCTTTTAATATATTAATATAATAGTGCAGCCCATTAAATAAATAATAGACATATTATATTCTTAATATATTAAATGCAATTCTAGATGGACCCATAAATTGGTCCGGTAGAATATATCAAGTGATCCATGCAAGTACGTGTGGATTGTGGATCTTGGCGGGCTATCTAAATTTAAGCTTCAATAGACATAACCTAATCACAATCAACAAATGATTCACTTAGGTCCGATCTATTAATTTTAACTCATTCCACTAAAAAGCTAAAATTGAACTCTTAAATAAAGATAGAATAAGGAGATGTTTCTCATTCATACCCTAGACAATCTTATAGGAGATGGTGTATCCTCATGAATAATATCAGTAATCGCCAAGAGCTCATAGACCGCCTATAGCTCTCCAAGTTACCATATTTCCTCATATGACCACATTTTGAACTTGGATATTTTGACTTGTCCAGAAGCCATGTCTTCAATAATCATTATTGAAAACTCAACGTTGAGATTTAATATCCAATACCTCAAAACATCCATATGACGATACTATACTCTCATTTAATAAATGGAGCCACGATGTCCATATCTATAAATGAAGTCCTCTATCGATTAACAAATGAATACCACCAAACTATCGAGGATAGACTATGATATATAATCGTACTCATTGATAGCTCAAATGATAACACTTGCAACCATAAGTCCATCATTTATCTCAGGATTTAGATAGACTCTCTGATTGTCCTGATAATGAAAAGACTTATATCTAGTGACGGTTCTAGATAAAGTATTTCATTGTGATCATGTTCAATGCACCCAGTGCACTAGATTCTTTTACTCGAAAACCTTTCAATGATTTTAGACTCATCATAACTCATTTGATCCCACTCAAATGCTAGTAAAAGAATTCTACAACTTTATCAAGATAAAGGTGCTCAACCTTTAACTTAAGTTGTGAACGTTATTCAAGACTAACTAAAGAATTGTGTCTACCTCATATATATCCGGATGTACAAACAATTCTTTATATTTCATAGTCTTTTGACCTTATGATTATTTACCTTGACAATTATAATTATAAATGCTATAAGATTTTGCAGAATCAGAAATCACTTTATTTATATGAAAAGATTGTCAATTACAATATTACACTCTTGCTATTGAGCATAATCCTAACACTAACCCTGTTGAGAAGGGTCTAGTTAGTAAGAGCATAGTTGCTTGCCGGATCAAGGCCTTGGCCGGGTACCACCCCCCGCTAAGAAAGACCTGGTGCTAAAGTGGCCTTAGTTGCCTACCAGGATCTTGTTGCCAATATGTTCGCCTCGTTTTCGCCAATGTACCTAGGTTCCTTGAAACAAGAAAGCTGGGTACCACTATTTTCGCCAAGGTACCAAGATCCCTAGAACAGGAATGTGGAGTACCTAGATTAGACAATATGTTCGCATTGTTTTCGCCAATGTACCTAAGTTCCTTGAAACAGAAAGGCTGGGTACCACTATTTTTGCCAAGGTACCAAGATCCCTAGATTAGGAATGCGAGGTACCTATATTCGACAATATGTTCGCCTTGTTTTCACCAATATACCTAGGTTCCTTGAAACAGGATGGCTAGGTACCACTATTTTCGCCAAGGTACCAAGATTCCTAGAACAGAAATGCGAGGTACCTAAATTTGACAATGTACTCACCTTGTTTTCGCCAGAATACCGAGATTCCTAAAACAGGAAGGCAAGGTACCTAGACTCGACAAAGGGGCTCGCATGGTTTCTGCCGATGTACCTAAATTCTTCAAATAGGAAGGCCGGGTACCTTGGTACTAGCCACCTATCACACCCAAGGCATGTTTCCTTTGTTACCGAATATTGAGTTACAAACATGCAACAAGGTATATCTATGGGGAAAGCTTCATTGTTCAAATCAGGGAGCCCAACCCTTCTTTCAGGCTATACAAAAAATGATGAAAGCCCGGGTGCTCTAGCTTCCGTCTAGCGTTCCTATCCACCTTCCTAACCTGATCGCCCAAGGACACAGATCTCCATCAAGTCAGGTGTTGACGGGGTCATCATGGTCACTGAAGGTAGGATCAGGGACCATGCTGAAACCATCAACAATTGGGAAAGGCAAAAGGATGGTATTGGGACCATCCACGTTCAAGATACAACTGGGCGTAAGGATGTAACTTGCTTAGGTAATGTCTACACCATTAGGTAAGGGTGTAGCACCATGAGCCGTCCTTCTCCCTGGCTCTAGGGATCATAAGCCTGATCAGCTTTGATTCCCTGGTTACTCAATCTATCTAGCACTGCTCCTTCCACAATACCAAGCATCCTGCCAATCGGAGAAATTACATCTTCTCTCCCTCTCATGTTGCTAGCCATAGCGATGAACATTTATCGATCTGCTGAAATTCTCTATTTCATTGAAGAACAAAGGAACAATGTAAAGAACTGTTAAGCGGTTCGGGGTATTTATAAAAGGGGAAAGTGATTATCGGGAACTAAAAATAAGGTCATTAATGAGGTACGACACCTAGAATATGGGAAAGGACAGCTTCGTGAAGCTTACACCATTAAGATATAATGTTTGAAGCAAACGAGCGTACCTTGAGTCGACACATGGAAAGAGCAATTAAGTATCACATCAAAAGTGAAGATTCCTGCGCAGGAATTTCGAGAAGGGGGCATGAACCATGGCAACCACGATTACTAGGTACCGCGACCCCTGTTCAACTGACGCCTAGGTACTCTTCCTGGATCAATTGCGTTAGAGACCATTTTTGATCAAGGCTTAATGGAAGATGTATCACCAAGTCTACATCTAGGTACCAGGGTTCCAAAAGAGATGAGTATCCCTGGTACCTGGATTCTCTCAATTGCAGTTTCACCTAAGTACCAGGATTCTCAGAACAAGAATGCATGGTACCTTGTTTCTTCCCAAGTGAGACTGATTTCTAGGTCCTAAAAGAACCTTTTACCAGTTGCAAGCTCTGTTATACCTCCCAATCTTGCCAAATTCTAAAGTTTCTTCGATTACCAGGAAGTTTTTGAGATGGATTTGGTTTGGGGACTACTTTTAGACCAAGGCGGGGTTCAACCAATGCAATCAACAAGGGAGATACATGAAGTTGAAGAAAAGTAAGGGAAACTTTCATTGCTTTAACCGGGGAGCCCATCCCTCCAATTACGGGCTACAAAAAAATAACAACAAAATAAAATCAAAATCAACGGGTAAATAGCTGAACTGGGTCACCCATCTACTTGCTTCTGGTTGGCCACTTTTTCTCTTGCTCCACCGGTTGTACCCTTATCTCTCTAACCAGTTGGAGCATCGCTTTCTACCTGAACTCCTGCTACCACTGGGATCTCCACTTGAGCAGGTCTAACCTGGAGCTCCTCCGTCATCACCATACCTGATGGTTCCTCCACTTCCTTGGTTGAGGCAGCTTGGTCCTCTACCTCCTAGGCAGAACCCGATAAAGGGATTGGTACATCAGACCCTCCGAATTTTGTAGCAAGCTAGTCCCCTACCTCCTCGATAGATCGAGGTGGAGAGATAGGTGGATCAAAAGTTCTACCTCCAGCCTGGACCACTGTAGCTTCAGGAGCCATCAGATTAGGACCTGCTACAACATTGTCTGGCAGAAGAGAGGGGATAGGTGGTTGATCTTCGTCATTGACCTCTACATTTGCCCCAACTGCCTAAGAGGGACCAACTTTACCAGCATGAGCGATCTTAGCTAGCTCGGTTGTTTAACCATGATCTCCTCCCTACTCCACCCATCGATGACCTTCATATCAAATGGATGAGGGAGTGACAGAGCTACCTGATAACTAGCAAAAAAATAATCATCCCCAAAGGCAGTTTCCACTTGAGCTTTCAAGCTGGCCACACTATCACAAAGAATTTGAACCTCCTTCTCCAGCATTGTCGCCTTTTCTATCATGGCATCCCTTTCATCCTTGCTGCGTAGGGACCTGAGCTACTCCGTGTCTAAAGCACACTCATTCGCTCCCTATCTACCCTTGCTGCATTCGCCACCTTCTCGGCCTCCCCTAAGGACTTATGAAAGGTTACCATGCTCTGGGTAGCCTTGGCTAATTCTCCCTTGGATTTCTCCAGCTCGGCAGTAGCATCCTTAACTTGCTTCCAGAGAGATCCGACTTGATGGTTCATTGCTACGTTGAACTTAAAGGCTTGCCAAGTTCAAAACATGAATTAGAATGTTATGAATTATTTAATCGAGATAGACGACCAGACGGAATAGCTTACCTCAGCTAGAAGAGCAGATCCTTTAGAGATCATATAGTCGACAGGCATGGAATTCCTGGCCTCTAAACCGTCCACTAGGACCGGAAGCTGTAAATTTAGCCAATACTTCATCCTAGCTATTGTCTCTCGACCTTGATCGCGACCTATTACGAAGAGCAACTTGGGTAGTACCGGCAGGATCCGGACCCCACTTACCCCGGGTAGATCGCTTAGTCACTACAGTAGGAGAGGCAGAAGGGGTAGTTTGAGCAGTAGCGGTAGCAGTAGTGGTAGTAG
The DNA here is from genome assembly GCA_033220585.1 of Dipteronia sinensis. Taxonomy (NCBI): domain Eukaryota; kingdom Viridiplantae; phylum Streptophyta; class Magnoliopsida; order Sapindales; family Sapindaceae; genus Dipteronia; species Dipteronia sinensis. The sequence continues at coordinate 29,608,953 of CM065644.1, read as the reverse complement.
CTGGGGCAGTAGGTGACAGACTCTGCGTCGGGCTGGAAGCACCCCAGACCTGACCCACTAGAGCTGTAAGAGTTTCAAGCAACCTAACCAAAGGAGAGGGAGGGGGAACGGAAGCCCAGGGACCACGGCTGGAATCCTGCTAGATCTAGTAGGGGTACCAACCCCTTCATCATGGTTAGAGCCAGTTGGAAACCCGATAGGGGAGAGCAGTGGAGAATCGCGAACGGTGAGGTCAAGCCCCTCTTCCGGAACCGTTGAAGGCACTGCAGAGACTATCAACACAAGAGAGTTAGCACATGCATAATCAATAAAGAAACACTACCTAGGTAGGACCATGAAGATTGTTTACCTGGAAATGCACTGGAAAAGCGGACGTAGAATTCTACCCTCCCTGAATCGAAAGCATCCAAGGTAGGATACCTTAAATTGGCATAATTTTGGGCCATGATGGCTTTCAGAATTTTCTCAGATTCAGAAGACATGCCTGCATTTTTCTAGTGCTGGATTACCGCTGAAACTAGTAGGGACCGAGAACTCGGATCCTTCATTATGGACTGAGCTACCCCATTCGCCCTTGATGATGACTCATTCCTCCTTCCAGAAGGTATCCTTCTTTATGGCCCCTAGCACCACGAACTTCAAATTGTTTTTGGCCCGGGCATAAAATTATCCCTTTGAGCTGGGGGAGTTGGCAACAATCTGGAACACATATCCGAGCTCATCTGACCTCGGCTCCCGATTGATATTATCTTTGTAGTATTGTTCTCTCCACAGTACCAAGAACCCCACCAGGTGCCTCCAGAATCCTGGTGTTAGCTGAAGGTGGGCGAGCTGCAATGCATGTAATGCCCTACGTAAGGTATAGTGGAGAGGTAGCCTGACTCCACTCTCGAAAGCCAACGTGTGAATCGGGAGCTCGCCAACAGAGGGGGTATACATATCGCAGTCCCACAGAGGAATAGTGATAATGATGTCTTTAGGGACCTTAAAATCTCTCCGCTAGCGCCTGATGGTATACGGGGTACTGGTAGAGTCAGGGATACATCTGTACTCGTTAGGAAGGGCGAGCACCCTTCCCACGGTGTCCGTGACTAAGCCAGCCCGATCTCCACCTACCTCGACAGCGCCTGTATCTCTGTTCGATTCCCTGTCTACGTCGAACGGAGCGCTGGGATCGTTTGAGAAGCCTGTCCTGATTGCAACGTCTCTGTTTGAGCGGCGACGCTAAAGAGGAGCGTCGTCTCTGCTGTCGTCGTCAACACGAACCCTTTTTCTAGGGGTAAGACTCCCGCTAGAGGTCGCATCATCGTCAAACAGCTGCTCGACACTATCGCTAATGGGGGAAGATATTGTAGCAAAATTTAAGCTGGAATAAAAACGATTGGGGCTGAAGGACGAAGAAGAAGAAAACTAGGTATTGCACATATGTAAAATTTTAGGAAATTAGCTTGAAGAAGAAGTAAGTGTATTATTGAGGAGCGAGGTTTATATAGAAGCAGCTACTTGTAACGGGCAGAGAAGGTAATCAATGTCACGGAATAATCGGTGACGTGGGGGGAACAGTTTCGAGAAACGTGCACCTCCGAGATATTTCCTTTTTTGAATTCGACCTACCCCCAGCCAGCCACGTGGAAGACCCATTTAAGTCAGCGTGCAAGGGGAAGATTCTATTCTACGAAACGGTTACGAAAATTCTCCAAGTGTTTTAAATCCTGACTTCAACCCCGACCTGGTACCAGTGTTCAAGTCATTGGGGATTTCTGTTAACAGGGTTTTTTGGTAAGAGACCAAAGGAGAATTTTTTAACAAGTATCTACCTATGAGGGACCAACCCCAGCTTCCCGATACCTAGCGGGATCAGTGCCACGACTCAAAGGAAATCAATATCTAGCAAGGCCGGAACCTCGACCACCTACCTACCCAGATGAAGCACCAGAGGTACGAACCAGGAAGAGCAGGTACCATGCTGAACATCCACTCTGACACCTGGTACCGTGATATCATATACCTCGCAAGTATCTGGTACTTCATACCTGGTACCTCGATACCATGACAAGTACCCGGTATCCCAGAGCATCTCGACATCAGCCCAGAATCTAACCAATACAGGCGTCCTACCTGCCCAGGAGGACGAATATGACCACGAAGTCACCAGCATGATAGAACAAGCACTACGCCAGTAATCCAGTATGTCTCTCCAAGTAATACAATCAGGGATAATTGACTCTTTCTCCATTTAAAGCGCCATAAATGAGACCAAACGGTCAACCGAATCAGAGTTTAAACACGACAGTGATTAAAGAGATCAAATCCTGTGCCTTTAGCCTTACTCAACTTCTTTCAACACCTGAAATAGGACTCCAAATAATCCTCATTAACACAACAATATTTTGAGGGATAAGAGAGGTCTATATATACAGCCATAGAGGACAAAGTGAAGATCGGATATTTGATCACCAAGAAAGAGAGACTTAACCCCAGGGAATCTCCTTCTAAATTCTTGGAAGCCAGTGAGAGTTTAAAATAATCACTAGGAGGAAAATAGCCACTTATCGACATAAACGTATTGTCCACCACCATCCTGTATAAAAAAGAGAGAAATGAGTGTATTGTAACATCGATATAGCAAAAACCATCAATAATATAGTATCTTTCATATCCATCTGGTTCCTTTGTATTTTTCCGTCTTAATCTCCAATATAAGAAAAGAACCTCGGTACCGAAGGTACCTATCCCGCTATTACCCACCGGTAGTGGTTGAAGGTGTTAACAGAAATTTCCCTCCCCGAGTGAATTTTTCGGTTAAGAATATTAATCAAGTCAAAATGGTGGAAATCCCACAATTTATGAATTAATTACATCAACCCCCAAATTGGGTTTAGCTACTCATGACAAAAGTATGAAAATGAAAAAGAAGAGGGAAATAGAGAAGACCCATAGAAGACCTTCTATCTTCAAGCTTGATTCCACCTCTAATGTCCTCTTGAGTAGCAATTTGAAGAAGATAATGATGGGTTTTTGGATGATTTTGGAAGAGAATGGATTTTGAGTTTTTGAGTTTTTGAGAGAGAAAAATGAGGTAAGGATTGGTGTATGGTCGTTTTTGAAAAATCAGATATGAAGCTTTATATAGTTCCTTCAAAAATAGGTCAAAATGCTGATGTGGCGAGCTGAGAATCACGTATAGCACGGGTAAGGTACCCGTACAATTACCTGTGTAGTCTTTACTTTCTTCCTGAATTGTGCAATGTGCATGGGTAAGTGACCCGTACAGTTGGTTCTGGTCTGAGGCTCTGCTCCCTAGTTTGGTTGGTTGCACAGGTAATACCCGTGCAGTTACCCGTGCACTGAGGTCTTCTCCAACTCCATCTTCTGGTGCATAGGTTGATGCACGGGTAGCGCGTGACTGTCCTACTCGTGCATTATGGCCTTCTTCACCTCATTTTTGCACCATTTCTCTTTTTTGCCCCTCTTCATGCATTTTCACCAAATGCCTGCAATATCAACCAAAAGAGCCATAAATACACATAAAAACACCCAAGAACGAGACATAGGGAAAGGATATGAGGGCCAAAATGTATAACATTGTTGGCTCGATCACTTTCATATCTATATCTTGTTAAGTCTTTTTGTCCATTCATATAGACATTGATATCTATGATTTCTACTTATTGACATCTTTAATTCATAGATAAACATTTAGTGTTGCCTAGCATTATTTACATTTTGAATATTCATATATTCACTTAGGTTGTTAATCTCTTCTTTGGGAGTTAAGTCTTGTGACTACAAGGTGTAGTACACAAGCAAGTGAAGTCTTGCAACCAAGGTGTGGTTGGCAAGTAAAGTGATCAAGAATTCACTATAAAGGCCAGTTGGGTAGTAGTGGTGGGTTAGTGACCGAGAATGGTGTGACTAGAGGTCAACCTAGGTTGTAAACATCATTACAATAGTGTATTTGAGAATCAGTGTGGTTAAAAGGATAGCCCGTGGTTTTTCCCTTGTTGAAGGGTTAGCACGTAAAAATCAAGTGTCTTTTAATTTCCGCACTTATACTTGATTTTATATTGATTGTTTATTGGGTGAATTTTTAATATTGATTAATCAAGGAAAATTGGTAATTAACTTGATTAAAACCTATTCACCGTCTTCTAAGTTGTTTAGACACACGCTTAGAGTGTATTTTCAATAACAAAATAAAAAATAATTGAGATATCAAAATTTGAGAATTGAAAAAACAGAGATGGAACAATAGGCAAACAAAGATGTCGTTTGATTAAATGAGATTCAAGAAATTGCAGGAAGAACAATTGACCTTAAAGTTTCTCAAAAAATTTCAGAACTCAAGCAGAGATGTCATCTTCGTCAAGGTGTCGTCGTTGTCATCCGGCTTCCGTCACATCATCCAGCTTCAGTTCCAACTTTGAGTAAGGTTAGAGTTTTAGAGGTTAACGATTTCAATTTATGGATTATTGAGACAGAGATTTGATAGGGATTTTGAAATAGGAGACTTTGAGAGAGGTTAGGGTTTTAGAGGTTAGGGAGTTTTGAATTGGAGACTTTGAGAAAGGTTAGGGATTTAGGAGACTTTTATTGAGGTTAGAGATTTGGGTAAGAAAAGTCGCCCCCTTGACTGATCGTCCTGCTGCTTCCAGTCATGTCGTCGTCATGTTTCCGACGAGTAGTGGTCGTGCTTCCGTCGCTTTCATCTCAACTTTTTCCTCCAACGCTTCCATGGCATCGCCGTGCGTCCCCTTATATTCGCTTGACTTTCCTGGACTCCTTCGTTCTTCTACTTCAGTTACTTTGAGAGAGGTTAGGGTTTCACTGCGTTTGAGAGAAGTTAGGGATTTTTGTTCATTTGATAGAATAGTTGTTAGGGATTTCAGAAAATTTAGGGATTTAGAGCGTTGAGATATGATTGTAATTTTAAAATTCTATAAGGGCAATACCCTCTTAAAAGAGTTACTTTTGTAAAAATTTCAAAAAGGGGTTATGTTGTAACCTGACCACCTTTCAAAATGAATTAGTTCTCAATAAAAACCCTTTTTATCTTATTATTATGTTTTTTTTAGTATGTGTTTGATTATAAACAATGAAGCTAGACTTATTGCTGGGTCACAACAAGAATGAGTTTTCACTGAATAATGCAATGCATGTGATATTCATTTACTTTCATCACTCTGCTTATTTTGCTTCGTTTGTTATATCTCATATATATAATATTCATTTACTTTCTTCTTACTTTATTTCCTTCATTACTATTTGTTTTGGTATATAATTTTCATATTTGGGAAATTGAACTTCTTTTTATTTTATTTTTATTTTATAAAGCAGGAAGTGGAACTTCCTTTAAGTTGATTCATTTTAGTTAGTTTGGTTGAAATTTTTTACCATTCAACTTCTAACACTAATCTCATTCTTCTTAGGTTAATCTAGATAAAATACATGAAAGAATTAGTGGTATAACATGTCAGATATGATATTATGGGTATGAACAGTATCGGCTATAGAGCAAAGCAAACAAAACATACGTTTAGAGCCTCAAAAAGGGAATAAAATAGGGTTCTCATATATTTATAAAATTTAAAGATATTATTAAAAAAATTATTGCCTTAATAACAAAAATATACCGAAGGGTTTTTCTGTGACTTAATTATAAGGCCTCATACCTACAAAATAGGATTTCATTAATAATATTAAATAATTATTGAGTATCCACTTTTCAAGTTTTAAAAAAGTATCCACTTTTTAAGAATCATTATCATTTAAAAAACTCTTAAACTTCAACTTCTATTTTGCTTAAAAATTATCTATATAACAAAATATTATTTTCTTTTTTATCTACAACAATACAAATCTAAAACTCTCTTTTGTTATAATTTTTTGTTCTTACAACTTACAAGTTACATTTACGTAGTTAATTTTTTATAAAAAAAATTATTTTTATTTTCAATATATATATATATATATATATATTTATATATCAATTTTTCTATTATCAGTTCGTCCTGATATAAAATATATCAGGACGAAGAATATGGACCATTAGATTTACATACTTTGACTCAAAGTCAGGGGCGAACCCACCTTTGGACCAGGTGGGGCCCGTGCCCTACCTCAAATTCTTAAAAAAAAAAATGTATTTTGTATTTTTATATAGATATATACATACGAATAACATTCTATGCAACTCAATGTCTTCCAACACAGCTGATATTTCACTTCTATTTCAATATCATGTTTTGAGTTCAATTACTAGTACTAGCATTTTTCAAGCAAAACAAATATTTTTTTTATTGTCTTTTATATTTTACACCCTTTTCCACTTCCATCTCAAATTATCTTATTCTTCAACAACAAAACAACTCACATATTTTTTTTAATGTCTTTTATATTTTACACTCTTTTCCAATTCCATCTCAAATTATCTTATTCTTCAACAACAAAACAACTCACTTTCTTTTTCATGTCATTGTCAACTACTTAATTGCCCATTATTTGTGATTACCTGATTCAATTTTATTTTATAGCAAATTATCTATTATTTTTATTGAATTTATCTTATTTCTAATAATTTTAGTTTGATATACCTAACACATCCGATCAATAAACTCTAAAATCTCAAATTTTATTTTTTGTATTAAAATACTCAATCTATTATTATGATTCATTTTATTTTATCATAAGTATTTTCTTTATTTTATAATTTTAATTTACTTAGAATCAATAAATCAATAATTAGAAGAATAAAAGTTCAAAAACATATCTAGTAATATTTATTAATTAATTATTTTTATATAAATTTAAAGTGAATTCACTATAAATACAAAAAAAAATTATTATTATAAATTAAATTGTAATTTATATTTTTATGGATAAATATTATAATTTCCCATTGTTTATGTTGTTTCTCTTATTATTATTTATTTATTAATATTATATTTCTTGTTTATATTTCTTTTGAATGTTATATTGTTTAATTCATCTTGAGTAAAAGTATTCTATTTGTTTGATTTTATCTAAACTTCATTATACTGTCAATTTTTCTTTTTATATAAAAAACTCATTTTATTATGATCTTAAATTTAATTTTTTTTATATAATTGTTATTTTGTTCAAGTGCCCTATCTCATTAAAATTTCTGGGTCCGCCACTGCTCAAAGTGTATGCACTTGTCAAAACTTCTTCATAATCTATGATCCACATTCTTCGTCCTGCTGTATTTCATATCAGGACAAACTGAAAGTAGAAAGACTGTTTATATATAGGGTTTCTTTTTGTTTTCACTCATAGGTCTCAAAATATGTTAAGCCGCCATGGGTATGAGATTGATATTATAGTGGAAGGATAACCATTTATTGTTTGCAATGAATATGTTTTTCTTGTGTGCAAGTCCTTGCAATCAGTGTGATATACGAGAGGCACATCAAGCATCAAGATGAGAGGGTTGTCAATGGGTTAAAGGTAAGAGAAAGATGAGGATGTTGTATGTTGCGGAGGCTTCCTAGTGCTATCTGAATTCACATTAGTTATGTTAGTTATATATATATATATACATACATATATATATATATATATATATATATATATCTCTTTCTATTGTCACAGTTCTTTGCATGTGGACCATTGGATTTAAATGTTTTGACTTGGTTCCATACACTTGTCAAAACGTCTTTTAAATCCAATGACCCACATACAAAGAACTGATATATCTTATATCAGTTCGAACTAATAATAGAAAAACTGATATATATATATATATATATATATAAGACAGTACGCACCAATAAATATATAACAGTGTCTTGCATGTGAGTCAATAGATTCAACTGCTTTGACTCAGTTTGCATACACTTATCCATAATCAATACGTATCCATAATCTAAGACCAACATGCAATGCACTGATGTATTTTATATTGATGCGCAATGAAGAGAAAATGCACTGATGTATTTTACCTTAGTGTGTACTGAGGAAAAAAAGAATATATATATATATATATATATATATATATATATATATAACTTTTCCTATCAGCACCCCCTCATCTTAATACAATAAGCACTTTTGATGAAATTGCATGCAATTTCATGTGTTTCTATGAAATTTTTCGTAAACATCTTGGGAAAATTAAGATACACATTTGGTACAAATTTGAGTATTTTTTGGATTCGATAACTATTTTTTCCTGTATTTCCCTATTTTTAAATGTTTTATCTTCAAAAAAGTTGGAAAAGATTAGTTCTTGTATCCATACAAAAATATCACATTAAAATTCAATAAATTTTATTAAATTTCATTAAAAGTGCTTAAAGTGTGCATTGTAAAAAGTTCTCATTGGAAAATTTCTTTATATATATATATATATATATATATATATATATATATATATATATATATATATATATAACATCCACTGGGCCAAAATAAAATTTTAATTTTTTTTAGGTTAAATTTTTCTTAATTGATTTATAATTTAAATTTCACTCCATTTATATAACTATCGTGATTATTGGATCTATAACATCCACTGGGCCAAAATAAAATTTTAATTTTTTTTAGGTTAAATTTTTCTTAATTGATTTATAATTTAAATTTCACTCCATTTATATAACTATCGTGATTATTGGATCTAAATGTACTTTCAAAATAATTACAACTGAAGCCTAAAGCCCATAATATTTAATGACATGTTTATCAATCAAATTTTATCATTGTTATCTTGTTGAATTATTTTCTGATATTAATGCTATGCGACTTTCACAATAATCATTATTTCCCAAAGAAACATATTGTGTGATTTTTTTTAAAAATTTTGTGTAGTATGTCTTAGTTTAATAATCAATTTTCTATTATGAAAATATAAAAATAGTATCGACTATATTATCAAATAGAAGATTAGTGAATGAATGATTTATAATTTGCACATGTAAAGAAAATTATCTTCAATAAAATTGATAGAAGCTATTATGAAATATTTTAAAAATAAAACATTTTCAATTAGGTGCAAATTGTTTTGGTTGTACATAAATATTTTTGGGTGATAAAATTCACAAACAAAAAGAATTATTTTACTATTATCATTGTTATTATTTTTCCAAATATTATTATCTTACATTTTTAAATATTAGTGTGTTATAACTTATAACCGAATCCCTGTTGAACAAAAGCTTTAGTTCCGCCACTATATATAAATATATAAATATATATATATATATTGCTTTTCTTCTTAGTGCGCACTGATATAAAATACATCAATGCATTGCATGTGAGTTATAAATTATTGATAAACACTGACAAGTGCATACAGGCTGAGTCAAATATCAGTGCGGATTGAGATGAAAAGTTTCATATATATATATATATATATATATATATATATATATAAGTAAATTGCACAAATTAAAGAGATAATAGATAAAGAAATCAAAAATAATGGTTTTTATGTAATTCAGTCAACCCTTATTTACTTCCTTTACTTCCACTCCATCAAGGTTCATTAAGCTTGAGTCTATTCATTATCAATATTCTTTACAAGTTATACAATGGTGAATCACTTCACCAATCACAATAGAAGATTCTCCTCCTCTTAATCTCTCACTATAACACGTAAAGAAACTTACTTCTCTCACTTACGACTTGATGTATTTGAGTAAAGTGACAAGAGAAACTCTCACAAGAGTATATATATAAATTTAATCGCTGAAGTGCTTAGCTTAAGAGATAAGAAAGATAGGGGATTTTGCTAAGATAACTAAGAAAACTGGTGTAGCGGAAGCTCTACGAGAAAAACCTGTAAGAAACAATTAGAAACAACCTACTAATATTCTGTTGATCCGCGCACGGATGCCAGAATACTAGGCTTCAAATACGATAATCTTCGCGCACGAATGATGTGTAATTGGATAATTGAGAATCAATTCTCTGAAATTTTATTAATCAAAAAACTGAGAAACAAAAGCGGCTTACAAGTCTATTTAAAGTAAACAAACCCTAACCCTAATCCGAAACTTTGTTGAGCAAGGAAACGGCCTAAAAACCCGAAAAAACAAAAATTACCAAAAATTGAAAATTTGAGTTAAAAGCGGAAACAAATAAATCTAAAAAATCTAAACAAGCCAAAATTGACAGAGGTCGATACGGACTTGGAAAACTAAAGTTATTGCGAAATCAAAACTTTTCTAAAACAGAAAAAACAGCAATTTCGGGGCCTAAACGAAGGAATTCAGCTAAAAAAGGTATGCCGAAGATCTCGCCGAAATGCATCAACGGTAATAGTTTCACGTTATTCCGACTCCGACTCCGACGCCCGGACTAATAGGATTGATTTGCCCATTTTCCTTGGTCTTTTTCTGATCCAACCCCTCCATATAATCCAATGTCAATGCTGCTGCATAAAAAACTCACTAAATGAACACTTGAAGGTTTATCAAATGAATAATAGGTTGTTAAGAGTAATTTATGTGAGTTAAGAGCTTGTATTTAAATTGAAAACTAAAAAGTGAGAATGTGAGATCCAAAGTTTTTTGCTCGTTGGGATGTGCTTTAAGTGCATTTGACACAAGAGCGACAAAAATGAAACTAGCCATTAGATACATAAAATTCAAAATTTTCCACTGGCGGATGAATGGTGTTAGAACCACTAGAACGATGTATCAACCAATCAAGAGAGGCTTGAAGGATAGGCTCGAGTGCTTGAGCCGCTCTTTAAAAACAACTATTATAAATTTTTGTAATTTTGATAAGCCTTGATAATTCTAAGAAACTTATGACCATTCTAAAATATCTAAATGAGTCTAAGGGTCTAAGTACATGAAAGTTTTTAACTAATTCTAAGATTTAACTAACGTTTATAAATCTTTTGCGCCGAAGGAATATGATAAAATAGGTGACAAATGGCCATATGTAGAGGATTCAATGTAATAAGGTGCATTATATGCATTGAATAGTTACATTTTTTCAGGATAAATATGTCCCTTCACAAAGAGATATATCTATTTGAAAAGATATACTGGATGGGGTTAAATAACCACAATCACAACCGTTCAACAGAGGCTTATAAAAAGCCTCAGTATGGGTTAGTTTTAGTTTATCCAAAACCCTTATCTTCTATATACGTATACTAACCCAAAATACAAAACAATAAAAGAGAGATAATTTTGAACGGCTCTGCATACAACCAACAGCCTAACGGTGTTGATTCGATTCCTTTCCAAATATATTCTTGTTACAAGTATATTTTCTTTCAGTGGTATCAGAACCATGTTCCATTTGCAAATCAGTACAGATTTCCACTCGGACAATTCATTGATTGTCAATTCAGAATGTCCTAATCTAAATCCAAAATTAAGTTCTACAAGAAATTCTGAGTTCGTGGCTTCAAGAAACTCAAAATTAGGACATCAAGAAGGCAAAATTATGTTGTTTAAAAGTACTGTTTGTGATTTTCCAGTGGGGAGTGATAGTACGTGCAACACACGCGCCATAAAGGAGGAAGAAGACTCCTGTCACGCACAAAAGACCAGGTGTCTCGCACCGAAAGCTCGGTTGAACGTGAAGAAGGCTGTGCCGCCCGCACTGGATCGTGCGCTCTTTGTTTAGCGCCTGATCCAAATCCGCGTGAAGACCTGCGCACGGATTTCACCCGTGACCTGACCCTCGCTTTGACTCGTGCTCATAGTCTCATACCCGCTTCTCTACCCAAGCGAAGAAAAGACCCGTGTGTGATCCAAGCCATATCCATATCCGGTGTGTCACCAAGGAATTCGAGCAATTTGAAGTCAACCGTGCAACCAGAAATTCAATTTGAACACTGTAAATTCTGATTCTGGTGTGGGTACATCAAAATTTGTAGATCGAATTTTTAATTCAAGAGTGCACAAAAGGCATATTTTCGGTAATATAAAGACAGTGACTCCTACGCGCCTCATTATTCAGAAAAGTCCAGATATCAACAACTGACAGTAATTATAGGAGTAATTTGTTTGTAAGTTTATTTTCAATGTTTTGTTTTATTTATTTATTTAGATAAGTGTAGTAGCATAGTATCAATAGTCACATTCTCTCTATTATTTTTAGGACAAATTACACTGAACCCCTTGAGGTTTGGATAAGTTACACTTAGATGGATAAATTTCTTTATTATACATTAACATCCCCAAAATTTAAATTTGATTTTAAGAATACCTAAAATGCCTCTAGTTATATTATTTTACACTTTATTTTTTTTACCTTTTAATCAAACACTTTATAAACTTTATTAAAATAAAAAATTAAATAAAAGATATGATTCATTAAATAAATAAATAGTTTTAAAAAATAAAATAAATAATTAGTTTACAAATATAAATAAATAGTTTTAAAATATAAATAAATAAGTGAAAAACTTAAAAACATTAATTTTTTTAAGGATATCCATTAATAGGGACAAGAAAAACTCTAAATATCTAAACTTTACTGTAAAGATGATGGTGAGAGAAGATTCAAGGTTCTCAACACTCCTTATATATTTAGAGCTTATATTGTCCCTATTAATGGATATTCTTTAAAAAATTAATGTTTTTAATTTTTTTGTCACTCATTTTTTCAACTATTTATTTATTTAAAACTATTTATTTGTTTGATTTTTAAAAACCTTTTTTATTTAATGTTTTAAATTATTTATTTACTTAATTTTTTTTAAAATATTTATTTAATTAATTTTTGAAAACTATTTCTTTATTTCATTTTTAAAACTATTTGTTTATTTAATTTTTTTAAACTATTTATTTATTTAATGAATCATATTTTTTATTTAGTTTTTTTATTTTTATTAAAGTTTATAAAGTTTTTGGTTAAAAGGTAAAACAAAAATAAAGTGTAAAATAATATAACTAGGGGCATTTTAGGTATTTTTAAAGTCAAATTTAAGTGGGGGTGTTAGTGTATAATAAAGAAACGTTTCCATCTAAGTGTAACTTGTCCAAACCTCAAAGGGTTCAATGTAATTTGCCCTTATTTTTATTACATTCTTATTGTTATTGTAATAAGGCACACAAACAGTTTGAGACTGTTAAAATAGAGAGACTTAATAATGTGAACTACCATATTAGGAAGAATATCTCCTGACACATGAAAAGACTCTACAAACCGTGGAAAAAGAAAAACCAAAGGATGCAGACTCAAAATGGGAGGATGACAATGCTTTGGCGAAAGCCACAATCCTGAATCATATGTGTTAATAGCCAAAATTGGCTAAGGACCAAAGGAAAATTTTCCACCATCCAAACCTAGCTCCATGCCCGAGATTTTCCACCAGAAGACCATGTTACTCAAAGCCGAGCTACGATACCGCCCCGTAGGAACAAGGGCAGGCTCCAGAAACATACGGAATAGAGCCCGGAATGGTCAGATCAAGCCCGCGTCACCAAATCCCCCCGAAGTCGAGGTTACCTCGTAATTTCTCCAGAAGCTCGCTTATACCCCGCTGATACAGTGAGGTGTCCATAGGAGGCCGCACCTAGCTTCGAAAAGTCAAGGGAAGCCAGACCTAGCTCCTAGCTTGATGAAGCTTCTCAATATCGAGGCCGGGACAATGATCGACCTCATTAACTGATGCACCACACCCTGATACATTCGACGACCCCTATAGGAATCATGCTAGACCCAAAGATACACAGTATCACATCTATAGACATTATACACGTGCAGAACAAGTAATAGAGTCTAAATGGGAAACAAATTGATTTCCACCAAGATATCTTCAACTGAGCAATTAACTCAAAGTCAATGACATTTAAAGGTAAAAATCCCGTCCGATAAGGAGGGGAGGGATGAGAAAGTCAAGGGGAAATCAATGAGTTTAAACCTATGAAGACACTATATAAAGGAGGGACTTCCTCCTTCAAAAAAGAGGAGACTACTATTCGACAGACACACGACAAACACCCAACTATCCCTAGAAAAAAGTGAGAGTAATTTAAAAGAGAGAGAGAGATGTATACCATATGTCATCAATAAAAAAGACTTTGATTTCTTTTAAATATCTAACAATATCGTTGCCTCCTTGTGACTTCATTAGGCACTGTAATACATATATATATATATATATATATATATATATATTCTACCTTGGTCATCACCTACGTGGTAATGATCTCGAGGGTGCAAACTGAGATTTATTGCCCGGAGCAAAATTTCTGTTAACAACATGTAAGATGAATTGATCTCTCTTTACGAGGGTTTCGATACTTCAAGAGTGATAATGGATATGCTGGAAGATAAATATGGGCCTAAGTCTAAGACGTACATATAATTGCTTTTAGAGCAATTCAATGCACTAAAAATGTTTGAAAATGACAGCATGGTAGATCATATTCTACAAGTTAGAGATTATTGGAAAAGATCTATCTAATGCATGTCATGAGATTTCAGACAAGATGTAGGTGTCAACTCTTTTGAATAATTTGCTAGAGTCATGAGATCATGTTGTCTCTTCATTGATTTTTGGGCAAAAGGATTTGTCCATGGTTACTTTACCGGTTTTATTGGCTGTTGAGGAAGTCAAGATGAAAAAGAGAAATAAGAACAATGGAAACTTGCTCATAGCAGAAGATTCCGATAAAGGGCAAGGAAAAATTTCAAGTAACGCGAGGCACGGAATCAAAGAGGGAAGCATAAGCAAAATTCAAGGAAAAGACGTGAATGTTTGTTTGCGGAGACATGGGTCACTTAAAAGCAAATTGCCCAAAACGCAAGAAGAACAATAACCAGCAAAAGGAAATAGATCTCACAGTTTCTGAAGCACTCATTGTCGAATCTGAGACTTAATGGTGGATGGACTCTGGAGCAACAAGACATGTTTGCAAAGACAAACTTCGCTTTTAACTAGGAGAGCATCGTCTGTACATGGGTAACAACACATATGTTGATGTTCTCAGCGAAGGTGACTGTAAGATCATTTCTAAAACCTCTACAATAATTCTTAAGAAAGTTTTGTATGCTCCCTCCATTAGACGTAACTTGTTTCTGTGTCTATACTTGAAAAGAAAGGGTTTGAAATTCGATTTAAGTTTAGGCTTGTAACCATAGGGAAAAATGATATTGTAATTCTCAAAGGAAAGAGAATTGATGATATGTATTTTGTTGTGACAAGAATAAAAATGAAAGTAATTTCGAGTATGCTTTTGTGTCTTTTAATTTAAATTCCTTACTTTTATGGCATTTTCGTTTAGGTCTTATAAAAAAAATAAAAAATTTCGTATGAGTGAATTTTTTTTTACCTCAAGTAAATCAAGATAACTTTGTGTTAAAGGGAATTTTTTTTCGAAAGTCTTTTTCGAAACATTGGAGGTCTTTAGATTTACTTGAAATAACTCACTCAAATTTTAATGGACCTATGTGAACAAAGACACATTATGGAATGAAATATTTCGTTACTTTCGTAGATGATTATTCAAGATATGGGCATATGTACTTATTAAAGCACAAATCTGATGCTTTTGAGAAATTTAAAGAATTTAAGGCCCCGTCCTACGGCTATTTTTCAGTCCGTTTTCGTTTTTCAAAAACAATTTTGAATTTGTGTTTGTTAACAGTTTTTCATTTTATTTTCAAAAAAAAAATGAAAAACAAAACTAGTGTTAACAGTGAAATATTTGAAAAACAAAAAAAAAACATGTTTTTCGTTTTTGTTTTTGTTTTTCAAAAAAAATTTAACAATAATTTCTTTTTTCTTTTTTCCTCATCCACCAGACATCATTGAATTTTTTCCTCATCTCCATCTGCTCGCCGCCGATCTGCTCGTCGTCATCGGCCGATCATCAACTTCTTTCATTCTTCTTTTTCCTTCCTTCACTGATCGTAGCTGCCGCTAGCCGATCATCTGGTCTTTTTTTTCTTCCTTCCTTCCTTCCTTCCCTCCTTCGTCGATCGCAGCCGCCGCCGATCTGCTTGCCACCGCCGGCCGATCATCATCATCTTATTTCTTTCTTCTTCTTCTTTCTTCCTTCGCCGATCACAGCCACCGTTGGTCGATCAGCTGGTCTTCTTCTTCTTCTTCTTCTTCTTCCTTCCTTCCTTCCTTCCTTCCTTCCTTCCTTCCCCGATTACAGCTGCTGTCGATCCATTCGCCGCCGCAGATCGTCTTCTTCTTCTTCTTTTTCAGCTGGATGACTTCTTCTTCTTCTTCTTCTGGATAAATTGATTACATTTTATTTATTGGTTAATTATTTAATCAATTTATTTATCATTGTTATAATATTAAACAAAAATTAAAAATTGATATTTCAATTTTCAATAGTTTTCAATTAGTCTACCAGACCAGACACGTTTTTCCCGTTTTTATTTTCAAAATACGGATTTCAGTATACGCTACCAGACGTGTTTTCAGATTTCAAAAATGAAACCAAAAACACTGTTTTCATTTTCATTTTTCTTTTCGAAGAACTTCAACTGAAAAACGCTTACATGATGGACACACACACACACACACACACACACACACACACACACACACACACACACACATACACACACACACACACACATATATATATATATATATATATATATATATACTATGCCGTATACCCCACAACAAAATAGGATTACCGAAAGAAGAAATCAAACTCTTATAGATATGATGAGATCCATGATGGCATATGCTGACTTCCCTTTACATTTTCGGAAGAGGCAAAATCATTAACTCCATATGAGATGTGGACAGGAAAGACCCATGATTTTTCTAGACTTAAAGTATGGGGATGCAGGGCTCATGTTCTTATCCATAAACCTTTAGGGGATAAAATCAGTTCTAAAACATGAGAATGTAAATTTATAGGATATTCAAACAAATTACTTGAAAATACAATAAGCGTGTGTCTAAACTAACATAGAGGGGGGTGAATAAGTTTTAATCCAATTAATTACCAACTTTTCGGATTAATTAGTATTAACAAATTACCCCACAAAAACAAGCAATCAATCAACTAAATTAAAGTGAGGAAAACAATAGATAACACGATGATTGATTTACGTGAGAAACCCTCCAACTGGGTAAAAATCACAGGCTATCCTTCTAACCACACACGGTTCTCAAATCCACTATATGTAATAATGTTTACAACATAGGTTGACCTCTAGTCACACCATTCTCAGTCACTAATCAACCACAACTACCCCACCGGCCTTTTATAGTGATTCTACCCGACCGTAGTCACAAGACTTAACACTCAATGAAGAGATCAACAACCTATGTGATTATATGACAATATTCTAAAATGCAAATAATGTTAGGCAACACGAAATGCTTATCTAGAGATTCAAGATGGCAATAAAAGCAATCCTAGATATCAAAATGTCTATATGAATATTCATAAAGACGTAATTAGATAAAGATGTGCAAATCTAAAACTTAGTTATCAAACAAGGCCAAATCAACATAAGTTGTCACATAATATGGCAAGGACATTAAATATGCAATTAATGAGTCTTAATCAACAATGTCTAAATGAAAGACATAGATACTTAGCTAGAGGGAAATAATGTCCTAAATGCTAGCTATCACAAACAAAACCCAACAATCAACATAAAAAATCTCAACTTGCAAATAAAAAACTAATCTTGATGCAAACAAGTCATAAATGAGATTTCTTGATAAGTAAGAACGCTAGAATGAGTGAAGATGATATTCTACTTACCAAGTCATGTATGTTGATGAAGACCCATGGAAGAATATATCGTAGATGAAGCTAGATGATTTTTGATTCATGAATGAATGATGAGTTTTGGGTTTGGAGAGTAAAGGTGAGTTCTTGAGAGTCTCTCTCTCTCTCTCTCTCTCTCTCTCTCTCTCTTAAAGTTTACTCTCTCTCTCTCTCAAGATATGAATTTTGAACTCACAAAAAATAAGGAAGGGAGAAGACAACATATATATATATATATGAGGTCAAAGTAAAGCTACGTCATTTTGGAAAGTTACAATTTAAAGCATCAACACTAACTTAGTGAGCGGGTAACTGCGCGGGTAAGAGACCCGCGCACTACCAGCGCAACAGGCACCTGAGACCAACTAGTCTTCAATGTGCGAGTACTGTGCGGGTAGGGACCTGTACACAACCCGCACAACAAACACTCGAGACCAACTAGTCTTTAGTGTGCGGGTACTGTGCGGGTAAAGACCCGCACACAACCTGCATAAAAGTGACCCGAGACAACCCAGACTACAGTGCACGGGTATTGTGCGGGTAAGGTGCCCGAACACCACCCGAGCAATAGAGACTAGGAAGAGGTCTCTCATCGCACTAAGACAAGCACACCATCATGCATGCACGGACGTTTCCGATCAAACATCGGGAAACGAATTTCACCACACAAAACCACACTTAAGTCTTATAACAAGATGCTTGTGTGAGAAGTGTAAGAAAAACACACATGAGCAACTAAGAACAAATGCATGTCAATTCAAATGCATGTAAGTGTGTGTGTGCAACTATTTTCTTCAAGAGTCAAGTTAAGTGATTTACCTTATGGTCTTGCTCTTGAAGTCACAAAGATGTTTGAAAGCTTGCCATCGAAAACCTAAGCTACCAATTACAAAAACATTCCCAAATGTGGTTTGTCATGAAATAAACCAATCATAAAAATGAGGTTCTTACAGTACTGGATATCATTTTCATCATCCTGGAAGAGGATTGATAGAAAGTCGAGAAGCAGTATTTTTTGAAAATACAAATATTGTTGATACTCGATTGGATGTAAAAATTCTTGAAATAGAAAACTTCATATCCATTGAGAAGGAATGTTCAATAATGAGACCATAATTATAAAAAGCCTTAGTAAGAGTTAGTTTCGGTTTATCTGATACTCTTATCTTATCTATACGTATACTAACCTAAAATACAGAATAATATAAGAGAGAGTTTTGAACGGTTCTGCATGCAACCAACAACCTAATGGCGTTGATTCGATTCCTTTCCAAATATATTCTTGGCACAAGTTTATTTTCTTTCATGCGCAAGCTTAAGAAATCAATTCATATATAGTACGAGGAAATAAAAATTATAAAACTACCAAAACTTCTTCTTTAAAAGAGAAACTTTTCTGTTATTGCTTCTTTGATTTGGAACCTTGGTTATGCGCTATTTTATATTCAGCAGAAACATTAGTAATATAAGCAATTATTTGTTATCATCAAAACTAGGCACTGAAACATAAGGGATTCTTTAAAAAGAATTATATATATAGGGGTCCTCTTTAGTGCACTGGTGCATCCATTGTGATCATGATTTTTTTTTTGTTCAATCACATCAATTAAAATGTGATCACATACAAGTCACATGTGATTACAATAAAATTTAACTTTGTTTTGGCACCATCACATTCAACAGTATACCGTTACACCAGTGCACATTAGAATGTCTTATATATGGACTTGATTATTATACCCACATATGTATGATAGAAACAATTTTTGAGAACAACTCAAAGGTAGTTTTGAGTTAATTTTGGGAACAACTTAAATATTTGGAAACCAATTTTATATTAAAAGTGAACCATACAGTTTTTCTCAAAAGTTGGTGGTATAAGTTGGTATCATAACAACACTTTTATCTTGCGTATCATAGTCAATCCCCTTATATATATTACTACTGTAGATACGTAGGGTTATGCTGCTTCTTCTGTACTTTACATCCAAAAGGCTCTCTTTTTTTCCATTTGAATGGTTTTGTCATAATGGATAGACAATGTGGATTCAACACATGATCATATCTTATTAAATAAAATAAATTATGAAAATAAATCTTATTACACACTTTTATTGACTTTATGTCACAATTTATTTTAATTTAAAAATAGCTTATTTAGTTGCAAATATTTAAAAATATAATATGATTTTCTTTGTGAACCAATTTATCCAACGTATGAGTCACAGCCTTCTGGTTTTGAACTTAATAATAATAATAATAATAATAATAATAATAGATAATATTCAATGACCCACAGAATTTTAATTTGTTTTAAAGTGTGGTCATAATGAGATATATTCAAAAATAATTAGAACAAAACTATATATATATATATAATTAATAGTAAGTCTCATTAATTGGCAAACTTCAACCCCCTACCTAAAACTATAAAAATATTTTATTAAAGTGATATTTTATAAATTATAATATAACAATAGAAATAATAAATTACATTCAGAAAATAAATTTCATAATTATTTTTAAAAGTAATCATCTAGCTATTTTTTAAAATCACTGTCAAAACTTGTCATATTATCAATTAAGTACTTTTAGAAGTTTTAACGAACATCATTTTATGTCAAAATTATAAAATAAGCTAATTTTAACTTTTTAAAAGTAATACCAAACTGACCCTAACTCTACTAATTAATTAGAATAATATTAAATTATCTTTCAAAAAAATAATATTAAATTAAGCAAAAGGTGTCCCACGTGGTTCAGCTCTGTTTATTGCCAAGCCTAAAACCTCTTTTTTTTTTTTTTTAATATTCTTCATCGACCTCCAATGACCTCCGTTGGAGTGGAGTTCCTTTCGACATCCAATGGAGATCAGATCAAGGTCGTTTTGACCTCCAATGAGGATCCTTTTGATCTCCATTGATGGAGCTCACCTTTAACAATGGAGGATTGTTTTAAATATATATATATATATATATATATATATATATATCAAAGAAAAAAAGTAAAAATGGTTGTGTTTTTGTCCATTAATATATTTGGTGCTATTTAAACTCAAATTATTAAGTTGATACTATTCTCAAAAGTAGAGAAGTAAATAGTGCTATAATATTTAGAACCTTATAGTATATATTTTCTTCAATGAGATGGTCGATTACTAGAACAAGTCAATTCTTTCATATTGTAAATGATTGTTTTTATTATGCAAATTCTTTCATCAGATCACTGAAATATGGAAAGACCATGAAGATAATAGCATAAAGTCGGGGACAAAATATTTTACACGATTTTATAGCCATTAAATCTTGCTGACAAAATATCCACTTCACCAAAAACCAAACTACCCTTACATACATTCCTAGGAGGTATGACGTTATCGATCGAGTATAGCTGTTATTGATTAACTTTTGGAAGGTCCCCCTCTCCTTTCCTTTTGGTCGAGCAAGCAACACTTAGCGAACGAATGCGTTTCAAGTCAAGCAAATGCGGTGTAGCGTTGAACCGTTGCCCTAGCAGCACTATTCAATTCGCTACTTCTAAAAAATCCATGGTTTCCCGGTAGAACCCCATTTCGCCCAAGTTGTTGCGGAACTGGAAAAAGAAGCTCGATCCCACACGCATAGAGAGAATATATCCCACTCCAATGGATATCAATAAGGGCTCGTTTGGCACATTGTACTATATTATATTGGATTAGTTTGTCACCTGTTTAGTATTGGATAAGAGAGTTAAAATGTATTACATAATGCACATAAAATCAAGGATATCAATTTAATCCACACCCACAGGCACCCAACCCTAGCTCATTTGTCGGGATTGTATAGGCAAAATCCAAACACACGCAGTGGGTTTGGGTGATAAAATTGAACTTAAAGGGGGTTCGAGTGTTGGATTGAAAAAAATTCAAACCCGAACCCGCCATACATAAAAAATATATTATTATTAATTATTTAAAATATTATAAACTTAAATTTAAATAAAACCTGAAATAAGGAAGAATTAAATAAAAAATATTATGTAATGGAATTTCCATTCATTTCAAGTTTGTCTTTAACCGTTGTCAAAGACCATTTATATATAGGTAAGAATAATCAATCTCACATCGAAAAACAAACAAGAGTGAATGGTTGATTTCTAACTTTTGAAATATGCAAACACGGTTAAATTGCCAAAAGCTAACTTTATGGGGGGAGGGGGGGTGAATAGGTTTTTAAACCTCTTTTCAATCCCTTAGAAACAAACAAAAGTTTGTCCCTCTAGATAGCTTGTATCACAACACATTAAAAATATGAAAGTATATATAGACTATTGAAAAGCTTATTCAATTAGGCATGTCAATTAAAGTCTATAATTTGCAAGTGACGAGATCAAACTAAAGCATATCAACTAACACTTGTAGTTATATATATGTCCAATATACACAAGTACAAATGAATGAATGACTATATACAAATAAGTCAATTTACAAAGATGAATGATATATAAAACTTTGATCAATATAACCTTTGCATACCTTTCTTTACATAGATCTTGTTTACAATGATATGAAGAAATGATGATCGAAATAAGATACAACCAATCACATATACAAATATAAAAGAGAAAGAGATAGAGACATTTGACACATCACTTTTTACGTTGTAAAACCTCTGAAGAGGAAACATCCACGGGTTGATTCCATAACCACCAGCAACACCACATTTCACTAGTTGGATAAAAATACACCCTCTAAAGTGACTAACTCTCCTGATTGACTACTTCCTATTGGATATCCCTTTTACCCTATCCGCATGCCTTTTTGTAATGAAAGACTTGCCACTTTTTATCCAAAACACTTCAAATGTCTCTAGAAGGTGAACTTTTTTTTTTAAAGTTATTTTATAATCAAATTATATAAAGGATTAAAGTTATTGTATAATATATATATATATATTTATATATATATAGTAATTATTAGACAAGGGATCCCAAATTTTTTAAAACTTCTGAGATCCTTTTTGTATGTTGGATTGAAATCCATTGACAAATAAAAAAAAGGAAGAGAAAGGAGAAAAAGGGAGAAAAAGGGTTTGATGGGACATCATGTCAGAGAAAAATGGAAAGAGAAGAGCAAACGAAGGAGAGAAAAATAGAGAAAGGGGGTTAGATGGTGACTCGTGGGCCCTATGTGACAGAAAAAGTAGAAAGAAAGAGAGAGGGGATACGTGAAGTAAAGTTGGGCTGTTGTATTGATCCAATCCAATGGAAAAAAATGGGATCTGGAAATTTCAAAACATCCGAAATCCCTTATTTGATAATTACTCTATATTACTAGTGGGGTTTATATATTCAACAAAGTTTTGTTTTATTCTTTATAGTATTAGTTTCCCTCTTTTAGATGGCTTTCCAACAATTTTATAGGCACTGTAATTTGAGTAACTATGGATCTATGGTACTAATTGCTCTAGACCGAGATTTGTGGGTATTTGTATAACCCTGGCTGTTGATTAGTTGTTAATAATTTTCTAGATACAAATTCGGCATGCCTTGTTTATTTAAAAACTTTTATCTTCGTTATGGTTTCCAATATAATTAATCTGAACCAGAAGTTTTGGATTCTAACATAATTAATTAGAACTTGAAGTTTTAGATTCCAACATAACTAATCAAAACCCGAAATTCTGGATTTCCATATAATTAATCAGAACCTGAAATTTTCGATTCCAATTTAATTTGATTTTAAGCTCTGAATCAAGCATGAGTATTGATCCAATATTTTAAAAATAAATTCAAATATGAACCTGAAGTTCAAATTTAAACGCGAGTTTTCAATTTAATCAGAACATGAAATTCATGCTTGATTATAACAAAATCTGAAGTTTTGAGTTCTAATATATTGGCATATATATGTAGCTCGGCTGATTTTAACTTGAATCAAAATCACACTGTGTATGCTTGTGTTGTGACTTGTGAATGTGTGTGTGCATGAATTGGATAACAAAAGTATACAATGATTATGTATATGTGTTGTGTAATGACAACACATACACAGAGACATAGCACTAAGTGTTTTTTTTTTGTTGTTGCTATATATGTGTGCAATGTGTATAACACAAAAATACATGAAAATACAAAGGAACACATGGGCAAATGTGTAGAAACAAATTTTCTCTCCTCTCTATCAGAATAGTGTGGGTTCTCACATTGTGATCTGAGAAAGCTTTCTGAATACGTGATTGTCTTCCGTCGACCAATTATACAACCCGCAAATGATTCCATTTCTGTAAATTTGGACTGCCATTGAACGATTTCACACAAGTGAAATGGTTTGTTATTTTCATCCTTCCTTACTCATCGATATGAAAACCAATTATATAATATGTATTTTCTTTTATATCGTACATATTACCTTGGTTGATTACAAAAGTGTTTATTTATTCACCGTTATTTGCCCGAAGGATTAAAATAAGTATATTTTAAGATAAATGATCTATTTGCATTTAGATCGCTGAATAAATGAAATAGCATGATTGAAGAGAACATATTGATAATCCATATTTTTAATTTTGCTCATGAAGTAGCAATTTTCTAGGGTTTTAATCCATAATTTATTCTTGAAGAAACAAGATCAAAAACGCATATTTGAAAATAATTATGTGGGATACTAAATTTTTTTCTTTTTGTGTCTAAACAGAATCATTTATCTCGTTTGACTAGATTGTTTAATATCATTATATGAGGTGAATGTTAAGTCATCTAATAATCAGTGTGGAAATTTTGGTCAATTTAAATTATTATGATATTGGTGATCATAATAAGAAAATATAACCACCAGAAGTGGTATCAAACCAAAACAAAGTAAGAAAAATGTTTACTGTTGGTGGGATATAAGATAAAAATAGTGGTGTACATGAAGTATACATAAATATCGTAGTTATTTAACCTAGTATATATAAAGGCACCGGAAGAGCTAATTGTATGTTACAAATTGAAAAACAAAATGACAAATATGTGACACTTTGTTATTTTCATAGATCCTGAAGAATTTGTATAATTATAATATATATTTATACTATATATATGTATATATGTTGTATAATTTTATACTGTCTCATGCTAGAAGCATGTAATTCTATTCTTACAATTTAGTCTATCATATAAAATCTACTGATTCTTTAGTGAAAGTTCCTATATGACAATATGATAGTACAATATATCAATGAAGAATGATATAACAATATAAATATGTCTAAAAATGAAAATTTGATGATGCAAATAAATCCATGAAGGATAACAAAATAAGGCCAAAAAAATAATTAATGTCGTTAGGGGGAGAAATATACAATTAGAAAAATTAATGATATGAAATTGCAGTTGGCATGCATAATCTTTATCTTATCTTGATCCTTGTATAAATCACATGAGTCTGAAGTTCAAAAGATCGTTTACTTGCAAATTGCTTATTCGAATGAATTTTTTAATTGACAATATATTAACCCGAGTGATTGCTCCCAAAGACTAGTTTATGCAAATAATAACAAATAAATTATCCGTTGCACATTAGAAGTGTGAAATGCGACTTTTATTTAAAAATTATTATTTCCTAAAGCGAATATGAAAGATCATGATCATTGATACACGCCTTTTGTGTTGTTACCAAATCGCGAGTTCAAAAGATATTTATATTGAAAGTCCATACGCAATGTGCTCTAACTAGCAAAAGACTAGTAAAGCGGCAAGCGAGGGTATCGTTCCACAGAGAGGTGTATCCGCTAACCGTTTCGAGTTTTAGTGTTTATTAAAAGCATATAAATAGAATGAGGATGAGGTGAGAATAGTGTGTGTAGGGTGTTGTGTGTGTGCAAAGAAAATGAAAAGGAAAATAATGCAAATGAAAACAAAAGAATATGGAGGGGTGAGAATGGTGATGAAATGGATAAATGATAAAAGGGTGGATTGGAGAGATGCATGAAAGTGGTCACACAAAGGTTTACAAGTTCACCATACATAAGTGCACACAAGTGTGTTGTTAGACATTAAGTTCATTCAATTCAAGTTAAGGGTTCGTTCTTGCCTCAATCCGATTTATACACATTCATAGAGTTAATGGTTGAAGAGTATGTCGAGAGCCCCTCAAACACGAAACCGCAACCAACATATTTGAACCAATTCTACAAACCAGGCTAGATTGAGCCCCAATACTAACTTGGTTATGTAAAATGGCAACGTTAAGTCAAATGAATGTGGAAAGAGTAATTGTCCTCCAACCATAATTCACCTAGAGCCCCTAGCGTAAGGAATATCCAAAGTCCAATTATTGTATCTTTAATCATAACTCACCTAGAGCCTCTAGCGTGAGGAATAACTAAAGAGCAATGCATAACAAGAACAATGAACCAAACCTCATCTAATATTGCAATTAATAAGTTCATTCATTCATCCTAGCTAATTAGCCAAGACTACACCCCGGAAGGCCCTCTTAAGGCACAATCCTAACTCTAATTCACTATAACCCATCTATACACATGCAATTTCGATCTTCCATAGACATACACACACAATGGGATATTTGATTACAATTACTCCTACAATTACATTAATCTACTCCTAATCCCATTCATGAACACATATCAATTTCCGATCTCCATACACAAGCATTTCAAGATAAGAGGTATATTCAATACATAACAAGAATTAATCAAGACCCAAATCAAATATAAAAACAACCACACATTTATTGAGCACAAATTATGTTTACAAATATTCCCAAGTGGGGATTACATATTTAAGAAAACAAGATATACAAGAGATGAGATAAAAGAGATAGCCCAAATGGAGAACCCCTCCAAAATGTGCCAATCTCTTTTGATCCATGCTTGGCTCGAAATTGGTCCAAAGACCACTCCTTTCCCTTGCAATCCACTATAAAATGGATGGATGATGGGTAGAAGGTGAACTAGAGAGACATCCATGGAGGAAAACCTCTATGGATGCTCTTGAAAGCTTCTCTCTTTCTTAATTGATGAAGAATGTGATGAAGATGAAGTGTGGGCTATGTATTATTCTGAAGAAGAAGAGAGGAAAAGGTGTTTATATAGTGTTGGGAGGCTAGGGCACGAATTGGGGGTGAAAGGACAAAATAGCCCCTTGAAATTTGCCTAAAATGGACTATCGCTAGGTGATCGCGGTTGAAACGGTGGTCAGAGAGATCGCCGAATTCAACTGTCGAATGGCATTTGATCTTCTGGTTTTCAGACGGCGGTTGAAACTGCGATCAGGGTGACCCTTGAATTCAGTCGTAGAATCTTCTGGGACATTCTGTTCTTCGATCGGCTGTCAGAACGGCGGTTAGGGAGATTGTCGAATAAAACTGCCGAATGGCACCTGATTCGGATTTGTCCTGTAAGCTGCTGGAAAACGCAGAGGGGTTTATGCACGTGGTCTCGGTGTTGCGTTGTTGGAGACATCTAGATTTGCTTGGCCACGGCTGGCTCATATCACGTCGCGGTTTGTGTCAACGGTGAGGCACGACACTCTGAATACTTCCATTCATTCTCGTTTTTGGCTTATTTTACCTCCCAAACTGATCTTTACGCTCAAAACCATGACATAAGGAATATGTACCAACACATGGCTTAACAAACACATTATATACAAAAATTCGCTCGAAAACAAGAACAAACGATAGGAAATGGAGATCTCAAATAGGTATAGAAATGGTCCGATTAATCATGTTAACTAAGAATAATGCTCGAGCTATATTTATTCCTCATCATGGTTCCCGAAGAGTTAAATGTCCTTGAAAAGGCAAAAACCTTTTTGAAGAGGTACAAAGTGATGAAATTTGATCTCCCTCTATGAGACTAAAAAATTAAAGAGATCTCAATTGTCCATGCAAATGCACATATATTGGAAGTATACAAATATTACAGTTCCCATTTATAGAAGTTTATAGTAGCCCTTAAAGAGGCATGTGTACTATAAACTAAAATTGAGATCATCTATAATGTTGCTCTACATATTATAAAATGATGGGGACCTTGAACCCTAAATTATGGATGAATGTAAAAAAAAAAACTATTTTCCAAAAGGCAGAGCTATATTAAATTAAAAACTTGAAATGTTTTGGACATATAGTGTAAACCCTTGAAGACGTCAAACATTTTTTTAAAAACAATTATTCGTACGAAAATTAAGATCGGAGATACATTGTTAGGTTTATAGTTTGTGTTGTCTTGATTCGGTATCAAAAGGCTTTGTGTTTGTAATGATTAGTTACTTAAGTGGTTCGTGATGATGTGAGCTTCAAATATGGAAGGCGACTTATCTTTCAAACAAGTCTTCAAGAGGTGGTGCATCATCGTCAAGTTAAGGTAATGACACCTTAACCTCTTGCAAGGCTTTGGATGCATGCACACACACACACACACACACACACACACACACACACACACACACACACACACACACACACACACACACATTTCATGCATATGTGTCCATACATCGTTGTGCACTTATATGTAGCACACATGTTCTCTTTATTTGCTCATGCATTAGTTCGTAAATAGATTTAAATTCCTAGCTGATCATGTTCTAGGAATTGGATTTAAGAAATAATACACTTGAATGTATTTGTGAATTTTAGTTTTGATTTCCATGTTTGTTGTTTTTTTTTCATGTTTATATTTGTTTTTTTGTCAGTTGGTAATCTTATGATGAAAATTATATTTCCAAGATTTTCCGTTCATTAGGGGTCCAACCATGTGTGGATTTGTCCCTAGATGAGTTTCGAGTGATTCAAAGACTTATTGAAGTGTTTTTGAGTGTTTTTGAGACTTTCGGAGTTAGTTTGGGATTCGGGGGTATTTTAGGAAATTTGAATGTGTTTCAGATATTTTTCGAGACCGTTGAGACATTCCGAATGTTGATCAAAAACTAGGAGTAGTTTATGAGTTGCAAGGTTGTCCGAATTTGGTTTCCAAATGGTTGGGGTGAAATTGGCATTGGTGTAGGCAACTAGCTGACGAGTAGATTTTTGTGTCGTTGAAAGCATCTTCAAAATATTTATAATAAATCAATCTTGCTATAAGGCATGAGTCAAAAGACATATATAGAAATAAAACTAGTACATCGTGCAAGCAAGGGTATTGTTCTGCTGAGATGTGTTGTTAACCGTTTCAAGTTTTAGAGTTTAGGGAAAGCATGTAAATAGAATGCAAATGAGGTGAGAATGGTGTGTGTGTGTGTGTGTGTGTTGGGTGTTGTGTGTGTGCAAAGAAAAAGAAAAAGAAAATATAAAAATAAACAAGAGAATATGTAGGGGTGAGAATGGTGATTAAATGAGAAATAATAAAAGGGTGGATAAGAGAGATGCATGAAAGTGGTCACATAAGGGTTTACAAGTTCACCAATCCGATTTATACCCATTCATAGAGCTAATGGTTGAAGAGTGTGTCGAGAACCTCTCAAACACGAAACCACAACCAACATATGTGAACCAATTCTACAAACCAATGCTAGATTGAGCCCCAATACTAACATGATAATGTAAAATGGTAACGTTAAGTCTAATGAATGTGGAAAGAGTAATTGTTCCTCCAACCATACCTTACCTAGAGCCCCTAGTGCAAGAAATAGCCGAATTCCCAATTATTGTGACTCCAACCACAAACTCAACTAAAGCTCCTAGCGTGAGAAGTAGCCAAAGTCTAATGTATAACAAAAAAATGAACCAAACCTCTTTAAATATGGCAACTAACAAGCTCATTCATTCTTACTAGCTAATTAGCCGAGACTATGCCTGGATGGCCTTCCTAAAGCACAATCCTAACTCAAATTCACTCTAATCCATCCATACACATGCAATTTCGACATTCCATCAATATACACACATAAATGGGACATTTGATTACAACTACTCCTACAATTACATTAATCTACTCCTAATCCCATTCATGGATACATATTAATTTCCAATCTCCATACACAAGCATTTTAAGACAAGAGATATATTCAATAATAACAAGAATGAATTAAAACACAAATTAGATATAAAAACAACCGCACATTATATTTGTAAGTTCCTCATATTTTGATTGGCTTATTTCGTTGACAAACCACATTGGGGATTATTCTTTGTAAGGGTAATTTAGGCCTCTTGAGTATGATCAAGCTTCAAGGACATCATCTCTCTCAAAGAGCACTTCAAAGGTATCTCACTAGTTTAACCTTCTTTGAAGAGATCTAGTTGCACACACTCACTTGCATGCATTATTGTTCTTATCTTCATGTTATTGAATGATGTATTGTATGCCTCTTTTCACTCTCCACACTTGCACATTTTGCACATCACTTAGTGTGTTGAGTCTGCCTAGAAAAGAGAATTTCTTCTCTTAGCGCGGCATAGACCGCTTGGCAAGACATGCTTGCACCGCGGCATACAGAGCGGTATACCTCAGCAGGATCATGCTCCCTGTACCGCTTTCTGTACACTTGCACGCAAAGCGACCCAAGTCGCGGTGTTGTCCAGTAAGCCTCTGTTGCCCATACCGCGGCCTGTGCACCTACATGCACAGCGCCCTGTACCGCGTTGTTGTCCAGACGGTGCACTGCTGTGTGTACCGCGGTCTGGACACTTGCCTGCGACGCGGTCCATCTAGCGGTATTGACGGGATTTTGTGCCCTAAGTTCAAAACGACTATGTTTCAACTAGGGCTCCCTTATATATGCTCTATCTTCTTCCTTGCTCGTTTTTCATGAGTTAAAGAAGCCATTATTGAGAGGCCAAGCTTTCCTTAGAGAGAGAAACTCCCAAGAACTCATCTTTACTCAACCAAACACAAATCCATGTGCATTTAACCTCTTCAAGCATTATCTCATCATGGATTCTTCTTGCTTTCATTGACTAGGTAACTTGAACATGCCCTAAATCTCTTTGTATTTATTTATGTTCTTGCTTGCCTAGGGTTAGCTCTTTTATGTGACTTTATTGCATATCTTTTATGTTTATTGGCATTTATAACATGATTGAGTTGTTGTGTGTTGGTTGAGAGCCTTGTTCATTAATAGCTAGCATTTAGGACGATTTTACCCTTCTAGCTAAATCTTCATGCATTTGCATTTAGATATTGATATCTAGGATTTGCATTTATTGACATCTTTAAATCCTTAGATAAGCATTTATTGTTGCCTAGCATTAATTGCATGTTTGAATATCTTTTACATATTCACATAGGTTGTTTAACCTCTTCATTGATTGTTAAGCTTTGTGACTAAGTGAGTTAGTGCACAAGCTTGTGGTCAAGAATCACTATTAAAGGCCCGTTGGGTAGAGTGAAAGGGTTAGTGACCAAGTAGGTGTGACTTGAGGTCAACCTAGGTTGTAAACTTTCGTTCAAATAGTGGATTTGAGGACCGTATGTGGCTAGAAGGATAGCCCGTGAGTTTTGCCCAGTTGGAGGGTTTCTCACGTAAACCAATCCTTGTGTTTTTATTGTTTTCCGCATATTTATGTTGGATTGATTGATTGCTATTATGGAGTAGGTTTATTAAAATTGATTAAGTCGAAAAGTTGGTTATAAATCAACTAAAACCTATTCACCCCCCTCTAGGTTGTATTAGACACACTTTGTGTATTTTCAATTGGTATCAGAGCAGGTTCCTAGATACACTTAGGTGATCCTTGCTCGTTGTGTGTCTTGCATTTTGTTTGTGTTTGTTGCATCATAAACATTCATCTCATTCATACCCAAACACTATGAGTGGGAACGGAAGTGGTAATGAGGGAGCCTCTAGCACAAGACCCCCTTTGCTCACCAGAATAAACTATGCCTCTTGGAAAGGCAAGATGGAGTCTTACATTTGCCAAATAAATGACCGAGCATGGATGGCAATTGAAGATGGCTACACTCTTCCGGAAAAGACTCTTGAAGACGAAAGTGTAGTTCCAAAGCCAAAGTCGGAATGGTCAACTCAAGAGTTTGAAGCATCCAAGTGGAACAACAAGGCTATGCATGCTATTCTTTGTGCAATGGATGACAATCAGTACAAATTGATCCAAACAACAAGAATTGCAAAAGAGGCATGGGAGATTCTAGAGACAGCCCATGAGGGAACCGAGGTGGTCAAGGACTCCAAGCTTCAAGTCCTCCAAACACAATTCGAGCAAATTAGGATGGAGGATGATGAGTGCTTCAACGACTTTCAAGTGAAGATGATGGACATAGTCAATCAAAGCCATCAACTTGCTGATCCCTATTCGGATAGGAGGATCAAGCAAAAAATTATGAGGTCGCTTCTAGCAAGATTTGAGTCAAAAGTGACGGCTCTTGAGGAGAATAGTGACTACAAGAATATGAAGCCAAGTGAAGTTATTGGAAGGCTTCTAGCATATGAGTCTAGATGGACTCCCATACCTACACCTCAAAAGAAGCAAAAGAGCATTGCTCTGAAGACTTCTAAGGTTGAGAAGGAGGAATAAGACTCAGATGAAGAAATAGCCCTCATGGTGAAGAAATTCAAGAAGTTCATCAATTTTAAGAAGAGGGGATTTGGATCCAAAGGAAAGGAAATAAAGAAGAAGACTCCTTTCAAGAAGTTTGAGTCAAGTGAAGACAAGCCCACAAGAAAAAGGATTCAATGCTTCGAATGTGGAGGTTTCGGACACATCTCCACGGATTGTGGAAATTTGAAAAATAAGAAGAAAGGAAAGGCCATGGCCGCCACGTGGAGCGATGGCGATGACTTGGAAGAAGAAGGAGAATCCTCGGATGATGAGGATCATGTGACAAACTTTATTGC
Organism: Dipteronia sinensis; assembly: GCA_033220585.1. Classification (NCBI taxonomy): domain Eukaryota; kingdom Viridiplantae; phylum Streptophyta; class Magnoliopsida; order Sapindales; family Sapindaceae; genus Dipteronia; species Dipteronia sinensis. Next base: position 29,576,485 of record CM065644.1, on the reverse strand, counting down.
CTTCGCATCTTCTCTCAAGAGTAAGGAAGCAATAGATGATGAAGAGGTAGAGAAACAAAGTGAAGATGACTCTAGCGATGGTGACTCTTCATCCCATTCAACAAATATGGATGTAGGAGGAATGGATCTTGAAGGCTTCATTGAGCATTTTCAAAGCTGAAGATTGAAGATGAAGAAAGAGATTCAAAGGCTAAAAGGAGAGAATCTCAAGCTATCCACCGAAGCTACTCACTTAAATAAAGAAGTGAAAATAGCCAAAAGGAATGAGGAATTGATGGAAAAGGAGCTTGAAGAAGCTAGAGAGATCATTGCTAAGATGACCTCAAGCACGAATAAACTTGACCACATGTTGGGAGTTGGCAAGAGGCCAAGTGATAAGAAAGGTCTTGGCTATGAAGATGACAAGGAAACCTCATCCTCAAGCAAGATTGTGTTTGTTAAGAGTGTGGATAACAAAGAGCCTCCACCCCCACAATATCCTAGGAAGAAGATCGAACTAGGAGAGTGCTCTAAAGATCCTCAAGTCAAGGTAGCACAAGGGAAACAAGCTCAAGCTCAATCAACAAGGGTGCATCAAGTAAGTTTCCCTCAACCGAAATACCATCAAGCCAAAAAACAATTCATGCAAGGTCAACCAAGGAAGCAATTCATTCAAACTCAACAACAAAGAAGAAGAGAACCAATCCAACACTAAAGACAGGATCAAATGCTTGGGAAAGCCCCTTTGTACTCACAAGGGCATGGTATGTCTTCTTATTTCATTCCCACTTGTCACTTTTGTGGTGTTGATGGTCACATTAGACCAAATTGCTTCAAATACATTGAAATGTGTAGAATCAAGAGCATGATTGAAAGAAATAGAGCTAGAGCTAAAATGCATGTTCCTAGGAAATTTAGAGCAAATTTGCATGATCCGAGGAAATCTAGAGCCAATGTGACTAATACCACTAGGAATGAGAACATTACACCTAGGTGGATTAGAAGGGATAACTATTCTTGCTATGTGGCTCAAATCGCCTTGAAGGCAAATGCCTCTAACACTTGGTATTTGGATAGTGGGTGTTCTAGGCATATGACGGGGAACAAGAGCTTCTTTAAATCCATTGTCATGGAGGATGGAGGATTTGTCACCTTTGGTGATGGATCTAAAAAGAAAGTCATAGGGAAAGGAACCATTTTCATTCCCGATTTACCCTCCTTGTCCAATGCTTTACTTGTTGATGGCTTGCAAGCAAATCTTATAAGCATTTATCATCTTAATGATGATGGACTCTCTGTATTGTTTAACAAAAATGATTGCTCTATTTTAATGCCAAATGGAAAAACCTTGCTAAAAGGAAAGAGATCTAGTGACAATTGCTATTGTCTTGAAGCTAGTGCTATCTCTTGCAATATGTCCAAATGTGAGGAAATTGAGTTATGGCATCAAAGACTTGGCCACATGAACTATCGAGATTTGAGAATCTTAGATAAGTTCAAGGTTGTGCGTGGCCTCCCTAAGCTTGGGAAGAAAGTCGATGGCGTTTGTGGACCTTGTCAACAAGGGAAACAAACCAAAAGTATGCACAAGAAAGGCAAGTATCTCGCCACCAAGGAGCCATTAGAGCTTCTACATATGGACCTTATGGGTCCTATACAAACCGAGAGTCTCGGCGGCAAGAGATACATTTTTGTTTGTGTTGATGATTTCTCAAGATTTACATGGACATATTTTCTTAGAGAAAAATCTGAAACTTTTGAAAAATTTAAAATGCTTTGCACTAAAATTCAAAATGAAAAGAACTCACACATTAAAAGCATTAAAAGAATCAGGAGTGACCATGGGAGGGAATTTGAAAACGCTTGTTTTGAAAGCTATTGCAATAGCTTAGGCATTTCCCATGAGTTTTTGGCTCCTAGAACTCCTCAACAAAATGGGATTGTTGAGAGGAAGAATAGGGTCCTTCAAGAGATGGGCCGTGTGATGTTGCTTAGCAACAATGTCCCTAGGAACCTTTGGGCCGAGGCCGTCAATATGGCTTGCTACATAGGAAATAGAGTCTTCCTAAGGCCCGGTACTAGGCAAACCTCCTATGAATTATGGAAGGGTAGGAAGCCAAATATTAGCTACTTCCACTCATTTGGGAGCAAATGCTACATTCTAAATAACCGAGATCAACTTGGCAAGTTTGATGCCAAGAGTGATGAGGGGATTTTTATTGGCTATGCTCTTAATAGTAAGGCCTATAGAGTTTTCAATTTAAAAACTCGGAGTGTCATGGAATCATCTAATGTCGTCATAGATGATTGTAGGCCTAAGACTAGAGACCATGATGAGGAGGTCATTGTGCTTGATGATCCTTTCTTGGAGAAGAATGTTGAGACTTCAATTGATGTGAAGTCAAGTCTTGATGAAGAGGTCATCCAACCTCTTGATAGAGATCCATCTTTGGACTCTAAAGAACCCGCTCCATGGGTTAGACATCTCCACAATAAGAATGACATTCTTGGAGATATGAATGAGGGTGTTAGGACTAGGCGTCAAATAGCTAATCAAATTAGCTATACTTGTTACACCTCTCAAATTGAACCCAAAAAGGTTGATGAAGCCTTGAATGATGAGTTTTGGGTTCTTGCCATGCAAGAAGAGCTAAACCAATTTGAAAGAAATGAGGTTTGGACTCTTGTTCCTAGACCCAAAGATACTAATGTCATAGGCACCAAATGGGTTTATAGGAATAAGTCGGATGAGAATGGCAACATTGTGCGCAACAAGGCTAGACTTGTAGCACAAGGATACTCTCAAATTGAGGGTATTGACTTTGAGGAGACTTTTGCTCCGGTTGCCTGTCTTGAGTCCATAAGGCTTCTTTTGTCCATATCATGTGTGCACAAGTTCAAATTGCATCAAATGGATGTTAAGAGTGCCTTCCTAAATGGTCTCTTGCATGAGGAAGTGTTTGTTGAGCAACCCAAGGGGTTTGTGGATCCACATCACCCCAATCATGTCTATAGCCTCAAGAAGGCTTTATATGGGTTGAAACAAGCACCTAGGGCTTGGTATGAGTGCCTCACTCAATTTCTTGTTGATAATGACTACACTAGGGGTAGTGTTGACAAAACCTTATTCATCAAGAGGAACAAAGATGAGCTTTTCATAGCTCAAATTTATGTTGATGATATTGTTTTTGGCTCCACCAACAAATCCAAAGTCCAAAAATTTGTTGATGTCATGTCTCATGAGTTTGAGATGAGTCTTGTTGGTGAGCTCAATTACTTCCTAGGTTTGCAAATCAAGCAATTGCATGATGGGATTTTCATATCCCAAGCTAAGTATGCTAAGAACCTAGTGAAGAAGTTTGGCCTTGAGAATGCCAAACATTGTGACACACCCATGAGTACCACCTTGAAACTAAGCAAGGATGCTAGTGGCAAGAGTGTGGAACAAAGTCTTTATCGTGGTATGATTGGTAGCTTGCTTTACTTGACCGCAAGTAAACCCGATATAGCCTTTAGTGTGGGTGTATGTGCTAGGTACCAAGCGGATCCTTAGGAATCCCATCTCTCCTCCGTGAAGAGAATCATTCGATATGTGAATGGGACATCCAACTATGGAATATGGTACTCTTTTGACACTAATGCTAGCTTAGTTGGCTTTAGTGATGTAGATTGGGCAGGAAATTGTGATGATAGGAAGAGTACATCGGGCGGTTGCTTCTTCCTAGGCAACAACTTGGTCTCATGGTTTTGCAAGAAGCAAAACTCCATCTCTCTATCCACAGCTGAAGCGGAATACATAGCCGCCGGGAGTGCTTGCACACAACTCCTTTGGATGAAACAAATGCTTGTGGATTACGGCTTTGATCAAGGTATTCTTACCCTTTATTGTGATAACATGAGTGCAATTAACATTTCAAAGAATCCAGTTCAGCACTCTAGGACAAAGCATATAGACATTAGGCATCATTTCATTAGGGAACTAGTTGAAAACAAATGCATTGCTCTTGAGCATGTGGGCACTAATGATCAACTAGCGGATTTATTTATAAAGCCCTTAGACTCAACTAGGTTCAAGTCACTTAGTAGGTCTATTGGGATTTGTCATATGCCTTGATGTGTTTTGGTGTTTGACCCCTTATGAGGAACTCAAGCAAAGAGAGCAACCTTGCATGTTGGAATAAGCAAAAACTTGATCAACTTTATGCTTATTTATTAATTGCTTGAGTATTCTTGGTTGTGCTTATATATATTATTATATGGTTTTTTATTTAATAAGTGTGCCTTGCTTGATTTGTAATCCATGTCACCTCTATGTTCAAAAATGCATTTTTGGACTAGGAGATTTTGATTGGGAAAGTACACTTGAATGACCCATAATTTAACTCCATGACATGAGAACCTTTAATGACATGCTTAAAATAATATGCATGAAATGTTTTTTGATTGCTCTAGTGCAAAATATGTGTGAAAGCAAATGGGAAGCCTAAACCCAATAAGGATCTAGTATCCATGCTATAAACAAGGATGTCTCATCAAAATTTAGTCTTCTCTCTCTCTTTATTAGTTGAACAAGACTACTATCATACGGGTGTCCCACCCGGAAAAATCAAAAAGGGTGCAAAAGTCACTCATGTCTTGTTTTGCTTATAAAGGTTGATATAGTTGCCTTTTAAATTGAAATTCTTTTTGAAAAACTATATCTTGTTTGCTTATAACAAAAGGGTATAAATTGGTTTCAATTCTTTTGGAAACCCTTTTGATGTTTGCTTTGCCAAATACCATTTGCTTGAACCATGATGTTACATGTCTTACATCCAAAGCAATTAAGTCACACATCTTCTTCTAAACAATAAAACCCTCAATGATTCTCTCTCAATTAATTGAGTTGCATAACGTTGTTGTATATGATTATGCACTTATCTTGCAAATAGCTCTCTTTGCTAAAGTGACCCGGTTGGGGAATACTCCTTTGCCTATCTCATGACAAAAAGGGGGAGTAATGTGGTTTTATTTAAGGGGATTGCATATTTGGAGAGATTGTCCCGTTGAGGGGGAGTAACCTATATAGGGGGAGCATTTGCATGTTGCATGTTGTAGTTTTCTTTTATTATGCAAATTGCTCTTATTTATTTATCTCTCTTGATCACCTCACATACACTTGTCTTGGAAAGTGTAGTCTCATTGTTTTGTAGGGATGGCTATTCTACAAGAGCTTGAAGTTTTGAAGACCTATTATCTAGGTATCTTTTTGTAATGTAGAATATCTCTTTGTTGACCTTTAGTTTTTACTTTTTTGTGAGGATGATTTGTGAGTGGTGGTTTTGTCACGAAATAGCCAAAGGGGGAGATTGTAAGTTCCTCATATTTTGATTGGCTTATTTCGTTGACAAACCACATTGGGGATTATTCTTTGTAAGGGTAATTTAGGCCTCTTGAGTGTGATCAAGCTTCAAGGACATCATCTCTCTCAAAGAGCACTTCAAAGGTATCTCACTAGTTTAACCTTCTTTGAAGAGATCTAGTTGCACACACTCACTTGCATGCATTATTGTTCTTATCTTCATGTTATTGAATGATGTATTGTATGCCTCTTTTCACTCTCCACACTTGCACATTTTGCACATCACTTAGTGTGTTGAGTCTGCCTAGAAAAGATAATTTCTTCTCTTAGCGCGGCATAGACCGCTTGGCAAGACATGCTTTCACCGCGGCATATAGAGCGGTATACCTCAGCAGGGTCATGCTCCCTGTACCGCTTTCTGTACACTTGCACGCAAAGTGACCCAAGTCGCGGTGTTGTCCAGTAAGCCTCTGTTGCCCATACTGCGGTCTGTGCACCTGCATGCACAGCGCCCTGCATAGCGTTGTTGTCCAGACGGTGCACTGCTGTGGACACTTGCCTGCGACGCGGTCCATCTAGCGGTATTGACGGGATTTTGTGCCCTAAGTTCAAAACGACTATGTTTCAACTAGGGCTCCCTTATATATGCTCTATCTTCTTCCTTGCTCGTTTTTCATGAGTTAAAGAAGCCATTATTGAGAGGCCAAGCTTCCCTTAGAGAGAGAAACTCCCAAGAACTCATCTTTACTCAACCAAACACAAATCCATGTGCATTTAACCTCTTCAAGCATTATATCATCATGGATTCTTCTTGATTTCATTGACTAGGTAACTTGAACATGGCCTAAATCTCTTTGTATTTATTTATGTTCTTGCTTGCCTAGGGTTAGCTCTTTTATATGACTTTATTGCATATCTTTGATGTTTATTAGCATTTATAACATGATTGAGTTGTTGTGTGTTGGTTGAGAACCTTGTTCATTAATAGCTAGCATTTAGGACGATTTTACCCTTCTAGCTAAATCTTCATGCATTTGCATTTAGATATTGATATCTAGGATTTGCATTTATTGACATCTTTAAATCCTTAGATAAGCATTTATTGTTGCCTAGCATTAATTGCATGTTTGAATATCTTTTACATATTCACATAGGTTGTTTAACCTCTTCATTGATTGTTAAGCTTTGTGACTAAGTGAGTTAGTGCACAAGCTTGTGGTCAAGAATCACTATTAAAGGCCCGTTGGGTAGAGTGAAAGGGTTAGTGACCAAGTAGGTGTGAATTGAGGTCAACCTAGGTTGTAAACTTTCGTTCAAATAGTGGATTTGAGGACCGTATGTGGCTAGAAGGATAGCCAGTGAGTTTTGCCCAGTTGGAGGGTTTCTCACGTAAATCAATCCTTGTGTTTTTATTGTTTTCCGCATATTTATGTTGGATTGATTGATTGCTATTATGGAGTAGGTTTATTAAAATTGATTAAGTCGAAAAGTTGGTAATAAATCAACTAAAACCTATTCACCCCCCCTCTAGGTTGTATTAGACACACTTTGTGTATTTTCAATATTGAGCACAAATTAGGTTTACAAATATTCCCAAGTAGGGATTTACACATATGGAAAACAAGATATACAAGAGACGAGATAAAAGAGATAACCCAAGTGGAGAACCCCTCCAATATGTGCCAATCTCCTTTGATCCATGCTTGGCTGGAAATTTGTCCAAAGATCACTCATAATCTCTAGAATCTACCCACAAATGTGGGGAAGGATGAGTAGAAATGATGGTGGTGAGCTTTCCATGGAGGAAAACCTCCATGGAAGCTTGAAAGCTTCTTTCTCTCTTGGTTGATGAAAGCGAAGATGAAGAAGATGAAGTTTGGGTCTGTGTATATTCTTAAGAGAAGAGAGGAAAATGTGTTTATATAGTGTTGGGAGGTTAGGGCTGGAACCCTGAAAATTCGCTAGAAATGGCCTATCGCTGCTCGATCGGCGGGTTGGATCGGCGGTCGGGTGACAGCCGATCTGACCTCTAAATTACATGTGTTCTTCTGGATTGAAATGGCGGTCTAAACGGCGGTCAGGGTGTGACGGCCGAATTGACTGCCAAACTTCAGGAACCTACTGTCTTCGAACGACAGTTGGAATGGCAGTCAACTGACCGCTAAAATTCTTCTTTTCTGAACCTGTCCCATAAGCTGTTGGAAGCCAGAGGGGATTCTGCCATGTACTCGATGTCGCATTCTGGCTCGGCAATGGATCAACTGTGTTACTCGGCTGGGCTTAGATCACGCCGCGGTCTGTGTCAACGGTGATACGCGGCATTCTGAATACTTCCAATTCATTCTCTTTTCGGCATGTTTTTGCCTCCCAAACTATTCTTTAAGCTCAAAACCAAAATGTAGGGAATATGTACCTACACATGGCTCAGCAAACACATTATATACAAAATACGCTCAGAAACGAGAATAATCGATAGGAAAGTGGGGACCTAAAATAGGTATAAAATTGTCCGATCACTAGCCTTTGGAGGGCAAACCTTCCCCGAAAGTGCCTCGCAACCGATGTTGGGGGCTTTTCCTTGTTGAAGGAAAGGTAAGGAAAGCCTTCACCAAGAAGGCATGGTTGCACACGTAGGTGGCCAAGGAAGGCTTTCGACCCACGCAGGCATATGCTTAGCGTGTAGGCAAGAGCCTTGCGCGAAGGCTTGCCTTTGCTAATGGCCTTCACATAGGCATCAAATTTCATATATTCCATATATGAAATTTCAAATAGTAATTTCTCACTCATTCGTATCGCCGATGGTCTTCGTCTTTGTCCATATATTCCATCCTTGTACATCAAATTTCAAATAGTGATTTCTCACTCATTTTAAACCCAAATTGAGTGATTCAAAAAGTGAGAGACTCATATTTCAAGGTATAATAAAGTCCAAACATTTTCAGAGGCAAATAACTCTTAGAGGGATTTAACTATAATTTGTGAAAATCTTCTTCACTAATCAAGGTATCACTTGTTCTTTTATGTTTATAGGATTTGATTGCATAATTATTTTACTTTGATTTATGTTTGTATTGACCTAGATAACATAGATTGGTGATTCTACTTTGCTTAAACTGGATATACATGATTTATGAGTTGAAATGCATCTAGTTTCCATAGGATGTTGTTAGCTGGCATTCCATGTTCTGTGTTTGTCATGAACACATTAGATCATGCCTTGCATAGGTTAAAATCTCAATAAGGTCTTGGAAAGATCTAGGTTGAGTTTCTACAAGCATTTATTAGTCAAAGGCTTGTGGGTAGAATATTTGTTTATACATAAGAAGGTATCATAGAGATTGATCATTTGAGGATGTATTCTCTATTCAACTAGTGGATTGTGTTATAGTGACCGTGGATTCGGTCGGTGGATGTTTCTTCCGTGAGGAGGTTTTTCCACGTAAATCCTTGTGTTCAATATCTCTAACTCAGTCTTATATAAATTGTATATTTGTGCTTAATTGAATATTTTGTGAATTGAATTCAAGTTGTAAATTTGTGCTTAGTAGAACTTTACGTAAATTGAATACAACTTGTATATTTTTACTTAGTTGAATATTTTGTTAAGAGAATACATTTGAGTATTGAGTAAAAGAGAAGAGACAAACTATACAAGATCATTATACTTGTATTTTACGTGTTTAGTATTTGCTTACTTGTGTATATTTGTAATATTAAACTAAAGGTGGTGAAATTGCGCTTTAATGTATTTGATTTAATATTTATATCAAGTTTGTAAATGTTGAATTGTATACTCACAAAGTATTCGAAAAAAGTCTCGAAAAAAGTATAGTAAAAGAGAATCAACCTATTCACCCCCTCTAGGTTGTTTAGTTCATAACCTTATAGGAATTTCATAACTTATACCTCGAAACGAAGGGTTTACTGCAGAAACCTAGTATTGATCATATGCAAATATTTCGTCGCATAATTAGCATTTCTATGATATGAATAATCCCTAAATGATTCAAAATGCCAGAAGTACACAATTCAAATTCTCGTAACTTATTTTCAATAAAGTTATAATGGTTTTTATATGGTTTAAAACAATTCGGAAGAATGTGGTATGATTGCCTTATTGAACACATCATAAAATGGTTCTATAAACTAAAGTTCATATATACCTCATGTGTATTCATAAAGACATCGGAGTCCGGATTTGTAATTGAAGAAGTATATGTTGATGGCATTTAATTGAAACTCTTGAAGAGCTTCTAAAACTTCTGAATATTTGAAACGAGAATTTGAGATGAAAGTTTTGCGGAAAATAAAATATTGTTTCGGCCTGAAGATCAAGCATAATTTAAATGGATTGCTTGTTTCAGACTCAATATGGATGAGTCTCATTCTTTGAGCATCCCTATGGTTTTCTGATCTTTAAATCCTAAGAAAGATCCATTTCGATCTAAAGATAAAGATAAAATGATACTTGGTCCAGAAGTACCTTATGTTATTGGTGTTGTATTATATTTAGCACAATGCAGGATGTTTGTATGTCAATACATGAAGATAATGATGCTTGTATTACACAAGTTAGAGGAGGGTACATCATTGGAGACAGAACCAAACAAATATCACCAAAGTTCGTCTACGCTCATGAAATCCAAGAAAGCTGACAAATCAATATCAAATAGATACGGTCTACAAATAATCTTGCAGATTTATTTACTAAGATTTTAACGCCCGCAACATTAGAGCAATTGATTTATGAAATCGGGATGCGTCAACTTAACAAACTACAAGATTGAGAACAAATAATTTTTCAAGGGGATAATATTCTTCACTTTGGACATTTGTGGACTACACTCTTTTTCCTTGACCAGGTTTTACACCACTGGGTTTTATTCGTAAGGTTTTTAATAAGGAGGTATTTAAGCACGTCCAATATCATTTTGAAGAATCTCATAAATTATTATCAAGGTGGCGTACATCCAAGGGGGAGGGTTGTGATATAATTGACTATCAACACCTAGAGAATAATTCACAATTACCTCTCTTGATCTTATTTCCTATTTCATTGTAGAGGTAATCTTATTTTCTATTTCACCGTAAAAGCAATTCTCCCTATGCCTATATATAGGCTTATTTGAAAGTTCCTAAGATGGATATCTAGCAACCTAGAGGAGGGGGGGGGGGGGGGGGGGGGGGGGTGAGGTGAATAGGTTGAATCAAATTTCAACAACTTTTACAGACTTTGATTGTTGGACAAACAAACTATCAAAGCACTTCCTAAAAACAAACACCAATAAGCTTCACAATATGGTTAGTAGTAACAAGTACGAAAGATATAACAATTTAGAGTAACTACTACAATGTAAAGTAAATGAATTCAATAAAATAAAATCAACTAAAGGATTTTTTTTAACGTTGCAAAACTTCAAAACTTAAGAAAACATCCACTGGTTGATTCTGAAATATACATACGCGGTTAAATTGCCTTAAGCTAACCTAGAGAGAGGGGGGGGGGGGGGGGGGGTGAATATGTTTTTATACCTTTACCTTTTTCAATCCCTTGAAACAAACAAGAGTTGTCCCTCTATCTAGCTTTAATCACAACACTTTGAACAAAAAAGGATATTTAGACAATCAATAAGCATTTTCAAACAAGGCATTGTCAATCAAGTCTACAAGTTGCTAGTGAAGGAAATATAATAAAACTTAAAACAAAGAATAATTGTTTTCTAAATAAAGTCCAATATGTACAAGTAGTAATCAAAGTATGATTATTTAACAATAAGTCTAAGTGTAAATAAAATGATATTTACAACTTTGATCAAATGAAGTGCTTGCTTCTCACACATTACAACAATCTTGATTACAAGAATATCTAGATATAAAGTTTGTGAAACAAGATACAACCATACACATACAAATATAAAAGAGAGATATGAAGGATTGATATAAGGTTTTTTTAACGTGGTAAAACCTCCGAAAGGGAAATATCCACGGGTTGAATACAACCATCGAGTACTTTTATTATTGGAAAGTAGATAAGAAATTCCTTAAAAGTGACCAACAAATGATACACTCACTATTGGACTCTATGTCTACCCAATCCCTATTCGTAGATTGGAAATACCTCAAGAGTGATCAACCCATTGAAACACTCTCTATTGGACTCCACTTCTACACAACACCATTGTGAGATCGGAAATTCCTCAAGAGTGATCAACCCATTGAAACACTCTATATTGGACGCCTTGTCTTCTCAATATCCCAGGTTTACCAATAATATAGTCTACTTTCTATCCAAGGCACTCTTGCCTCTAGAAAGTCTCCTTTGCATAACTATCCAGATCTCCCCAATCCTAGCCATGACTTCTTGCTTAACTCTCCGGATCTTTTCAATCCTAGTCAAGACTTCTTGCTTGGTTATCCGGACCACTTGTCCTAACCAAGACTTCTTGCTTATCTATTCGGACCACGTGTCCTAGCCAAGACTTCATGCCTTTTACAAGGACTTCCTAGTGTGATCAATGAATTCAAAATGCAAACAAGCACTCAACATATAATATGAGATCCATACATTCTATGGGAACTAGACATAGGCATGTGATTTCATAAATCAAAATTGTCTAGTTACTATAGATAAACAAATCCTAGAACATGTGAAACACCTAAACACATTTAATTCCTAGAATCATTCATCCAACTAAAAATTGAATGAATCATATACATTAAGCACACATTCAAGGTTTTAGTAACAAATATAAACATGCTAGATTCACAAGACATGATCAATGAGTATTCTAGCAAATATTTAGAGCATGTATTTATGCACAAATCAATTAAATCCTAATTAGATCTAAATATAAAATCAAATGTGCTAATCTTATATATGTTCAACTAATGAGTTATAGCACATGATAAGGCTATCAATCATGAAAATAAAGTCAATCAAAGAACAAATAGCCCTAGATAATAAGCTAATCACAATACAACTTACAAACATGTGAAAACCTAGATTTCAAGAAAAACTAGTTCACATTTAAGTCTCTAATTAGACAAGATTAACCTATAATCGAAGCTCTACTTCTCAAATGCATTTGTCCAAGTAACACATACATATTGAAGAATAAAATCTAAGGTAATTGAAGACTTTGAAGATCAAAACACAAAGAATAGATCAATACCTTGTAATCTCGTGCAGTTTCGGTTTTGAGTGTGTAACCATCACAGAACTTGAACAAATTTCTGCAAACTAAGGTATGGGACTTCAATACAAAGATTTTTCAACTTGAGTCACTCAAATTAGATAAGAAATGAGAGAGATTTGGTGTTTGGAAGATGATAAAAGCCTTCTGCCCATCTAATCAAGAATCAATAAATCAATAAATTCATCATTTGGAATCCAAAATTGTATCAACAATTATAAACATATTCTCTCATTCAAAATTATCCACACATTCAACCCAAAATTGATATTTACCAAGAATATTCACATTCATCAAATATCCATACTTGTCTATAAACAAAAATAGAAAAAATTAAGTGCAAGAGTTTGAGTTGAAAAGATTAAACCAATGTGGTGGCATTGTTGTAGACTCAAAATGGGTAGGTTCTCGCCCGTTTTATGAGCACTCTTGGCTTGCTTGTCCCTCCAAGACTTGCAAGTGGCCGGTGTGTTGAATCTAAGAGATAAAGAACCTAACAATAAGCACAATTCCTAACCACAAAGGTTAACATTCATTGAATTTATCTCATACTAAAATATCTCAAGCACAAATATCAACCACAATTATTCCCAAAACTAATACAACTAACATAAAATTTAACAAGCAAATAATAAAAATTGAACTAAAGGTGAAAACATGAAATGGATAAACCTCCATGGGTTGCCTCCCATAAGCGCCTCAGTTATCGTCTAGGCAAGACGTTGTTGGGTGTTCTAATCATCACTTATGATCAAAGATCTGACCCCCTCCAATTTGGCCTCAACACCCATGTACCTTTTCAATCTTTGTCCATTCACCTTAAATGTCCAGTCATCCTTCAGGCTTTTTAGTTCCACCATTCCATTAGGCAATACATCAATCACTCGATATGGTCCCGACCATCTAGACTTTAGCTTTCCCAGGAAAATCCTTAAGTGAGATTCGTAGAGTAACACAAGCATCCCTGGTTGGAAGTCAGTTCTCATCAAGTTCTTGTCATGGATTATCTTCATTTTTTCCTTGTAAATTCGTGCACTTTCGTAAGCTTGCAATCTGAACTCCTATAGTTCATTCAACTGCAGATTTCTTTCTTCACCCACCTTGTCATATTCCCAATTCAAACTCTTTATTGCCCACCATGCACGATATTCCAATTCAACCGGAAGGTGACATTCTTTCCCATACACCAATCTGTATGGACTCATTCCGATGAGGGTCTTGTAGGTGTCCGATATGCCCGTAGAGCGTCATTTAATTTTGCTGCCCAATCTTTCCGTGTGGACTTCACTGTTTTCTCCAAAATTTGCTTGATGTGCTTGTTGCTTACTTTGACTTGTCCCGATGGCTGCGGGTGGTATGGAGTGGCTACCTTGTGACAGACTCCATATTTCTTCATCAGGTTCCCAAAAATCTTGTTGCAAAAATGGCTCCCTCCATCACTGATGATCACTCTTGGGGTTCCGAATCTAGCTAGAATGTTTTCTTTTACAAATTTAACCACCACCTTGCTATCATTTGTCCTTATAGCAACTGCTTCAACCCATTTCGAAACATAATCCACTCATACCAGGATATAGCTTTTCCTTTCTGAAAGGGGAAATGGTCTCATGAAATCAATCCCCCACGTGTCAAACAATTCCACCACTAAGATTTTTGCTTGAGGCATCTCATTCCTAGCCCCAAAATACCCCCCGCACTGCAACTCATAGCAAAATCTGAGGATATCTCCCTATTCTGATTCAGGCACACACATTCGGATTACCTGATCAGGACCATGTTTAACCAGATATGGTTCGTCCCAGAAAAACTGCCTAGCCCTTGCCATGAACCATTTCTTTCTCTGATAATCTAACTCTGGTGGAAAAACTCTGTGGGTCAAATATTTAGCCAGATCGGCGTACCAAGGCTCCTCACCATATACTACCACCCATAATTGCTCATCTGGAAAATTTCTCTCAATGGAACCTCCTCCTCTCAAGATGGACACTCATGAACCAGTCTACTAAGATAGTCTGCTGCCACATTCTCACACCCCTTCTTTTCTCTTATTTCTAAATCGAATTACTGAAGTAATAAGACCCATCTGATCAACCTAGGTTTAGCATCTTTTGTTTTGCAATAGATATTGGAGAGCTGAATGGTCCGAATACACCACCACCTTGGTGCCAACCAAGTATTGTCGAAATTTGTCAAGTGCAAACACTACTGCAAGAAATTCCTTCTCTGTTGTAGAGTAATTTAGCTGAGCATCATTCAAGGTCCGTGATGCATAGTATACAACATGAGGGACCTTGTTAACTCTATGTCCCAATACTGCACCTATAGCATAATTAGAAGCGTCACACATTAATTCAAAAGGCAGCTCTCAATTGGGTGGTGCTATTACGGGTGCTGTGGTCAATGCTCATTTCAGTGTTTCAAATGCCACCAAACACTCCTGATTCAGCTTAAATTCTTTATCTTTCTGAAGAAGCACACACAGTGGTCTGGAAATTTTGGAAAAATCCCTAATAAACCTCCTATAAAACCCGACATGACCAAGGAAAGATCTGATATCTTTAACGTTCCGAGGTGGTGGCAAGCTTTTGATAACTTCCACTTTCGTCTTGTCCACTTCTATCCCTCTGTGAGAAATGACATGCCCTAAGACTATTCCATGTCGTACCATGAAATGGCACTTTTCCCAATTGAGTACCAAATTGTTCTCTGAGCATCTCTCAAATACCATGGCTAAATTCTGAAGACACAAAGTAAATGAATCTCCATACACTGAAAAATCATCCATAAAAACTTCTATGATTTCCCCAATCATATATGAGAAGATAGAAGTCATGCACCTTTGGAAAGTTCTCGGGGCATTGCAAAGCCCAAATGGCATTCTTCTGTAAGCGTATGTCCCAAATGGACACGTAAATGTTGTCTTCTCTTGGTCTTCCGGAGCTATCACTATCTGATTGTAGCCCGAATACCCATCTAGAAAACAATAGAAGCTGTGTCCTGCCAATCATTCAAAAACTTGATCTGTGAAGGGCAAAGGGAAATGGTCATTTTTTTGTCATGGAATTCAATTTCTTGTAGTCTATGCACACACGCACGCTGTTTGAAGTCTCTGAGCCACCAACTCGTCTCTTTCATTCTTAACTATTGTGACTCCTGACTTCTTAGGTACCACATGGATTGGACTCACCCATTTACTATCAGGGATGGAATAGATGATTCCTACATCTAACAACTTAATGATTTCCTTCTTCACTACCCCCTGCATAATAGGATTTAGTCTTCTCTATGGTTCCCTGGATGGTTTAGAGCCTTTCTCTAATGAGATTCTGTGCATGCAAATAATAGGACTGATTCCTCTTATGTCTTCTATTGTCCATCTAGTTGCACTTGTATGCTTCTTCAACACTTCCAAAAACTTCCTTTCCTGATTGTCATCCAAATATGCTGCAATAATCACTGGGTTCTTCTTGTCTTCATCCAAATACACATACTTTAGATCCGATGAAAGTGGCTTCAACTTGAGAATTTGAGAAGGTTTTCCATGTTGCTTCAATTATCCTCTATCTGGCCTCTGTAAACTGAAAATACACTCTTAACTTGTGTCTACAACCTAGAGGGGGGGTGAATGGGTTGTTAATCGATTATTACCAATTTTTCGATTAGTCAATATTAAACAAATAACCCAATTAAAACAAACATACAAAATCAAGTGTAAAGTGCGGAATAATAAATAACACTTGATTTTTACGTGGAAACCCTTAAACAAAGGGAAAAACCACGGGCTATCCTTCTAGCCACACACGATCCTCAAATCCACTATATGAGTAAAACGTTACACCCTCAAGTGATACTCGGACTCTCACTCTAGATAACCTCAGGCTATGGACACTACCACTAGCCACTCTTGGTTCAATCCCTAGTGATATCCACTGATACACTACTATCGGCGTGAGCACCTCCTACTCTACCCGCAGGCCTTTTACAGTGAATTCTTGACCGATGCTTGCTAACCACAACTTGGTTGCAAGACTTCAATGCTTGTGCAACTTCACCCCGAAGCCACAAGACTTTGACTCAATGAAGAGAATTATGTGTCTATGTGATCATGTAAATGATGCTCAATGCAAATTATGCTAGACAACACAAATTGCTCAACTAGGAGTTTGTAGAAACAAATCCAAGTTGTCAAATGTCTAAATGCAAGGCATAAAGACTTAGCTAGATGTTATCAACAACAACTAATCCTAGCTATCACAAACAATCACAATGAATCAACAAATATGATCACAATGTATTCAACACAAACTTCGCATATATTAATGTGATTAAGACAAGACATTTAATCATTCACTAAATGTAAGTCTTAGACAAAAGTCTATCAACAAACAAACTCAATTAGATTTGTAGAGAATTTCCAACAAACTAATTGTTACACAAAATATGCATAAACATTCAATAAGCTTAACTAGTTGATTAAGAATCAATATTTCAACCTAGTTATCAATGAATCACAAATGAATGTTTATGACCTAGCTTTTAGGCAAAAATGACCTAATCAATTAAGCTATCAAAATACAAACCCAATCATGTTATCAAGACTCATAAATATGCAATAATAGAGTCTAGGTATTTAATCATGCAATAAATACCTAATCTAGAGTAAGAAGAACAATAAATGATATTCAAAGAAGTTCTTGCTTACCTAGTAATGAAACAATGGAGACCCATACTCAAATGATGTTGAATGATGCAAGATGGAGATGGGTTTTGGGTTTGGAGAGTCAAAGAAGCTTTCTTGAAGCTTTCTCTCTCTAGGAGCTCTAACCTCTCTCTAAAAATGAATTTGTGAGCTCTTTTTCGGCCAAGAAGAGAAAAGGAAGAATATATATGAAGCCCTAGTTAAAACTACGTCGTTTTGAACTTGGGAAACAGAATCCCGTCAAAACCGCTTGCAAGACCGCGGCTCAGGTAATTGTCCAGACCGCGGTACATACAGCAGTGCACCGTCTGGACAACACCGCGGTTGGGACCGCTGTGCGTGCAAGTGCACAGGCCGCGGTCCACGTCGCGCATGACGCACTGGAGAATACCGCTCCATGCGCCGCGGTGCAAGCAAAGCCTGCCGAGCGGTCTAGGCCGCGCCAAAGGGAAAAATCCCTTTTTAACACTCAAGACAAAAGTCAATTTTACATGAATGTTGTGCAAGTGTGAAGTGAGTGAGATGCACACAATGAAGCACAATTAACATGTCAAACATGTTATCAACTAAGATACAATGCAAGATATGATATCTAATGTAAGCTAGTGAGTGTTTTAGAAAAGGATGCACACTTATACAAACAATAAAGAACACAAATGCAAGATAAAAAAAACATGCATGAAGTGTGTGTGTGCACCTAAACTCTTCAAGAGACAAAGTCAAGTGAATATACCTTTTGCTCTTGAAGTCATGGAGATGCTTGGAAGCTTGCCAATGCGGACCTAAGCTACCCATTACACAATCATCCCCAATGTGGTGGTTTGTCATGAAATAAGCCAATCATAAAATCGAGGTCCTTACATAAACTATCCCCCAAATCCTCATCTTCTTGTTCTGAACTCACATCCTTGTCTTCAAAGCTCATTCCATCCCTACCTTCTATCTTGCCAAACTCTTATTCAACTGCCTCGTCCAATCCCTTTTCTAGCATATTCACCTTGTGGCAGTCATCTAATCCAACTGGGTAGGCCATACAGTCGAAAATACAGAACTCGACTAGTTTTGTCCAAAACTTTCTGCGTGAGCTTTCCTTCATGCATATCTATCACCACCCTAGCTCTAGCCATGGATGGATGCCTAAGTAGAAGCTTCGTATACTTTTCGTCTCTCCCCTCATCCATGTCAATGACTAGGAAATCCTCTAGGATTATTAATTTCTTGACTTGAATCAAAACATCTTCCACTATACCCTTTGGACTTCTTGAGGATGAATCTGCAAGAACTAGTGGCATGGTGGTAGGTTTAAGATCCGTGAGACCCAGCTTCTGGTAGACAAAAAATGGCATGAGATTGATACTCGCCCTAGAGTCCAACATTGCTTTTTCATGATTATCCCCTCCTATGTTGATGTCAATAATCACACTTACTGGATCCTTCATTTTCTGAGGCAAAGTCTTTTGAATTACTGTGCTCACATTTATATTTACCATTCTTGCTGCTTTGGCCTAAACCTCCCTTTATCCTTGCTTAATTCCTTGAAGAATTTCCAATAAGCCGGCATCCTTTGGATCGCGTCCAATAAAGGCAAATTGATACTCACCTTTGATAAAAAGTCAAAGATGTCTTGGAAAGATTTTTCCATCTTGGAATTCTTCAACCTCCCGGGAAATGGTATAGGCAGATTATAGGGGTTAGGTAACTTATGAAGCTGTCTCCTCGGTTCCGGCTGCCTATCTCCATTCTTACCTTCATTTTCTGCCTCTTTTTCAACCGTGTCTTCCTCCTATGTCCTCTCCCCATCTTCTACAGTACTCTTAACAACACTAGGCTCCAACACTCTTCCACTCCGAAGTACTGCCATTGCCCTTGCTAGTTATGATTGGCTCAAAAATCTGCCCTTCTCTTTTTCTTGCAACACATTAGCTAGCTGTCCGATTTGCCCCTCAAGTCTACGTATGGTAGCAGTGATGCCATTCGATCTTCTGTCATTTTCCCGCATGTATTCTTCCAAAATT
Organism: Dipteronia sinensis; assembly: GCA_033220585.1. Taxonomy (NCBI): domain Eukaryota; kingdom Viridiplantae; phylum Streptophyta; class Magnoliopsida; order Sapindales; family Sapindaceae; genus Dipteronia; species Dipteronia sinensis. The sequence continues at coordinate 29,557,258 of CM065644.1, read as the reverse complement.
CCTCTTGCTGTTTGCTGTGAGACCTGGAATTCCATTGTCCTCTGCTTAATTTTCTGCATGATACTTCTCATTTCCTCTTTCAGTGACTCATCGTCGAACTCACTAATATCATAGCATCCTTCATATGGTTGTTGTGATGCTTGCAAATCCTGTATAGTCCTCTGCTGAGACATCATTATATCATTCTTAATCTGAAAATTGTTCCTCATGAAATCTCTCATTTCTTCGTCTAGGGATAAAGCTTTACTCTTATAATGATCTAGTTGAAAACCTTGACAATCCTCCAAATCTTGATAGCCTAGATCCTCGTATGGTCCAAAACTTGGCCTTGACTGATAATCCATGTAACCTGCAACAAATACACAGCACTACTCGATGCAATCACAAGGGACTAACAACCAACAAAGGAAAAAGGAACAAAAACAATAAACAATTAACTACTCACTAACTAACTAAAGCAAAATCTGAACACAACTATATACCCCGATCCCTAGCAGTGGTGCCATTTTGAACTCACCTTTGTCGTGTATGCAATACTCAAACTAAATTTAAAATCTCAATATTCACTCAACAAGAATAAACCTAGTATATGGCAAAAGGGGGTATTGTTCCACAAAGACCGAGTGATAGTTATGCTTACACTAATACTTCAGTAAAAATGCAAGAAAAGTAAATTGATATGGTTTTGAAGAGAAATTAGACTAAAATGCAAACTAAGCTTAAACTAACTAAAATGCAACTAAGATAGTTTGATGGCTTTGAAGAAAGGGAGACATTTATCGGTGGAGCGAGAGATAAACCTGTTGAGCGCCGCTACACGTCCAGTCATAATTTGTACCTGTTTGAGTGATGTTAGGGATTCCAGGTCCAAGATAGCTTTGATTTTTTCTGGGTTGGCCTCTATGCCTCTCTCATGAACAATGTAGCCTAGAAACTTCCCCATTGTTACCCCGAAGGCACACTTGGAGGGGTTCAACCGCATCTGGTTTTCTCGGTATGAGAAAGGTTTTACGAAGGTCTTCCCGATGTCCTTCTGCGGTTGGTGATTTTATGATCATGTCGTCGATATATACCTCCATCATCCTTCCTATCTCGGGCTTGAACAGCTTGTTAACCAGTCGCTGGTATGTAGCCCCCGCATTCTTCAAACCAAATGGCATCACCTTGTAGCAGTACAAGCCCTGCCCAGTAATGAAAATGGTTTTATCCTGGTCAGCCGGGTGCATTTTAATTTGGTTGTATCCTGAGAACGCGTTCATAAAACTCAAAAGTTTATTTTCGGACGTGGAGTCAACCATCTGATCGATCTTTGGTAAAGGAAAACTGTCTTTTGGACAAGCTCGGTTGAGGTCGGTGTAATCGACATACATACACCACTTCCCATTCGCCTTCGTAACCATGACCACGTTGGAGATCCATTCGGGATAGCGTACTTCTCTGATAAATCCTGCCTTGATCAATTTATCTACCTCTTCCTGCACCGCAACGTTCCTATCAGCGTTGAAGTGACGCCTCTTCTGTTTGACGGGCTTGACTGTTGGATCTACAGCTAGTCGATGTGCAGCCAATGATGCCGGGATTCCAGGCATTTCGTCATGGCTCCAAGCGAAGATGTCGCTGAATTCCCTGAGAAGATTAATTAAACCTTCTTTTATTTCTGGTTCAAGGGTGGCCCCGACCTTGATAACCTTGGAGGGATCGTCATTTCTGATGGGTATCTCTTCAAGTCTATCTACGGGCTGTCTGCTGGCCCACTCCTTGCTCTGTTCCTCCTTATAAGGCATAATAAGTTTGCTTTCTGGATGCTGAGGATGCTCCACGGGCTCCATTTCTTCCTGGATTATCCGGGATGTTTCCATGTCTTCCTGGACTAATGCCACTTGTACACAGTGTTTTGCTAAAACTGTAGGATTGGCAGACACTGCGTAGCATTTCCTGGCTGCCTACTGGTCTTCGCGTACCTCTCCGACCTTGGTTCCAACCAGGAATTTCAGAACATTATGGTATATGGACAAGACTCCCTTCAATGAGGACAGGAATGGTCTCCCTAGGATGGCGTTGTAGGCCGATGGGGTGTCAACCACAATAAAGTCGGTCATAACATTCTGTTGGAGAGGGGTGATTCCAATGATTACTGGGAGGATCATCGACCCCACTGGTATGATCGAATTACCAGTGAACCCATAAAGTGGAGTGGTACAGCTATTGTAACAATGTTGCTTCAGGTTTAATTTTTCCAAAGTATCCTTGAAGAGGATATCTACACTGCTACTTGTATCTACGAGCATGCGATGGACCAGACAGTTGGCAATCTGTATTGTGATTACCATGGGATCATCATGATGTTTCACGGTGTCGAAGACATCTGCTTCAGTGAAAACGATTTGTACTGACTGGGAGGGCTCCATCGGGCTCTGGCTGACCTTAAAGATCCCCCGGCTTTCTTCGTTACATGGAATCTTCCTCGCGTGATTTTTTCAGGAATTATTGGAAATTCTAGCCAGTGTGGGACCTCCGCTGATGGTGTGTATCACCTGGATCTGTTGCATTAAGTCAGTCTGTTCCCCCTTCCTCTTCTCTGCGTCCTCACAGATCTCGACTTGTACCTCCCTTCCAGTCTGAATCTTATCTCTGATCTGTTGTAAGAATTCAATCAAGCATCCCCCCCTTATCAGGGCTTCAATCTGGTTGCGCAAATTATAGCACTCTGAAGTGTTGTGGGCCACGTCTTTGTGGAAGTCGCAGTACTTGTACCGGTTCCTCCTGTCAGCTGGGGCTTTCATAGGAGCGGGCTTTTGGAGCAGCCCTTTATCTTGTATAGCAAGGTAGACCGTTTTCCTGGAAGCTTTCAAAGGAGTGTAGTAGTCATACCCTTTCTCCCCTTGCATTACGGGGGCCACGGTCCTGGGAGGTGGCGAAGCCTGGGGAGGGGTTCGTTTTGCTGGATATTTTTCTTGCCTGTGCTGAGGAGCGGGGATGCGATAGGTTGACCTATTGGGAGGTTTATTCTGAGTTTTCTGAACTGGCTCAAATTTGAGGGCTTCTTTTTTCAGACGCTTCATCGTTCTCATGTCGTCGTGTTCCATCTTAACTTTGAGTTGCTAGTCGATCTCGACCTGCTCAAGAGCCCGATCGTAGGCCTCCTGGTCAGTCTCGAAAGGTCTCTTGGCGAAGGAACGGAAAAGCTTTCCCGCCCATAGGTTCCGCCTGAAGTTGGCGAGAGTTTCTTTCTCGGTGAAAACTCTCATTTGTATGACCTCCTTGTGAAAACTATCCACGTACGACCGAAGTGTCTCACTCCGTTCCTGAATCACATATTGGAGGTGTATGGGATCTTTCGGACGAGGTTTGACCCCTTGGAATTGCAAGCAAAAATTTGTTGATAACTTCGTGAAGGAATCCACGCTGTCAGCAGGCAGCATCCTGAACCAAGTTTTCCCGTAGTCGGTTAGGGTCGTTGCAAACATCCTACACATAGCTGCTCTGGTAGTGTTCTGGACCTCCATCTATTGAACGAAGCTTTCCAGGTGGCTTAGAGGATCCTCCGTTCCACAGAACTTATCTGCTGGCATTTTGAATTTTGTTGGGAGCTCCGCTTCCCGGATCCTCTTAGTGAAGGGAGCGTTCATCTCGCTCAGGGGATCCTTTTTATCCACCTTATTCTTTCCTTTTCTTATCTGCTGGACCTTCTTCTGTAGCTTTGCCAGCTGATCCCTCAGTCGCTTGTTCCCAGGCTTCTTTGAATTATCCTCGGATTCTTCACTATCGAGTCTCTCTGATGAATTGGCAACCTCTATCCGGTTCCCCCTCATGGACAAGATCCATTTGGGAAGTTTGTCTACTCTCCTTCTCTTAGGCCTGGGCGTTCCTCCTTGATGCAGTTGGATGGGATAGCTCTTATTGCTTCCGAGTAAAAGCATTTGCGGCAGATTTAACTAGCCTGGGTTGATATTGTGAAGGTCCTTTCGGAACTAGGGGCATGGGTCCCAGCCTATCCCGGATCGAAAGTTAGGGCCCCGACCTATCTCGAGCTGGCTCTGGAAGAGGAGGTCCCAGGCGATCGAAGGCAGGCTGCCTAGCTTCGAACCTGCTCGGCTCTCCCTGATCATTCAGGTTGGTTGGCTGGACCATGATGCGTTCAGCGAGCAAACGGATGCGGACGGTTTCCATAAAGGCTGCAGCTTGTTGGTCGAGCGCGGCCTGACTCACTATAGGGTGGCCAGAAGCCCTCTCATTAGTTGTTTGGACCGGAGCTTGACTGCATATCCTGACTTTCTCCCCTTTCTTGGGGCTTTTTACGTAGGCCTCGCCGGGGGTTGCTCCGAAACTCCATGTTGGCCTTGGGAAGAGCGGAGCCTCATAGTTCCTGTAAAACAACAAAAATGTAAATGTAAATAGTTGATCTGATTAACTAGGTGTAGGCTTTGTTTCCTATAGACGGTGCCAGAAAGTGTTAGCAGAAATTTTGCTCGGGGCAATAAATCTCAGTTAGCACCCTCAAGATCATTATCGTGTAGGTGATGACCAAGGTAGAATGTATATGTATATGACAGTGCCTAATGAAATGACAAGGAGACAATGATATTGTTAGCTACTCGAAAGAAATAAAAGTCTTCATTTATTGATAACATATGGTATACATCTCTCTCTCTCTTTCAAATTGCTCTCACTTTTCTCTGGGGATAGTTGGGTACTTGTTGTGTGCCTGTCGAATAGTAGTCTCCTCTTTTCAGAAGGAGGAAGTCCCTCCTTTATACAATATCTTCATAGGTTTAATCTCATTGATTCCCCCTTGATTTTCTCCTCCCTTCTTATTGGACGGGATTTTTACCTTTAAATGTTATTGACTTTGAGTTAATTGCCCAGTTGAGGATATCTTGGTGGAAATCAATTTGTTTCCTACTTAGACTCTATTACTTGTTATGTATGTATGTATCGTCTTTAGATGTGATCCTGTGTATCTTCGGGTCTAGCATGATTCCATAGGGGTCGTTGAATGTATCACGTTGTGGTACATTAGTTTAGTGAGGTCTATCAGTGTTCTGGCCCCGATATTGAGAAGTTTCGTCCAGCTAGGAGCTAGGTCTGGCCTCCCTTGACCTTTCGAAGCTATGTACGGCCCTTTATGGACACCCCTCTGTATCAGCGAGGTATAGGCGAGCTACTGGAGAAATTACAAGGTAACCTTGACTTCGGGGGGATTTCCTGTTTTTAGGTTCGGTGACGCGGGCTTGATCTGACCATTCCAGGCTCTATTTCGGATGTTTCTGGAGCCTGCCCTTATTCCTGCTGGGCGGTATCGTAGCTCAGCTTTGGGTAACATGGTCTCCTGGTGGAAAATCTCGGGCATGGAGCCAGGTCTGGAGGGTGGAAAATTTCCCTTTGATCCTTAGCCAATTTTGGCTATTAACAAAATGAAAATAAATATGAGAAGAGAGATAGAGAAGACTCATGTAGATATTCTCTTTCCTTCAAGCTTGAATCCTATCTCCAAGTGTCCTTTGTTGAGTAGTAAATAATGAAGTGTAGGAACCCTGATTTATGTTGTACAGCGGAAACGGGGTTTTAAAAAAATTTATGCAACATGTAAACCGTATACAATATATAGGAATATATAAATGGAATTGGATGATACCCTTGTAGACCAACTCCTTTGTTTCTTTAAGCTTTATTCTGTTTTGAACCACCATGTCATCCTCGCTATGTCCCGTGATCTGATACTACGTGTGGGCGCATCACGATCTTCAAGAAACTTGAATGGAGGTAGAAGAGACACACAAAAACAACCCCTTGCCTTGTATGGTGAAGTTCGGCCACTTTGTGTCAAAAGCAAAAAGGAAATTTTCTTTTTCTTTTTTCTCTCTTGTTCGCCGCACCACTCATTGTGTCTCCTTTTTTTTTTTGCGTGAATCAGGTTCTCAAAATATAGATAATTGATTGCTTTTTCAGTTTTTTCTATTTTATTTATTATCTAGTTATATTAAATATATCTCTATATATTTTTCAAACTAGACCATTATCTCTTTCCAAATATATCTCCATATATTCAATAGATAATTAGTATTTAAGTGTCCTAGGTAGAGTAGGATTCTAACTCCCACATAACTCTAGTTGACTTAAACTTAAATACTATACATAACTAAAAATAAAATAATGTAATTATTTTATGTCTCAGTTATGATTTGAACCTACAACCTCCAATTAATAATTAATATATTAATTCATTAATTAAATAATCTAATTATTTAATTAATTTAATTATTAATATATTAATTAAATAATCTCATGATTCAATTAATCCCTGAATGAATACGTGTCACTTTCGTAACACAATTAATTAAACAATCCAATTAATTAACTGTGACCCTTGTTACCTAAAACGATCGGGCTAGCAAGGGGACCTAATGGACCCACAACATTTTGAGATCCAATAATCCATAGAAATAATTAATTAAACTCTTTAATTAAAATTTCATGATTATTAACTCCGGAGTTATTCCACTAAAAATCCGAAGGTGCACTCTCTCAACTGTAGATGTTTTTACACAAACCATTAACTTTCGGTGTCTATCGATATAACTATTACATATGGTATAATCCTCCACAAGTAGTTCATAATTATAGTTGGGTCATAATGTCTGTTATACTTCTCTAATTATATCTTTCCATTAAGTACCATTGTTTCTCTAATGGACAATAAATCCTACATTCCTCACGAAATTAGGAGATCGATCATATTGTGCAAGCCCCGAATCAACCTTTAAGGGTACTACCATCTACTTCTCGCAAGAAGGAGTGGATTCCACTATTGTGTACAAACCTTCCCAGTCACAAGTCAAACTGCAATCCCAACATATAGAGCATATAAATCGGGAATGCAACTCTGACCTCAACCATGGTACATCAAAGACTATGACCTAACCTGAAGGAGTCGATAAGACACTCAGGATTAAGATCACACACATATAGCCATCATTTGTAGATATATATATATGAATCTCAGTGTAAACGAATCTTAGTGAGAGATTCATATAAATCGTGGCCCAGTCCTATATGATCACATCATACAAGGTGTCTCCATTCTCATATCACCATATGAATGATTCAGGATAAGATCACCGTACCTTACGGAATGGACCGCAGCTGTAGATTAACAACAAATAAGTACCCAGCTTTATTTGTTATCTACGAACTCTTTAGATTGCTCGTTTCAAACTGAATCCATCTATATATGACACTCTAATACTCAGTTAAAAATTACATCCTGTAATCTTGGATGTTAAGTGCACATATTATATATAAAGTATGACACAAAATGAATGAATATACTACTTCTTTTATTTATGTTCAAATCACATTTACAAATCACAAGCTTTAGGGCAAAAACCACAACATGAAGATGATGTAAGATGGTTAGGATATGGTGGGGGAATGATTCCTAGATATAGGGTCAGTAATTAGAGATAAAAATGGGAGAAAATTCGTGTTTGGAAGAGGGTGGAAATTTTGAAGTGTGGAAGAGAGAATTTTCAATAAGAAAATGGTGTATTTTTAAGCTTAGGATTTTATGGCATGATCTGGGCATGAAAGGACATCATTGCCCCTCTAAAAATTGCTTAAAACCCATCATTTTTTTGTGCTCGAAGGTGCGGTGCATAGGTAAAAAATCTGGTGTTGCACGGGTAGGTTACCCGTGCAGTTCCCGTGGACAGCTGCGGACCAGTTACTAAAATGGTCATAACTTCCTCTAGTAAAATCAGAATCACAATCCATAAAAACTGCTAGAAACTAGACTCCTGGGGCTTTCTGAATATATGCAATTCAAAACATGGTTCAGTCCAAGGAGAGAGATATGACCCTTTGAAGTTAGATAATCTGCACACACTGTTTTTACAATTTCTGCTCTTTTGTCACCAAATCTCTTTTTTTTTCTTCTGGTCTGAGCAATGTGCACGGGTAATACCTGTACAGTTACCCATGCACTTTGGCTTCCTTAAAATTCCTTTTCATGTGCACAAGTAGTGCACGAGTATGCTACCCGTGCTACCCGTGCTACCCGTGCACTCTGGCCTTCAAACTTCCATTTTTGCACCTTTTATCCTTTTTATCCCTCATCTTGTTTTTTCACCTTATGCCTGCAATATCAATAAAAAGAGCCATAAATACACATAAAAAGAACCCAAGAACGAGACAAAGAGAACGGATATGAGGGCCAAAATATATGACATATTTGGCTCGATCATATACTTATACTTTATGCAACTTAAATAATTGAGAGAGATTCAAGGAGTTTAATTTTAAAGAAAATATGTAAAAATTATTGCTTTGCAAGCAAGACATATAACATTAAAGTTCAAGCAATGGTATTTGGCAAAGCAAACATCAAAAGAGTTTCCAAAAGAATTCAGACCAATTTGTACCCTTTTGTTATAAGCAAAACAAGATATAGTTTTTTGAAAAAATTTCAACACACAAACAACTATATCAATCCTTAAAGGCCAAACAGGACATAGGTATAAAATCCTTTTTGATGGAATGGATATGTAATCTTTTTTGGTTGTTGTCTTGCTCAAACCATAAGAAGAGAGAGAAGACTAATTTGGATATAAAATCCTTATTGATTGCATGGATACTAGATCCTTATTGATTAGTCTTCTCATTTGCATTTACACACATTTGCAATAGAGCAATCAAAATCATTTCATGCATATCATTTTAAGCATATTAGTGCAGCCAAATTACAGCACAGCCACCACTGTGATAATGTACAGCGTAGCCACATCGTTCACACAGTGGTCACATTGTAGTAACATGCAAGGACTTCTAACTGATCATGCCAAAATTGTTCCATATTTTTGCCCTCAATTCCATATCTTTTAGCTTTTTTCGAGTGTGTTTTGGTATCTAATGGCTCTATTATTGTCATTTCAAGCATTCAATGCATTTTTAGGCAAAAGGTGAGATTTTGCGGCAAAAAGGGCTGAAATAGTAAAAAGCTCGTGCAGAACAACGAACTTTGAAGGGTCATATCTCCATCCTCTGATTGAACCAAGTTTTGATCCATATATATTCGGAAATCCCTGAAAGTCTAGTTTCTAATGGGTCTTATGGATTGCGATTCCAAGTCTTGTAGAGGGAGTTATGCCTATTTTAGTGACTGCAGCTCGAAAGTGTACGGGTACTGCGCGGGTAACCATTCCCGCACACCACCGGCACATTGCGTGTCGTGAGTCTTCCGGGAATAGCCAAATGATGGGTTTTAGGTAATTTTATAGGGTCAATGTTGTCCTTTCGTTCCCAGACCATGCCCTAGCCTCCCAAACCTATAAATACACCACTTTCTTCAAGACCCAAAAATTCATTCATATAATTATCCATTCAATATAAAAACCCTCTCCAAACATCTTCTTCACCAAATCAAGAGAGAGAGGAACTTCAAAAAGCATCCATGGAGGTTTTCCTCCATGGATTACCTCTCCACCACCACCTACTACCATCACCATCCATCTTTGAGGAGGATTCAAGAGGAAAGAGCACTCTACCTTGTCTATGAGTAGGGGCTTCAATGGAGGATGGAGACTCGAGATGAAAATTGGATTTCCTCTTTTTACTCTTCTTTTTGTTATTTTCTTCTTTGATGTGTATCCCCAATTGGGAAATATGTAAACCTAACACTAGTTACATTTATTTGACTGACTTGTATTTGATTTCTTCAAGTTATGTCTCATTCAATTGCTTTATAATTTGACACTTGACTTGTGTTAAAGTAGGCATGATGACCCTTCTTGATACATGTTCAAGGATAGCTCTTGTCTTTACATTCATATTCATGTATGGTAGAAATTGATGTGTGTTCATAATTGGGATTAAGAGTAGATTAATGTAATTTATGAGTAGATTAATTAAACATTCCATGATTGCTCGTATCTCGATGGATTATCTGAAATGAATGTTGTGGATTGATTTGAGTATTTTTGGTTGTTTGGGTGGAATTCATGAAAAGCACACACTATGCATATGTGGGTTTCGGTTCTATAAACCTACACGCTTTATGTGACCCTTGGGCGTTGCTCATTCGATACTCTCTCGATGAGTAGCAATCGAGGGTTGCGACTCTTGGTCATTGCTCGCATGATACACTCTCGGTGAGTAGTGGTATGGGGTCCCTTTTTCATGCTTAATGCTTCCATTGGTAGTTGCACGTGATAGGTGAGTAGCGATCAGTGATCGATTTTATTTCTATCTCTTTAATATATGTGCTAAAACACAGTCCTTAGTAGTTGCTCACGCGATACACTCTCAGTGAGTAGCTTTAGAGGACTAGACGACTCTCCCCATTTCTACATCTAGAGGTCGTACTAGAGGTTAGGTTGAACCCATGCTCGGAGTGTCGGTGTGGTTAGTTATTGTGAGTGGCGCGAATGTTGTTATGGTGTTGAGTACCTTTTGTGTTCATTTTCTTGCATCTCTCCTATCCACCCTATTTTTACATTTATCTCATTTAACCACCATTCTCATCCCTCCAGACTCTCTTATTTTTCTTATCTTTATTTTTATGCTCTTGTTGCGCGCGCGCACACACACACACACACACACACACACACACACACACACACACACACATACACACACACACAGACACTCACTCAAATGCTACACTTCACACACATCACTCTCACCCTTGTCAGGTTCTTATATAGATTGCTTTTGATAATTAATAAAATGTGACACGGTCGGCGGATGACACCTCCCTGTGGACGATACCCTCGCTTGCCGCTTTACTAGTTTTCAAACTTTAGAGCACATTGCGTAGGACTTCTTATAAATATCTTTTTGAATCGCAATTTGGTAATGACAAAAATAGCCAAGTTCAAAAATGGTGTCGCTGCCACGGAGGTGTCCTATTCATTAATTGTTTCTAGTTTTAGCGAATAATGTAGTAATGTAAATATGTTGTTAGTTTTCTTTTGTTAGTTGTTTGTGTTTGTTTATTATTTCACTTTTTGTTTAAAGCATATGCTTTTTTGATGTTGTTTGAGTTGTGTTTGTGCAAGGAAAGAAAATTTCCAGGATTGATGAGCAATCAAATCAAGGTTGGAGTAGTGACCAACAATTACGAAATGAAACGCCAAAGCTAAGACCTCACAACTCAAGAGAACAGTGAGTGCATTTATGGCAATGAAAAAACTTCACCAAGCAAAATGGCAGCCCCAAGACGGTCTATGTGGTTAATGCAACCAAGGACGTGAGTAGTGCCTCAGAGAGCATCAAGTGGAAAAGAGGACCTAGCGCAGCTAGAGGTAGTGTCTCTGCAAACTTCTTCCCAAAAATTGGAACTTCGGTATCGACTCCTCTCACTGTTTCTATCTTTATATTACCCTATTTATATAGGCATAGCTTAAACGTTTATGGCTATTGTGTATATTATCAGAGCATATGTGAGTGAGTTGATTGGAGTGCATCGATGTATGTGCTTAAATGCTTTGGGAAGGGTTTGATGTTATTAATTGTACTTGTGGAATAGTAGTTGATGATAAGGCAGAAACCGCCTATGTGCTTTATGAAGAAATGCTATGCTTGTTTTTATTTGTTTGTGATTTTTATTTTTTGTTTAGATCTAAGAGTGGGTTTGTATTGTTCTTAGATCTTAGGTTTATTTTATTTGTTAGTTTTTGTGTATTGTCTCTATCTCTCAAATCTTACTTGCATTGTCCATGCACTTCATGTCATATAAATATTGAAGACAATGTTTAGATTAGGTTTGGGGGTGTGGATTCCTTATTTGAATCATTTTACATTTTATGTTTTCATGTTTTTCTTTGTCCTTTGCGAAAGTACCTTGTTTATTTTTCTCTTAGACTAAGTTCTCATCCGTCAATTTGTTATCATGTGCAATTAAATGTATGGGAAGGGCTAGGTTTGGGGGAAAAATCTATCGTGGGATTTGTTTAGTTTGTTTAAGTCTGTTCTTCTTAAATAAGTGGCATAAGCTTTAGGTTGGCAATTGCACGTATTTAGTGGAATCATGTTTGCCTGAATTCTCTAATATGATTTGTGAGTGTGTAGAGTATCTATAGCTTCTAGAGGAAGCGATTTTGCAGCTTTTGCGATGATGCTAGGTTCTCAATCTCTTGGGAGGAACCAATGACAACTTGCGCATCTTGGATGGACAGGCAAGCTAAGAGTGCTCATAAAAAGAGCAAGAGCCTTATCTTCATAGGAGAAGCTTGCAAGGAGGGAGTGTCTCCTTAGTGTTCGGAGAGCCAAAGCGCCATGACAACGACTTACCCATAGGATAAATAGAGCACTTGTGGGAGGCAACCCACCTTGGTTTTGATTTCCTAAACTCATTTTTTGTTTCTGAACACTTTCTTGTTTTTGTTTTTAATTGCTTTAGTTGAATAATTGGTGTAGATTTTGGTGGATATTGTGTGGATGGTATAATTTGTGCATGATTGGATATTTTTTATGGATATATTTTTGATTTGATTGAATATTTTTTATGATGAGTGAGCCGAAGGCTCTTGTGAATGATGCACGCAAGTGTACAAGTTTCATTGCCATATATAGCCCAAATTCGGTTTGGGAGTTTTGATGCATGCAGTTTTGTACGGGTCTTATGTTTATGCATATAGTTTAATTCGGTTAGGGGGTTGTTATGCCCCCATTCTGTTATTTTTGGTAAATGCGTGATGTTGGTTTTGAGCATGAATCTGTGTGCCTTTGTGCTTAATGATAATATTGCATTGTTTGCCTTTATTTGTTGAGCCTTGTTTGAAGTCTTTTGTTTTTGTTGGGCATTGATTGTGCATGATCAGTGCCTAGGTTTGTGTGATTGCGTCAAGTTAGGTGCCTGCCGTTAGGCCGGGCTCTCTTATTTCCACAATTAGGGACAATGTTGAGTTTTGGTTTGGGGTGTAGACGCCTTGTTGAGTCTATTAGAATTATGCTCAATAGCAAAAGTGTAATGATGTATTTGACAATCTTTTTCATATTAATAAAGTGATTTCTAGTTTAACAAATCTAATAGCATTTATAGTTTAATTATTATAATTGTCAAAAGTAAATAATCATAAGATCAAAAGACTACGAGAGATGAAGAATTGTTTGTACATCTGGATATGTATGAGGTAGACACAATTCTGTAGTTAGTCTTTAACAATATTCACAACTTAAGATAAAGGTTGGGCGCCTTTATCTTGTTAAACTTGTAGATTCTTTTGCTAGCATTTGAGTGGGATCAAATGTGTTATGATCAGTTTAAAATCATTAAAGTGTAGTGTCTTTGGGCAAAATAATCTAGTGCACTAGGTGCATTGAATAGGATCACTGTGAAATACTTTATCCAGAACCATCAATGGATAAAAGTTTTCATTTGAGGACAATCGGAGAGTCTATCTCTATCCTGAGATAAAGGATGGACTTATGGTTACAAGTGTTATCATTTGAGCTATTAATGAGTACGATTATATAGCATAGTCTATCCTTGATAGTTTGGTGGTATTAATTTGTTAATCGAAAGAGGACTTCATTTATAGATATGGACATCGTGGCTCTATTTATTAAATGTGAATAGAATAACATCATATGGATATTTTGAGGTATTGGATGTTAAATCTTAATGTTAAGTTTTCAATAGTGTCTATTAAAACATGGCTTCTAGACAAGTCAAAATATCCAAGTTCAAAATGTGGTCATATGAGTAAATATGGTAACTAGGAGAGCTATAGGCGGTCTATGAGCTCTTGGCTATTACTGATATTCTGCACGAGGATACACTACCTCCAATAAAATTGTCTAGGGTACGAATGAGAAATATTATCTTATTCTATCTTTATTTAAGAGTTCAATTTTAGCTCTTTAGTGGAATGAGCTAAAATTAATAGATTGAACCTAAGTGAATCATTTGTTAAATTAGATAGCCCGCCAAGATCCCCAATCCGCATGAACTTGCATGGATCACTTGATATATTCTACCTGACCAATTTCTGGGTCCATCAAGAATTGTTTTTGGATTTCGGAATCCAAAAGTTTTGGAGTGGTATGGTCATGTGTGATCAAGACACGCGGTAACTCTTCAAAAAGGCCTGGAATGGGCGGCCAAGGATGTAGGAATCCTAGGGTGGCCCTAATGGGGTGCGTTTAGCATTCCATTAAAACATTAAGAATATAATTTGCACATTTTAATTAAATGGGCTGCTAGATTATATTAATGTATTAAATTTAAGGCATGTGGACTTGTTTCTTTTATAGTAAGAATAGATCTAGTTCACATGTAGACTTTTTATTAAAGTCCAATGGATTTAATAAAATAAAAAAACAATATATATTGCCCATATATATATATATATATATATATATATGGGAGGCAAGGCTAAGTAATTAGTCTAATATATTGTTTTATTTATTAATTAATCAAATGGAAATTAATCAATTAATTAATTAATTGTTTGATTAAAAGTCAAAATCTTTTTCTAACTAGGAGAAGGATTCCTAGTGTCATACTATTATTGGTAGTATGATAAGTATCAAAGACTATATTTGATAAGTAGATAAATAAAAGTATTTTATTTATCTAGTCAAATTAGGAAGTTTTTGATAAAGTCACAATATTATATTCAATAATTTATTAAATTATACAAACTCAACTTTTCGCTTCCGCCGCGTGTTTTTCCCTACAGAGTCGTCTTTTTATGTTTTGAGTCATTTTTGTTCTTTTTGAGTCATTTGTTGCATTGCCAAGATTTTCGAGTTTTAACTAGCTTGAGTGTGATGCCTTGAGCGTGTGCTCGTGGAGAGTGTTTGTATACATTTCGAGTGTTTGTAGTAACTAGTTGTCACTCTAGGGTCTCACTTGCATGACTCGGTGAGGTGAGGTGACTCGGTGCTCTTGCACCTTGTTATAATAGTAGAGATCACATGCGAGTTCACAAACACAAGCCTATGAAAAAAGCGTTTTGAGTGTTACAATGATTCTATTCTTTAAACACTATTCTCGTCATGTGCGTCACATGCCATAGGACATTGCATTTCATATTTATTGTGGACTGCTTGATGGATGCATGCATTCCCTTGATAGGCAAATTTTGGAAATGATTTAAGACAATGTGTGTAAAATTAACTACTTTTATTGCCTAAAAACATTCCTTATCCCTCATGTGTGCTTCAATGCCAAGTATGCTGCCAAACACTTACCCTTTCGTTTGGAACAAAATATTAACCATATAGCCAAAGCCAAACACATGCCTTCCCTATATTGTCAACCATGTAGGGTATGTGTGTTGTGTTATGTGGTCGAAAGGTGTAAAGCTCTCATGTGAGAACAAAGTGTGCAAGAATAGGCTCAAATGTAAAAGTGCCAAGATTTGAGCTTAGAGCCAAATTATCAAATGTAAGTGTGCAAAAGAAAAGAAGAAAAGACAAAAAGCAAGGTGCAAAAGTGCAACGGCAAAAAGTGAAAAAGGAAAAAAAAAAAGGAAACAGAAAAAAAGAAGAAAAGCAAAGAAAGAGCCTTGAAAGTCAAAACAAAGTATTCACAATATAGAGTACAATATGAAGGACATGTATGTGAAAGTAAGCCTAGACGCTATAATGTAAAATGTTTATTAAAAGAGCTTAGTATGGGGTGTGTGTGTATTTGAGTTTAACCATGATTGGTAATCTTTGAACTCTAAATTTTTCCTATTTCTTTGGTTCACCGCATCAAACCCCGTGGCCCCATTACAACCCAAGGGAAAGATCTTCTTGATCCATGATTAGTCTAGATTGGGAATGTTTGTTGAAGCATGATCTTTCACGTCTATGGCATTTGATTCTTTTCCTAGGCTAGTTCACCATGATATTAACGGTCTTTCATTGATAAATGTATGCAATGCATTAGCCTCCTATGCATAAACTCTATCTTTGTATACCTTGTATGAGTGTGAACTTAGGACTCTGAGCGGAAAGAAAAGAGAGTATCCATGTGAGGCTTAGAGTCAAAGCGAATTATGCTCGAGGTGTGAGAGTGAGTGGTTTCCAATATGAGAGCGCTCTTAGGTGTGGGATTCGTGATAGTGCGAGATTCCGTTTAATGCCTTCGAGTTTCCTTAGAACATTTTGCATATGTCTACTCTTCTCTATCACACTCCATTGTATATCACCACTAGTTGGAAATGCGACTTTTGAATTGTTTGTTTGAGTCTATGCAATTATTAGATCAAGTAGTGTCTATATTGTATTGAGTCTTTGTTTGTTTGTCTTAAGTTTGCTCGAAGAAGAGCAAATGGTTGGTTTGGGGGTATTTGATTGTGCCAAAATTGTGCTATATTTTGGCAATCAATTCCATGTTTTATAGCTTGTATTCAAGCATGTTTTAGTGTCTAATGGCTCTATTCTTGTCATTTCAGGCATTCAAAGCATTTTCAGGTAAAAAGTGAGATTTTGAGGCAAAAGGGCTGAAATCGTAAAAAGCTCATGTAGAACATCAAACTTCGAAGGGTCATATCTCCCTCCTTTGATTGAACCAAGTTTTGATCTAAATAAATTCATAAAGCCTTAGAAGTATTGTTTCCAGCAGTTTTTACGGATTGAGATTCTGAGTCTTCTAGAGGGAGTTATGCTCATTTTAGTGACTATTGCACGGCAATGTGCGGGTACTGCGCGGGTAACCCTTCCCGCACAACACCCGCACATTGCGTGTTGTGAGTCTTCTGGTGTAAGTTTCTCATATTTAGATTAGCTCATTGCATTGACAAACCACATTAGGGATTTGCTTGTAAGGGTAGATTAGGCCTTCGTGTTAGTGATCAAGATTCGATGTCAACCTCAAGCTCAATAGCGCTTCAAAAGTATATCACTTGTGCTTAACTCTCCTTGAAGAGAATTAGTTGTACACACACACACACTTTTATATGCATTTACATATCTCTTGCATATGTGTTTATTTGATTGCATATTTGTGTTGACTACATTTATTGTATGATCATTGATCTTGCATTTGTTTGTTAGTCTTAAGTGTGATTCTGTGTTTCTGTTGATCGTTTCCTGCCATGTGTTATGGATACATTCGCGCTCGCACGTTAGTGTGCTTTGTTATAGCATGTTGTTCATCTGGTGAAGATTCCCTCTTGTTGGGAGTCGATGGTTGGCCTAACCGCCGATCAAACCGCTGTTTGACACCCGATGGTTCTGGTGTCATTCTGCATTTGATTCAGCGAGTGGCCTAACCGCCGATCAAACAGCCGTTTTTGCTCCAAAATGTTGTGTTTTCTGGATGCAATTCGACCATTCATTCTGCGGCCGGGCTGACCGCTGAACCAAACCTCCAAATCAGACCTGATGTTCTGTGATCTATTCGGCGATTGGCCTGACAACCGACCTGACTATCGAATGGCCGTTTAAGGGCAATTTTTTCTTTTCATCAGCAACTCGTGTTTTCCCATATAAATACATTTTCTTCTTCCCCAATTCATCTAAGGAGTACATAATTTATTTCTGGTGAGAGAAAGTGATTTCTTAGTGAGAGAGACTCCCAAGAACCAATCTTTACTCAACCAAACACATACGCATGTGCATTTAGCATCATCCAAGCATCATCTCATCATGGGCCTTCTTGTTTTCTTTAACTAGGTATGTTAATCATGTTCTAGAATTCCATGCTTTACTTTTACATTCATGTTTTCCTAGGTTTGGCATTTATTTGTTGATTAAATTCATGACTCCTTGCTTTATGTTATTTGAACATGATTGAGTCACTTTGTGTTGGTTGAGATTGTTGTTCATTGATAGCAAACATTTAGGACCATTTTGCCCTCTAGCTAAATCTTCCTACCTTGCATTTAGATATTGATATCTATGATTTGCACTTATTGACATCCTTAAATCTCTAGATAAGCACTTAGTGTAGCCTAGCATTAATTGCCTAATAGAATATTTCTACATATTCTTATAAGTTGATTAATCTCTTCATTGATTGTTAAGTCTTGTGACTAAGTGGATTAGTGCACAAGAAACTGGTCTAGAATCACTATTAAAGGCCCATTGGGTAGAGTGAAAGGGTTAGTGACCAAGAATGGTGTGACTAGAGGTCAACCTAGGTTGTAAACTTTCATTCAAATAGTGGACTTGATGACCGTGTGTGGCTAGAAGGATAGCCCATGAGTTTTTCCCAGTTTAAGGGTTTCTCAGGTAAATCAATCCTTGTGTTTTTATTGTTTTCTGCATTTTTCTTCGGATTGTTTGATTGCTAATATGGGGTAGCTTTATCAAAATTGGTTAAGTCGAAAAGTTGGTAATAAATCAATTAAAACATATTTACCCCCCCCCCCCCCCCCCAAAGGTTATTAGACACACGTGTTTGT
Source organism: Dipteronia sinensis (assembly GCA_033220585.1). Lineage (NCBI taxonomy): Eukaryota > Viridiplantae > Streptophyta > Magnoliopsida > Sapindales > Sapindaceae > Dipteronia > Dipteronia sinensis. The sequence continues at coordinate 29,538,917 of CM065644.1, read as the reverse complement.
GTATTTTCAATTGGTATCAGAGCAGGTTTCTAGATATACTTAGGTGATCCTTGCTCTTTGTGTGTCTTGAATCTTGCATATTGTTTGTTGAATACATCTCATTCATAAACCCCAAACACTATCAGTGGGAACAGAAGTGGACATGAGGGAGCCTCAAGCACAAAATCCCATTTGCTTAATGGGGTGAACTATGCATCATAGAAAGGCAAGATGGAATCTTATCTTTTCCAAATAGATGACCATGCATGGATAACAATTGAAGATGGCTACACTCCTCCAACAATGACCGCCGAAGATGGAAGTGAAGTCTTCAATCCTAAGTCTCAATAGAGCTCACAAGAATTGGAAGCTTCCAAGTAGAACAACAAGGCAATGCATGCCATCATCTACGCCATGGACGATAACCAATACAAGTTGATTCAAACAACTAGGAACGCAAAGTAGGAAATGGAGATTCTAGAAACGGCTCATGATGGAACCGAAGTAGTAAAAGATTCCAAGCTTCAAGTTCTACAAATCCAATTTGAGACGATTAGGATGGAGGAGCATCAGTGCTTCAATCAAAGCCATCAACTAGGTGACCCATATTCAGATATGAGGATCAAGCAAAAGATTATGAGGTCACTTCCGGCAAGGTTTGAATCAAATGTGATGGCACTTGAGGAGAATAGTGACTACAAGAATATAAAGCCAAGTGAAGTCATTGGAAGGCTTCTAGCTGATGAGTGTAGATGGGATCTTACACCTACACCTCCCAAGAATCAAAAGAGCATAGCCTTGAAGACCTCCAAAGTGGAGAAAGAGGAGAATGACTCGGATGAGGAGATGGCCGTCAAGGTAAAAATATTCAAGAAGTTCATCAAGTTTGAAAAGAAGGGGTTTAAATCCAAATGAAGGGAAATAAAGAAGAAGACTCCCTTAAGCTTGAGCAGAGTTATAACAAGCCCACAAGAAAAGGGATCCAATGTTTTGAATGTGGAGGGTTTGGACACATCTCCACGGATTGTGGCAATTTAAAGAACAAGAAGAAAGGAAAGGCAATGGCTGCAACTTGGAGCGATAGTGATGACTTGGAAGAGGAAGGAGGATCCTTGGATAAGGAAGACCAGGGGCAAACTTTATTGCCTTCGCATCTTCTCTGAAGAGTAAGGAAGCAATAGATGACCAAAATGACTCAAGTGATGAGAGCTCTTCATTTCATTCTATAAATGGAAATGTAGAAGGCATGGACCTTGAAGGGTTCATTGAGCATTTTCAAAGCTCAAGATTGAAGATGTAGAAAGAGATTCTGAGGCTAAAATGAGAGAATCTCAAGCTATCAACTGAAGTAACTCACTTGAATAGAGAAGTGAAGATAGCAAAGAGGAATGAGGATTAATGGAAAAAGAGCTTGAAGAAGCAAGAGAAATTATTGCTAAGATAACTTCAAGCACTAAGAAACTTGACCATATGTTGGGAGTTGGCAAGAAACCAAGTGATAAGAAAGGTCTTGGTTATGAAGATGATAAGGAAACCTTATCCTCAAGCAAGACCGTGTTAGTCAAGAGCATGGACATCAAAGAATCTTTGCTTCCACGACATCTTAGGAAGAATATTGAACTAAGAGAATGCTCAAAAGGTGTCCAAATTAAGACAACATCAAGGGTACAAGCTCAAACTCAAGCTCAACCAATGAGAGCTCATCAAGCAAACTTTCCTCAACCCAAATACCACCAAGCCAAGAAGCAATCCATGTAAGTTCAACCAAGGAAGCAATCTACTCCAACTCAACAACAAAGGAGGAGAGAACCAATCTAACACCAACGACGTGGGAAAACTCATTTGTACTTACAAAGGAATGGTATGACCCCTTACTTCTTTCCTACATGTAATTTTTGAGGTGTTGATGGTCATATTGGACCAAATTGCTTCAAGTATATTAACATGTGTAGAACTAAAAACATGATTGAAAGAAATATGGCTAGAGCCAATATACATGTCCCTAGGAAATCTAAAGACAATTTGCATGACTTTAGGAAATTTAGAACCAATATTTCTAAGACCACTAGGAAAGAAAATGTTTCACCTAGATGGATTAGAAGAGATGAATACTTTTGTTATGTGGCCCAAATAACCTTGAAGGCAGATACTTCTAACACTTGGTACTTGGATAGTGGGTGCTCTAGGCACATGTCTGGAAACAAGAGTTTCTTTGAATCTCTTGTCATGGAGGATGGTAGATTTGTCACCTTTGGTGATGGATCTAAAAAGAAATTCATAGGGAAATGAATCATTTCCCTTCCCGGTTTACCCTCCTTGTCAAATTCTTTGTTTGTTGATGTCGTGCGAGCTAATCTTATAAGCATTTCTCATCTCAATGATGATGGGTTGTCGGTCTTGTTTAATAAAAATGATTGCTCTATTTTGAAGTCTAATGGACAAACCTTGTTAAAAAAAAGAGATCTAGTGACAATTACTATTGTCTTGAAACTAGTGTCATCTCTTGCAATGTGTCCAAGAGTGAGCAAATTGAGTTGTGGCACCAAAGGCTTGGCTACATGAACTATTGAGATTTGAGTATCTTAGATCAGTTCAAGGTTGTGCGTGGGCTTCCTAAACTTGGGAAGAAAGTTGATGGTGTTTGTGGACCTTGTTAACAAGGAAAACAAACCAAAAGCATGCACAAGAAAGGCAAGTATCTCACCACTAAGAAGTCATTAGAGCTTCTGCATATGGACCTTATGGGTCCCATGCAAACCGAGAGTCTCGGTGGTAAGAGATACATTTTTTGTTTGTATTAATGATTTCTCTAGGTTTACATTGACTTATTTTCTTAGAGAAAAATATGAAACTTTTGAAAAATTTTAAATGCTTTGCACTAAAATTCAAAATGAAAAGAACTCACACATCAAAAGCATTAAAAGAATTATGAGTGATCATGGGAGAGAATTTGAGAATTATTGTTTTGAAAACTATTGCAATAGCTTAGGCATCTCCCATGAATTTTCAACGCCTAAACTCCTCAACAGAATGGGGTGTTGAGAGGAAGAATATGGTTCTTCAAGAGATGGCCCGTGTGATGTTGCATAGCAGCAATATGCCTAGGAACTTTTGGGACGAGGCCGTTAATACGGCTTGCTACATAGGAAATAGAGTTTTTCTAAGGCTCGGAACTAGGCAAACCTCCTATGAGTTGTGGAAGGGTAGAAAGCCAAATGTTAGCTACTTCCACTCATTTGGAAGCAAGTGATATATACTTAATGACCGAGATCAATTTGGCAAGTTTGATGCCAAGAGTGATGAGGGAATTTTCATTGGCTATGCCCTTAATAGTAAGGCCTATAGAGTGTTCAATTTGAAAACTCGTAGTGTCATGGAATCATCCAATGTTGTTATAGAAGATAGTAGGCCTAGAACCACTAACCATGATGAGGAGTTTGATGTGGTTCATGACTCTCATTTGGAGAAGAATGATGAGACTTCAATTGATGTGAAGTCAAGTTATGATGAAGAGGCCATTCAACCTCTTGATAGAAATTCATCTTTGAACTCTAAAGAATCCACTCTGTGGGTTAGACATCTCCACAACAAGAATGATATTCATGGATATGTGAATAGGGGTGTTAGGACTAGTCATCAAATAGCTAATCAAATTAGCTATACTTATTACAGCTCTCAAATTGAACCCAAAAAGGTTGATGAAAAGCTAAGCCAATTTTTAAAAAGAAATGAGGTTTGGACTCTAGTTCTTAGACCCAAGAACACCAATGTCATAGACACTAAATATGTGCATATGAATAAGTCGGATGAGGATGAAAACATTGTGCGCAACAAGGATAGACTTGTATCACAAGGATACTCTCAAATTTGAGGAGACTTTTGCTTCGGTAGCCCATCTTGAGTCTATAAGGCTTCTCTTGTCAATATCATCTGTGCTTAAGTTCAAACTGCACCAAATGGATGTTAAGAGTGCCTTCCTCAATGACTTTTACAAGAGGAAGTGTTTGTTGAGAAACCCAAGGGATTTGTGGATCCATACAACCTCAATCATGTATATCGCCTCAAAAAGGCTCTATATGGGTTGAAACAAACATCGAGGGCTTGGTATGAGCGCCTCACTCAATTTCTTGTTAACAATGACTACTCTAAAAGTAGTGTTGACAAGACCTTATTCATCAAGAGAAACAAAGATGAGTTATTTATAGCTCAAATCTATATTGATGATATTGTGTTTGGTTCCACCAACAAATCCAAAGTCTAACAATTTGTTGATGTCATGTCTCATGAATTTGAGATGAGCCGTGTTGGGGAGCTCAATTACTTCCTAGGTTTGTAAATCAAGTAATTGCATGATGGGACTTTCATATCCTAGGCTAAGTATGCTAAGAACCTAGTGAAGAAGTTTGGCCTTGAGAATGTCAAATGTTGTGACACACCCATATTGAAAATAAGCAAGGATGCTAGTGGTAAAAGTGTGGACAAAAGTCTTTATCATGGCATGATTGGTTGCTTCCTTTACTTAACCGCAAGTAGGCCCGATATATCCTTTAGTGTGGGTGTGTGTACTAGGTACCAAGCAAATCCTAAGGAGTCTCATCTCTAATCTGTGAAGAGAATCATTAGGTATGTGAATGGGACATCCAATTATGGGATATGGTACTCTTTTAACACTAATGCTAGCTTAGTTGGCTTTAGTAATGCAGATTGGGCAGGAAATTATAATGATAGGAAGAGTACATCGGGCGGTTACTTCTTCTTAGGAAACAACTTGGTTTTATGGTTTTGCAGTCCATAGCCGAGGCCGAGTACATAGCAGTTGGGAGGGCTTGCAAACAACTCAATTGGATGAAGCAAATGCTTGTGGATTACGACTTTGATCAAGGTACTTTAACCCTTTATTTTGATAACTTGAGTGCTATTAACATTTCAAAGAATCTGATTCAGCATTCTAGAACTAAACATATAGACATTCGACATCACTTTATTAGGGAGCTAGTTGAAAACAAATGCATTGCACTTGAACATGGTAGCACAAATGATCAACTAGTGGATTTATTCACAATGCCCTTAGATTCAACTAGGTTCATGGCACTTAGTAGGTCTATTGGGATTTGTCATATGCCTTGATGTGTTTTGGTGATTGATCCCATATGGGGAGCTCAAGCAAAGAAAGCAACATTGCATAGTTGAAATAAGCAAAAATTTGATCAAATTTATGCTTCTTCATTAATTGCTTGAGCATTTTGGTTGTGCTTATATAATTATATGACTTTTTATTCAATAAGTGTGCCTTTGCTTTGTTTGTAATCCACATCACCTTTATGTTCGAACATGTATTTTTGGAATAGGAGAATTGATTGGGAAATATATTTGAATGACCTATAATTTATCTCCATGACATGTGAACTCGATTTTGATATGCTAAAATATTATGTATGAGTTATATATGTGCAATTGTGTGTGGGAGCAATTGACAAGGCTAAACTCAATAAGGACCTTGTGTCCATCAATAAATAAGGATGTCTCATCCAATTTAGCCTTGTCTCTCTTCTTAATGGTTGAGCAAGACAACAACCAATAAGGATTCTATATCCATTCAATTAATAAGGATTTTATGTCCATGTCTTGATTGGCCATTAAGGATTGACATAGTTGCTTGTGTGTGTTACAAAGTTTTAAAGCTATATCTTGTTTATTTATGACAAAAGGGTACAAATTGGTTTGAATTCCTTTGGAAACTCTTTTGATGTTCACTTTGCCAAATACGATTGCTTGAACTTTGATGTTGCATGTCTTGCATCCAAAGCTACAAACTCACACATCTTTTTCAAATCAAACCTCCTTGATTGTCTCTCAATTAATTATGTTGCATAAAGTTGTTGTATATGATTATGCACTTATCTTGCAAATAGCTCTCTTTGCTAAAGTGACCAAATTGGGGGATACTCTTTTGCCTTTATCAAAAGGGGGAGTAGTGTCGGTAGCTATGAGAGTTGCATATTATGGGAGAATTATGCTTTGAAGGGGAGTAACCCATTTAGAGGGAGCATTTGCATAGCACTGCATTGCATGTTGCTTACTTTCTTTATTGCAAATGCTTGTCTCGTTTTATCTCTCTTGATCACCTCACATACACTTGTCTTGGAAAGTGTAGTTATCTTGTTTTGTAGGGACGTTAATTCTACAAGAGGCTTGAAGACTTGAAGATCTAGATATTAGGAATCTCTTTATAATGTAGAATTACTTCTTATTGACCTTTAGTCTTTTGTTGTTTTGTGAGGTTGTTTTGTGAGTGGTGGTTTTGTCACGAAATAGCCAAATGGGGAGATTATAAGTTCCTCATATTTTAACTGGCTCATTTCAGTGACAAACCATATTGGGGATTTGCTTGTAAGGGTAGATTAGGCCTCTGTGTTCGCGATCAAGCCTCGATGTCATCCTTATGCTCAAGAGCACTTCAAAGGTATAGCACTTGTGCTTAACTCTCCTTGAAGAGAATTAGTTGCACACACACACTTTCATATGCATTTCCATATCTCTTACATGTGTGTTTATTTGATTACATATTTGTGTTTACTACACTTATTGTATGATCATTGATCTTGCATTTGTTTGTTAGTCTTAAGTGTGATTCTGTGTTTCTGTTGATCGTTTCCTGCCATGTGTTATGAATAGGTTCGCGCTCGCATGTTAGTGTGCTTTGTTATAGCATGTTGATCATTCGGTGAAGATTCCCCCATGTTGGGAGTCAGCGGTTGGCCTAACCGCCGATAAAACCGTTGTTTTATACCTGATGGTCCTGGTGTCATTTTGCAGTTGATTCGGCCGCTGGCCTAACTGATCGAGCCAAAATTGTCATATATTTTGGCCCTCAATTCCATATCCTTTGGCTTGTTTTCGAGCATATTTTGGTGTCTAATGGCTCGTTTTGTAGTGATTACAGGAATTCAATGAATTTTAGGAGCTGGAAGCGGAAACCGGGACTTTCGAACGAAAAAAGAGTCAAAGTTCAGTGGAAAAGTGCCCAGAAGCATAGTGCACGGGTCCCTTACCCGTGCACTACCTGTGCAGTTACTCGTGCACCAGGTGAAGGAAGATTATGAAGAGCCTGTGTTCGGGTAAGTGAGCGGGTCCCTACCCGCTCACATGTACCCGCACACTACATTTTCCAGTTATGCTCAAGTTGCGTTTTCAGCCATTTTAAGAAGGGCAAAGTCGTCTTTCACGCCTATTTCGTGCCCTAGAATCTCAAACTTATAAATACATCACTTTGCCACAAGACCAAGGATCCCAATCCATTCAATTAATCCATCCATTCCACACTTTATCTTCTCCACCAAATCAAGAGAGGGAGGAGCTTCCAAAGGCATCCATGGAGGTTTTCCTCCATGGATTGCCTCCCTATCATCACTCTCTACCTACAACCACCCATCTTTGGAGGAGATTTAAGAGGAAAGAGCACCGTACCTTGTCCATGAGGAGGAGGAGCTTCAATGAAGCTTGGAGATCCGAAATGACAAGTGGGCCACTCTCTGAGCTTAGAAATCCGGGATTGACAACCTTGGGTTTCTTCTATCTACTCTTCTCTTGTATTTTCTTTATTTGATGTGTATCCCCATTTGGGAAATATGTAAACCCTAATACTAGTTCCATTTATTTAATGGACTTGTATTTGATTTCTTCTTGTAGTGTCCCATTCATTTGCACTTAATTTGACACTTGACTTGTATTAAGTAGGATTGACAACCCAACTCTTGATGCATGTTAGGGATAGCTCTTGTCTTTACATTCATGGAATGTAGAGTAGAAATTGGTATGTGTTCATGATTGGGATTAAGAGTAGATTAATGTAATTTAGGAGTAGATTAATTAAGCATCCCATGATTGCTCATATGTCGATGGATTATTCGAAATGCATGTTTTGGATTGAATTGAGTATTTTTGTTTGTTTGGGTGGAATTCATGAAGAGTATACATGATGCCTTTGTGGGTTTCAGTTCTATTAACCTACATGCTTATGTGACCCTTGAGCATTGCTCATACTATACACCCTCAGCGAGTAGCACTCGGGTCTCGACTCTTGGTCATTGCACGTGTGATACACCCTCGGCGAGTAGTGGTCGAGGATCCATTTATGCTTAATGCCTCCATTGGTTGTTTCTTACACGTGACATGTGAGTAGCGATCGGTGGTTGATCTTATGTTTATCTCTTTTATGTACTTAAATGCAATCCTTAGTAGTTGCTCATGCGATACATCCTCGATGAGTAGCTTTAGAGGACTAGTCGACTCTCTCATTTCCATATCTAGAGGTCGTACTTAAGGCTAGGTTGAACTCAATATATGAGTGTCTTTGCATGTTAGTTCTTTTAGGTGGCGCGAATGTTTTGGTGGACTTGAGTACCATATGTATCCATTTTCTTGCATCTCTCATATCCGCCATTTTATATTTATCAATTTAATCACCATTCTCACCCATTCATGTTCTCTTATGTTTTCTTATTTGTTTCTTTCACTGTTCTTGTTCTCACACACACACTCAAATGCTACACTTCACACACATCACTCTCACCCTTGCCATGTTCTTATTTACCTTGCTTTCAATAATCACTAAAACGAGAGACAATTAACGGATGAGACCTCTCTGTGGATGATACCCTCGCTTACCGCTTTACTACGTTTTCAAAACTTTAGAGCACATTGCGTGGGAAAAATTTTATAAATATCTTTTGATATCCGCAATTTGGTAACGACACAAAAGGCGATCATCACAAACCGCCGATCAAACCGTCGTTTTTGCTCCAGAATGTTGTGTTTTCTTGACGCAATTCGACGGTTCATTCGGCGGCCAAACTGACCGTCGAACCAAACCGCCGAATCAGACCTGATGTTCTGTGATCAATTTGGCTGTTGGCCCGACCGCCAAACCTGACAACCAAATGGCCATTTAGGGCAATTTTGTATTTTCACCATCAGCTCGTGTTTTCCCATATAAATACATCTTCTTCTTCCCTAATTCATATAAGGAGTCCAGAATTTATATCTAGTGAGAGAAAGTGATTTCTTAATGAGAGAGAGCATCATCCAAGCATCATCTCATCATGGGTCTTCTTGTTTTCTTTGACTATGTACGTTAAACATGTTCTAGAATTCCAGGATTTACTTTTACAATCATGTTTGCATAGGTTTTGCGTTTATTTGTTGATTAAATTCATGACTCCTTGCTTTATGTTGATTTGAACATGATTTAGTCACTTTGTGTTGGTTGAGATTGTTGTTCATTGATAGCTAGCATTTAGGACCATTTTACCCTCTAGCTAAATCTTCCTACCTTGCATTTAGATATTGATATCTAGGATTTGAATATTGACATCCTTAAATCTGTAAAATAAGCACTTAGTATAGCCTAGCATTAATTGCATGATAGAATATTTCTACATATTCACATAGGTTGCTTAATCTCTTCATTGATTGTTAAGCCTTGTGACTAAGTGGATTAGTACACAAGCAATTGGTCTAGAATCACTATTAAAGGCCTGTTGAGTATTGTGAAATGGTTAGTGACCAAGAATGGTATGATTAGAGATCAACCTAGGTTGTAAACTTTCATTCAAATAGTGGATTTGAGGACCGTGTGTGGCTAGAAGGATAGCCCACGAGTTTTACCCAGTTTTTAAGGGTTTCTCATGTAAATCAATCATTGTGTTTTTATTGTTTTCCGCATTTTACTTTGGATTGTTTGATTGCTAATATGGGGTAGCTTTAATAAAATTGGTTAAGTCGAAAAGTTGGTAATAATCAACTAAAAGCTATTCCCCCCCCCCCCCCCCCCCCCCCCACACCCTTTAGGTTATTAGACACACATGTTTGTGTATTTCATCTGGGAACAGTCAAATGATGGCTTTTAGGCAATTTTTAGAGGGGTAATGTTCTTCTTTCATGCCCACACCATGCCCTAGTCTCCCAAGCCTATAAATACGCCACTTTCTTCAAGACCCAAGAATTCATTCATATAATTGTCTATTCAATACAAAAACCCTCTCCAAACATCTTCTTCACCAAATCAGGAGTGAAAAGAGCTTTAAAAGGCATCCATGGAGGTTTTCCTCCACGGATTGCCTCTCCACCACCACCTACTACCATCACCATCCATCTTTGAGAAGGATTCAAGAGGAAAGAGCACCCTACCTTGTTTATAAGGAGGAGGAGCTTCAATGGAGGATGGAGACACGAGATTACAATTAGGTTTTCTCTTTTTACTCTTATTTTTGTTATTTTCTTCTTTGATATTTATCCCCAATTGGGAAATATGTAAACCTAACACTAGTTACATTTATTTGACTGACTTGTATTTTATTTCTTCAAGTTATGTCCCATTCAATTGCTTTATAATTTGACACTTGACTTGTGTTAAAGTAGGCATGATGACCTTTCTTGATGCATGTTCAAGGATAGCTCTTGTCTTTACATTCATATTCATGTATGGTAGAAATTGGTGTGTGTTCATGATTGGGATTGGAGTAGATTAATGTAATCTATGAGTAGATTAATTAAACATTCCATGATTGCTCATATGTCGATGGATTATCTGAAATGAATGTTGTGGATTGATTTGAGTATTTTTGGTTGTTTTGGTGGAATTCATGAAGAGCACACACCATGCCTTTGTGGGTTTTAGTTATATAAACCTACAAGTTTTATGCGACCCTCTGGCATTGCTCATGCGATACGCTCTCGGTGAGTAGTAATCGAGGGTTGCGACTCTTGGTCATTGCTCGCACGATACACTCTAAGTGAGTAGTGGTCGGGGGTCCCCTTTCATGCTTACTGCTTCCATTGGTAGTTGCTTACACGTGACAGTTGAGTAGCGAACGATGGTCAACTCTATTTCTTTCTCTTTAATATATGTGCTCAAACGAGTTCCTTAGTAGTTGCTCATGCGATACACTTTTGATGGGTAGCTTTCGAGGACTATATGACTCTCCCCATTTCTATATCTAGAGGTCGTACTAGAGGCTGGGTTAAACCCCTACGCAGAGTGTCGGTGTGGTTAGTTATTATAAGTGGCGCGAATGTTATGGTGGTCATGAGTACCTTTTGTGTTCATTTTCTTGAAAATCTCCTATCCACCCTAATTTACATTTATCTCATTTAACCACCATTCTCATCCCCCCAGATTCTCTTATTTTTCTTATCTTTATTTTTAAACTCTCAGTGCGCACACACACACTCAAATGCTACACTTCACACACACCACCATCACCCTTGCTATGTTCTTTTTTACATTGCTTTTAATAATTACTATAACGTGAGATGAGCGGCGGATGACACCTCCATGTGGACGATACATTCGCTTGCCGCTTTACTAGTTTTAAAACTTTATAGCACATTGCGTATGACTTCTTATAAATATCTTTTTGAATCGCAATTTGGTAACGACAAAAAAAAAAAGCAAGTTCAATAACCCTCAACCAATCAATCAAGATGTAATATTAAAGAGCATACCTGAAAGGAGATATAACATGAATGTGCAAAAAAATGAAACACATAACAATTATATGAGATATGGCAATGCATGAGTTGTGAGTGTGCGCAACTAAATCTTTTCAAAACGTTAAGCACAAGTGAACTGCCTCTCTTGAAGCTCTTTGGGATCTTGGAAGCTTGTTGATAAAGGACCACAAGGAGACCTAAGCTACCCATTATAAATAATCCCAATGTGGTTTGTCATGAAATAAGTCAATCATAAAAATGAGATTCTTACAATCTCCCATTTTGGCTATTTCATGACAAAATCACGACTCACAAATAAATCCTCACAAAAAGGAAACAAAGTTATTGGTCAAAAAGTAATTCTACCTTACATTAAGAGAACCCTAAAATACTAAGTCTTTAAGGTCTTCAATCTCTTCGTAGATCATTATGCCTACACACAATAACAAGAAAGCACTTTCCAAGAACAAGTGCATGTGAGGTGAACAAATATAAAAAGCAAAAATAAAACGCATTTGCACTCAATAAAGCAATATAAAGAAATGGATGTGCAAAACTCCACCTAAATGGTTAATCTCTCTCTCTCTCTCTCAAGACTTCTCCCCAAAAGCATACACAATGCTCCCCCTAAATTTCTCATGACTTCTCCCCATTTTTGTCATGAGATAGGCAAAGGAGCTCCCTCTATCGGGTTGCTTTAGCAAAGAGAGATATTTGCACAAAAGATGATTGCATAATCATATACTTATACTTTATGCAACTTAAATAATTGAGAGAGATTCAAGGAGTTTTTTTTTTTAAATGTGTGAAAAGTGTTGCTTTGCATGCAAGACATATAACATTAACAAAGCAAACATCAAAAGAGTTTCCAAAAGAATTCAAACCAATTTGTACCCTTTTGTCATAAGCAAAACAAGATATAGTTTTTCGAAAAAATTTCAACACACAAACAAATATATCAATCCTTAATAGCCAAACAAGACATGGATATAGAATCCTTATTGATGTAATCCTTATTGGTTGTTGTCTTATTCAAACCATAAGAGGAGAGAGAAGACTAATTTGGATATAAAATCCATATTTTATGGATACTAGATCCTTATTGATTAGTCTTATCATTTGCATTTACACACATTTGCATTAGAGCAATCAAAATCATTTCATACATATCATTTTAAGCATGTCATAATCAAGTTCATATGTCATCGAGATAAATTATTGGTCTTTCAATTGTACTTCCTAATTAATTTATCCTAGTCCAAAAATGCATGTTTGAACATGAATGTGACATGGATTACAAACAAAGTAAGGTTACATACTTATTGAATAAAAATTCCATATAAGTTTATATGTGCAACCAAGATTCTCAAGCAATTATTGAAGAAGCATAAAGTAGATCAAATTTTTGCTCATTTCAACAATGCAAGTTCGCTCTCTTTGCTTGAGCTCCCAACATAGGGTCAATTCTAACCAAGTAAATAGGAGACATGTGCTCTTATAGACCTAGCAAGTCCATTAGATCTAGTTGAATCTATAGGAGACATCTTGGCACAATAACATACAGGTTCATCTTTTCTAATCCACTTAAGAAAGGGTCAGGCGCCAACACCACTCTTGAGTTAACTTGGTAATTTCATCGAACACCTTGTAGGCAAAACCGAAAACGACCACTAACTCTTTCCAAACCTTGTTTGAATGGACTTATAAGAACACAAAAGTAGTACAAGCAACTAGGAAACACAATCAACAAGAGCAAGTAAAAAACCACAACACAACACAAGCAATTTTTTACGTGGTTCACCAAATTGGCTACGTCCACGGAGGCATCGATTTCACTAGATGATGAGAATGACAAGTACAAAAGATTACCTCTATCCCACAAGCCTTCTCTCTCCCTCTAGGTCTCAATCTTTCAACCTCACAATCACTCTTTGTTCTAGGTTTTTCTCTCTAGCTTTTGTTGTCTCTACACATTTGCACACACTTAGGCTAAAAGCTCAACTAACAACTTATATAGTGAGACTTTTAGCTAATTACAACATAGCCTAATAAAACTCCAAATTACAAATATGCCCAAATACAAATACATGTTACTTTGAGACAAACATCAACAATCTCCACCTTGTCGAAAAGAAAATCCAACCCTCAGAAATCATTGGATAACGCAGTGTTTATAACACCTCTACCTTAACAAGAAAATTCCTTGTCTGCACAAACCTCAAGTGGTGAGGTGCCTACCTAAACTCAACAAGAGAAAAGGTTTAGCAAGCTCAAGAAATGCTCAAACTTGCCTGTTGTCACCGGCTTGGTAAGCATATCTGATGCATTCTCATCAGTGTGTACTTTCGCAATGGAGACTTCACCCGAGACAATCCAATCTCGTATTCTATAGAATCGGATGTCAATGTGCTTCGTTCTCGTATGGAACACTTGATTCTTGGTTAGAGTAATTGCACTTTGACTATCACACCTAAGCAACCCCGAATATTGCTTCAATCCCATATCATTCACCAAACCCCGCAACCAAATTACTTCATTTGATGCTTCCATCATTGCCATGTATTCCGTTTCGGTAGTAGACAAGGCACTAGTAGTTTGGAGCATAGACCTCTAACTAATCGGTCCATCCGCACATATAAATACATACCCCATTGTAGACCTCCTCTTGTCTAAGTCACGTGTAAGTTCCTCATATTTTGATTGGCTTATTTCGTTGACAAACCATATTGGGGATTAATTTTTGTAAGGGTATAATCAAGCTTCAAGGACATCATCTTTCTCAAGAGCTCTTCAAAGGTATATCACTTGCTTAATTCTCTTTGAAGAGGTTTTAGTTGCACACACTCACATTCTATGCATTTGTATTGACATGCATAAATGGTTGCACACACTCACATTCTATGCATTTGTATTGACATGCATAAATGGTTGCACACACACACTTCTTGCATTTTGGAGTTGATGGACTGCACAGTAGGTTAGGCGACATGCTAGGCCACTTGTGCATGTCGCCTGACAAGTCGCCTAAGACTTAGGTTTTTCCCACAGTGTGATAGGCGACATGCAAGGCCACTTGTGCATGTCGCCTCCAATGTCGCCTTAGTCATGTTCTTTTTTCTCCAGTGTGTAAGGCGACTTCATAGGCGACTTGGGGATGTCGCCTTACATGTCGCCTCTGACATCTTATTTTTTCCACATTGTGTAAGGCGACTTCATAGGCGACTTGGGGATGTCACCTCACATGTCGCCTCAGGCAACGTGTTTTCTCACAGTGTGTTAGGCGACTTCCAAGGCGACTTGCTCATGTCGCCTTTTTACCCGAACTGGGCATTTAGGGTATTTCACACTAGCTCATTTTTTTGGTCTCCATAAATACATCTTGTTCTCCTTCTTCTAGACCTAGAGCTTTGAAAATATATCTCTAAGTGAGAGAAAGTAAATCCAAGAGAGAGAGAGCTCCAAGAACTCATCTTTACTCAACCATACACAAATCCATGTGCATCTAACATCTTCAAGCATCATCTCATCATGGATTCTTCTTGCTTTCATTGACTAGGTAACTTGAACATGCCCTAAATCTCATTGTATTTATTTATGTTCTTGTTTGCCTAGGGTTAGCTCTTTTATATGATTTTATTGCATATCTTTATGTTTATTGGCATTTATAACATGATTGAGTTGTTGTTTGTTGGTTGAGAGCTTTGTTCATTAATAGCTAGCATTTAGGACGGTTTTACCCTTCTAGCTAAATCTTCATGCATTTGCATTTAGATATTGATATCTAGGATTTGCATTTATTGACATCTTTAAATCCTTAGATAAGCATTTATTGTTGCCTAGCATTAATTGCATGATTGAATATCTTTTACAAATTCACATAGGTTGTTTAACCTCTTCATTGATTGTTAAGCTTTGTGACTAAGTGGGTTAGTGCACAAGCTTGTGGTCAAGAATCACTATTAAAGGCCCGTTGGGTAGAGTGAAAGGGTTAGTGACCAAGTAGGTGTGACTTGAGGTCAACCTAGGTTGTAAACTTTCGTTCAAATAGTGGATTTGAGGACCGTATGTGGCTAGAAGGATAGCCCGTGAGTTTTGCCCAGTTAGAGGGTTTCTCACGTAAATCAATCCTAGTGTTTTTATTGTTTTCCGCATATTTATAGTGGATTGATTGATTGCTAATATGGAGTAGGATTATTAAAATTGATTAAGTCGAAAAGTTGGTAATAAATCAACTAAAACCTATTCACCCCCCCTCTAGGTTGTATTAGACACACTTTGTGTATTTTCAATTGGTATCAGAGCGGGTTCCTAGATACACTTAGGTGATCCTTGCTCTTTGTGTGTCTTGCTTTTTGTTTGTGTTTGTTGCATCATAAACATTCATCCCATTCATACCCAAACACTATGAGTGGGAACGGAAGTGGTAATGAGGGAGCATCTAGCACAAGACCCCATTTGCTCACCGGAGTAAACTATGCCTCTTGGAAAGGCAAGATGAAGTCATACATTTGCCAAATAAATGACCGAGCGTGGATGGCAATTGAAGATGGCTACACTATTCCGGAAAAGACTCTTGAAGACGAAAGTGTAGTTCCCAAGCCAAATTCGGAATGGTCAACTCAAGAGTTTGAAGCATCCAAGTGGAACAACAAGGCTATGCATGCTATTCTTTGTGCAATGGATGACAATCAGTACAAATTGATCCAAACAACAAGAATTGCAAAAGAGGCATGGGAGATTCTAGAGACGGCCCATGAGGGAACCGAGGTGGTCAAGGACTCCAAGCTTCAAGTCCTCCAAACACAATTCGAGCAAATTAGGATGGAGGAGGATGAGTGCTTCAACGACTTTCAAGTGAAGTTGATGGACATAGTCAATCAAAGCCATCAACTTGGTGATCCCTATTCGGATAGGAGGATCAAACAAAAAATTATGAGGTCGCTTCCAGCAAGATTTGAGTCAAAAGTGACGGCTCTTGAGGAGAATAGTGACTACAAGAATATGAAGCCAAGTGAAGTTATTGGAAGGCTTCTAGCATATGAGTCTAGATGGACTCCCACACCTACACCTCAAAAGAAGCAAAAGAGTATTGCTCTGAAGACTTCTAAGGTTGAAAAGGAGGAAGAAGATTCAGATGAAGAAATGGCCCTCATGGTGAAAAGATTCAAGAAGTTCATCAATTTTGAGAAGAGAGGATTTGGATCCAAAGGAAAGGAAATGAAGAAGAAGACTTCGTTCAAGAAGTTTGAGTCAAGTGAAGACAAGCCCACAAGAAAAGGGATTCAATGCTTCGAATGTGGAGGTTTCGGACACATCTCCACGGATTGTGGAAATTTGAAAAACAAGAAGAAAGGAAAGGCCATGGCCGCCACGTGGAGCGATGGTGATGACTGTGGAAGAAGAAGGAGAATCCTCGGATGATGAGGAACATGTGGCAAACTTTATTGCCTTCGCATCTTCTCTCAAGAGTAAGGAAGCAATAGATGATGAAGAGGTAGAGAAACAAAGTGAAGATGACTCTAGCGATGGTGACTGTTCATCCCATTCAACAAATATGGATGTAGGAGGAATTGGTCTTGAAGGCTTCATTGAGCATTTTCAAAGCTCAAGATTGAAGATGAAGAAAGAGATTCAAAGGCTAAAATGAGAGAATCTCAAGCTATCTACCGAAGCTACTCACTTAAATAAAGAAATGAGGAATTAATGGAAAAGGAGCTTGAAGAAGCTAGAGAGATCATTGCTAAGATGACTTTAAGCACGAATAAACTTGACCACATGTTGGGAGTTGGCAAGAGGCCAAGTGATAAGAAAGGTCTTGGCTATGAAGATGACAAGGAGACCTCATCCTCAAGCAAGACTGTGTTTGTCAAGAGCTTGGATAACAAAGAGCCTCCACCCCCACAACATCCTAGGAAGAAGATCGAACTAGGAGAGTGCTCTAAAGATTCTCGAGTCAAGGTAGCACAAGGGAAACAAGCTCAAGCTCAATCAACAAGGGTGCATCAAGCAAGTTTCCCTCAACCCAAATACCATCAACCCAAGAAGCAATTCATTCCAACTCAACAACAAAGAAGGAGAGAACCAATCCAACACCAAAGACAAGCTCAAATGCATGGGAAAGCCCCTTTGTACTCACAAGGGCATGGTATGTCTTCTTATTTTATTCCCACTTGTCACTTTTGTGGTGTTGATGGTCACATTAGACCAAATTGCTTCAAATACATTGAAATGTGTAGAATCAAAAGCATGATTGAAAGAAATAGAGCTAGAGCTAAAATGCATGTTCCTAGGAAATCTAGAGCCAATTTGCATGATCCTAGGAAATCTAGAGCCAATGTGACTAATACCACTAGGAATAAGAACATTTCACCTAGGTGGATTAGAAGGGATAACTATTCTTTCTATGTGGCTCAAATTGCCTTGAAGGCAAATGCCTCTAACACTTGGTATTTGGATAGTGGGTGTTCTAGGCATATGACGGGGAACAAGAGCTTCTTTAAATCCCTTGTCTTGGAGGATGGAGGATTTGTCACCTTTGGTGATGGATCTAGAAAGAAAGTCATAGGGAAAGGAACCATTTCAATTCCCGACTTACCCTCCTTGTCCAATGCTTTACTTGTTGATGGCTTGCAAGCCAATCTTATAAGCATTTCTCATCTTAATGATGATGGACTCTCCGTCTTGTTTAACAAAAATGATTACTCTATTTTAATGCCAAATGGACAAATCTTTCTAAAAGGAAAGAGATCTAGTGACAATTGCTATTGTCTTGAAGCTAGTGCTATCTCTTGCAATATGTCCAAAAGTGAGGAAGTTGAGTTGTGGCATCAAAGACTTGGCCACATGAACTATCGAGATTTGAGGATCTTAGATAAGTTCAAAGTTGTGCGTGGTCTCCCTAAGCTTGGGAAGAAAGTCGATAGCGTTTGTGGACCTTGTCAACAAGGGAAACAAACCAAAAGTATGCACAAGAAAGGCAAGTATCTCGTCACCAAGGAGCCATTAGAGCTTCTTCATATAAACCTTATGGGTCCCATGCAAACCGAGAGTCTCGGTGGCAAGAGATACATTTTTGTTTGTGTTGATGATTTTTCTAGATTTACATGGACATATTTTCTTAGAGAAAAATATGAAACATTTGAAAATTTTAAAATGCTTTGCACTAAAATTCAAAATGAAAAGAAATCACACATTAAAAGCATTAAAAGGATTAGGAGTGACCATGGGAGGAAATTTGAAAATGCTTGTTTTGAAAGCTATTGCAATAGCTTAGGCATTTCCCATGAGTTTTCGGCTCCTAGAACTCCTCAACAAAATGGGGTTGTTGAGAGGAAGAATAGGGTCCTTCAAGAGATGGCACGTGTGATGTTGCTTAGCAACAATGTCCCTAGGAACCTTTGGGCCGAGGCCGTCAATACGGCTTGCTACATAGGAAATAGAGTCTTCCTGAGGCCCGGTACTAGGCAAACCTCCTATGAATTATGAAAGGGTAGGAAGCCAAATATTAGCTACTTCCACTCATTTAGGAGCAAATGCTACATTCTGAATGACCGAGATCAACTTGGCAAGTTCGATGCCAAGAGTGATGAAGGGATTTTTATTGGCTATGCCCTTAATAGTAAGGCCTATAGAGTTTTCAATTTAAAAACTCGGAGTGTCATGGAATCATCTAATGTTGTCATAGATGATTGTAGGCCTAAGACTAGAGACCATGATGAGGAGGTCATTGTGCTTGATGATTCTTCCTTGGAGAAGATTGGTGAGACTTCAATTGAAGTGAAGTCAGGTCCTGATGAAGAGGTCATTCAACCTCTTGATAGAGATCCATCATTGGACTCTAAAGAACCCGCTCCATGGGTTAGACAACTCCACAACAAGAATGACATTCTTGGAGATATGAATGAGGGTGTTAGGACTAGGCATCAAATAGCTAATCAAATTAGCTATACTTGTTATACCTCTCAAATTGAACCCAAAAAGGTTGATGAAGCCTTGAATGATGAGTTTTGGGTTCTTGCCATTCAAGAAGAGCTAAACCAATTTGAAAGAAATGAGGTTTGGACTCTTGTTCCTAGACCCAAGGATACTAATGTCATAGGCACCAAATGGGTATATAGGAACAAGTCGGATGAGAATGGCAACATTGTGCGCAACAAGGCTAGACTTGTAGCACAAGGATACTCTCAAATTGAGGGTATTGACTTTGAGGAGACTTTTGCTCCGGTTGCCCGTCTTGAGTCCATAAGGCTTCTTTTGTCCATATCATGTGTGCACAAGTTCAAATTGCATCAAATGAATGTTAAGAGTGCCTTCCTCAATGGTTTCTTGCATGAGGAAGTGTTTGTTGAGCAACCCAAAGGGTTTGTGTGCTAGGTACCAAGCGGATCCCAAGGAATCCCATCTCTCCTCCGTGAAGAGAATCATTCGATATGTGAATGGGACATCCAACTATGGGATATGGTACTCTTTTGACACTAATGCTAGCTTAGTTGGCTTTAGTGATGCAGATTGGGCAGGAAATTGTGATGATAGGAAGAGTACATCGGGTGGTTGCTTCTTCCTAGGTAACAACTTGGTCTCATGGTTTTGCAAGAAGCAAAATTCCATCTCTCTATCCACAGCTGAAGCGGAATACATAGTCGCTGGGAGTGCTTGCACACAACTCCTTTGGCTGAAACAAATGCTTGTGGATTACGGCTTTGATCAAGGTATTCTTACCCTTTATTGTGATAACATGAGTGCAATTAACATTTCAAAGAATCCAGTTCAGCACTCTAGGACAAAGCATATAGACATTAGGCATCATTTCATTAGAGAACTAGTTGAAAACAAATGCATTACACTTGAGCACGTGGGCACTAATGATCAACTAGCGGATTTATTTACAAAGCCCTTAGACTCAACTAGGTTCAACTCTCTTAGTAGGTCTATTGGGATTTGTTATATACCTTGATGTGTTTTGGTGATTGACCCTTTATGGGGAACTCAAGCATAGAGAGCAACCTTGCATGTTGAAATAAGCAAAAACTTGATCAACTTTATGCTTCTTTATTAATTGCTTGAGTATTCTTGGTTGTGCTTATATATATTCTTATATGGTTTTTATTAAATAAGTGTGCCTTGCTTGGTTTGTAATCCATGTCACCTCTATGTTCAAACATGCATTTTTGGATTAGGAGAATTGATTGGGAAGTACATTTGAATGACCTATAATTTATCTCCATGACATGTGAACTTGATTATGACATGCTCAAAATGATATGCATGAAATATGTCCTGATTGCGTTAATGCAAATGTGTGTGAATGCAAATGAGAAGACTAATCAATAAGGATCTTGTATCCATGTAATCAATAAGGATTTTATATCCAAATTAGTCTTCTCTCTCTTCTTAACTGTTAATCAAGACTACTATCATACGGAAAATTGTCCGGAAAAATCTAAAAGGATCTCTTGATCCAATGTCTTGATTTGCTTTTAAGGATTGATATAGTTTTGTGTGCGTTGAAATTTCTTTTCAAAATACTATATCATGTTTCTTTATGGCAAAAGGGTGCAAATTGGTTTGAATTCTTTTGGAACCCTTTTGGATGTTCTCCTTGCCAAATACCATTTGCTTGAACCATGATGTTACATGTCTTACATCCAAAGCAACTAAGTCACACATTTTCTTCTAAACAATAAAACCCTCAATGATTCTCTCTCAATTAATTGAGTTGCATAAAGTTGTTGTATATGATTATGCATTTATCTTGCAAATAGCTCTCTTTGCTAAAGTGACCCGGTTGGGGAATACTCCTTTGCCTATCTCATGACAAAAAGGGGGAGTAATGTGGTTTTATTTTAGGGGATTGCATATTTGGAGAGATTGTCCCGTTGAGGGGGAGCATTTGCATGTTGCATGTTGTAGTTTTCTTTTATTATGCAAATTGCTCTTATTTATTTATCTCTCTTGATCACCTCACATACTCTTGTCTTGGAAAGTGTAGTCTCATTGTTTTGTAGGGATGGCTATTCTACAAGAGCTTGAAGATTTGAAGACCTAGCATCTAGGTATCTTTTTGTAATGTAGTATTTCCTTGTTGACCTCTTGTTTTTATTCTTTTGTGAGGATGATTTGTAAGAGGTGGTTTTGTCACGAAATAGCCAAAGGGGGAGATTGTAAGTTCCTCATATTTTGATTGGCTTATTTCGTTGACAAACCACATTGGGGATTAATTTTTGTAAGGGTATAATCAAGCTTCAAGGACATCATCTTTCTCAAGAGCTCTTCAAAGGTATATCACTTGCTTAATTCTCTTTGAAGAGGTTTTAGTTGCATACACTCACATTCTATGCATTTGTATTGACATGCATAAATGGTTGCACACACACACTTCTTGCATTTTGGAGTTGATGGACTGCACAGTAGGTTAGGCGACATGCTAGGCCACTTGTGCATGTCGCCTGACAAGTCGCCTAAGACTTAGGTTTTTCCCATAGTGTGATAGGCGACATGAAAGGCCACTTGTGCATGTCGCCTCCAATGTCGCCTTAGTCATGTTCTTTTTTTTCCAGTGTGTAAGGCGACTTCATAGGCGACTTGGGGATGTCGCCTTACATGTCGCCTCTGACATCTTATTTTTTCCACAGTGTGTAAGGCGACTTCATAGGCAACTTGGGGATGTCGCCTCACATGTCGCCTCAGGCAACGTATTTTCTCACAGTGTGTTAGGCGACTTCCAAGGCGACTTGCTCATGTCGCCTTGCATGTCGCCTTTTTACCCGAACTAGGCATTTAGGGTATTTCACACTAGCTCGTTTTTTTGGTCTCTATAAATACATCTTGTTCTCCTTCTTTTAGACCTAGAGCTTTGAAAATATATCTCTAAGTGAGAGAAAGTAAATCCAAGAGAGAGAGAGCTCCAAGAACTCATCTTTACTCAACCATACACAAATCCATGTGCATCTAACATCTTCAAGCATCATCTCATCATGGATTCTTCTTGCTTTCATTGACTAGGTAACTTGAACATGCCCTAAATCTCATTGTATTTATTTATGTTCTTGTTTGCCTAGGGTTAGCTTTTTTATGTGATTTTATTGCATATCTTTATGTTTATTGGCATTTATAACATGATTGAGTTGTTGTTTGTTGGTTGAGAGCTTTGTTCATTAATAGTTAGCATTTAGGACGGTTTTACCCTTCTAGCTAAATCTTCATGCATTTGCATTTAGATATTGATATCTAGGATTTGCATTTATTGACATCTTTAAATCCTTAGATAAGCATTTATTGTTGCCTAGCATTAATTTCATGATTGAATATCTTTTACATATTCACATAGGTTGTTTAACCTCTTCATTGATTGTTAAGCTTTGTGACTAAGTGGGTTAGTGCACAAGCTTGTGGTCAAGAATCACTATTAAAGGCCCGTTGGGTAGAGTGAAAGGGTTAGTGACCAAGTAGGTGTGACTTGAGGTCAACCTAGGTTGTAAACTTTTGTTCAAATAGTGGATTTGAGGACCGTATGTGGCTAGAAGGATAGCCCGTGAGTTTTGCCCAGTTGGAAGGTTTCTCACGTAAATCAATCCTTGTGTTTTTATTGTTTTCCGCATATTTATAGTGGATTGATTGATTGCTAATATGGAGTAGGATTATTAAAATTGATTAAGTCGAAAAGTTGGTAATAAATCAACTAAAACCTATTCACCCCCCCCCCCCCCCCCCCCCCCCCCCCCCTCTAGGTTGTATTAGACACACTTTGTGTATTTTCATCACCCACATAGTTGGAATCAACAAACCCAAAAATATTAGTTTCACCATGTTGTCTTTCAAACATAATTCTCAACTCCTTAGTACCCTTCAAATACCGCAAAAATCTATTTAATGGCATTCCAATGCTCTTTACTTGGATTTGCCATGTATTTGGCAACCACACTGACTGCTTGGGAGATATCGGGTCTTGTACATACCATGGCATACATCAAAAAACCAACCACATTTGCATACGAAACCTTCACCATCTCTTCCATCTCGGCATCTATGGAAGGACATTGATTTGCACTCAAGACAAAGTGTGAAGCAAGTGGAGTTGATACGGCTTTAGCATCAAGCATGCTAACTTCTCAAGCACCATGTGAATATACCTTTTTTGAGATAATCACAACTTTCCCGCTTTCCGATCTCTTTTTATCTCCATCCCTATGATCTTTTTAGCAACACCAAGATCCTTCATGTCAAATTCTCTACCCAAAAGCCCTTTGAGTTCATCAATTTTTGATATATCCCGACATGCTATAAGCATATCATCCGCATACAACATCAACAAGATAATTATACCATCATCAAACACATAAGAATAAACACAACAATCATACTCACTTCTCTTGTAGCCAATCTTCAACATGTAGGAATCGAAGTGCTTGTACCATTGTCTTGGAGATTGCTTGAGTCCATAAAGTGACTTCTTTAATCTACAAACAAGTTTCTCATTTCCCGCTTCCTTGAACCCTTCCGATTGAGCCACATAAATGACCTCTTCCAAATCCCCAAGAAGAAATGTCGTCTTGACATCAAGTTGTTCCAATTCCATGCCATATTGAGCTACTAAGGCTAACAATACCTAAATAGATGTGTGCTTCACTACCGGTGAGAAAATATCATTGTAATCAACGTCTTCCTTTTGTGAGTACCCTTTAGCAACCAAACGTGCTTTGAACTTTGGTGATTCATTCTCATGTATGCCTTCTTTCTTTCTAAATACCCATTTACAACCAACAATTTTTTAGTCTTTAGATTTAGGAACCAACTCCCAAACGGAGTTCTTTTCAAGAGATTCCATCTCTTCCATCATAGCCTTCAGCCAACTTTCTCTAACATGTCAACCAATTGCTTCATTAAATGTAGTTGAATCTCTCTCACTAGCCATGAGTGCAAAATGCACTTCATCATTCTCATCATCCCAACCATACATTTGTGGTGGCTTTGAGACTCTCATTGGCCTTTCTTGAGTTATGGATCTAGGTTCCTCAAGAACCACTTTGTGTTGTACCTCCTCATTTCCGCTATCACTAATCTTATTAGTAATAGGAATTTCGGTCACAACTCCTCTCTCACTATCATCCTTGGCGTCTTCCTTCGGCATGGAGGCTTCATCAAAGACTACATCTCTACTAAGAATTTTGATCTTGTTGGCCATATCATAAAGCTTAAATCCCTTCACTCCTTTCTCAAACCCGAGAAATATGCATTCAAGTGACTTTGATTGTAGCTTGTTCCTCTTATAACTAGGAATAAGAGCATATGCCTTGCACCCGAAAGCCTTCAAATTAGAGTAGTCAACTTCCTTGCCCATCCATACTTCTTCCACCGATTTAAACTCAAGTATCTTCCATTGTGACCGGTTAACCAAATAACAAGCATGATTAACCGCTTCCGCCCAAAAAGATTCGAGCAATCCCGCATGAAGTCTCATGCATCTAGCTCTCTCCAAGAGCGTTCTATTCATCCTCTCCATGGCACCATTTTGTTGAGGGTTTTTCTTCACAGTGAAATGTCTTGTGATGCCTTCAACTTTGCAAAATTTAATAAAGTTTCAACTCTTGTACTTACATCTGTTGTCTTTTCTCAAATACTTGACCTTCCTCCTCGTTTGGTTCTCCACTTTCGCCTTCCATTCCTTGAACTTTTCAAAGACCTCAGTTTTTTCCTTCATGAAGTAAACCCAAACTTTCCTAGAAAAATCATCCATGAAAGTAACAAAGTAGAGAGCTCCACCATTTGATCTAGTTGGTGATGGCCCCCACACATCAGAGTGTATATAATCAAGCAACCCATTGCTTCCACTTTCCTTGCTTGGAACTTTAAAGCTTACTTTGCATTGCTTTCCCATAACACAATACTTGCAAAATTCTAGCTTACATGACCCCACACCTTTCAATAATTGTCGTCCATGTAGTTCTTGCAATGCTCTCTCACTCATATGCCCTAGCCTTAAATTCCAAAGTTGAGTGTCATCTTTGCAATTTTCTTCTTCAGTGGAGATAGTCGCTCTACCTAAAATTGTGTTCCCTGAAAGCTTATAAAGATTGTTGCCCAACTTTGTACCTTGTTTCACTACCATGGATCCCTTACACACCTTGATCACACCATCCTTTGCTGTGAAAGAACATCCGTTTGTATCAAGTGTGCCTAGAGATATCAAATTCTTCTTTAGTGTCGGAACATGTCTCACACTACCTAAGGTTTTCACAATCCCATCAAATATCTTGATCTTGATTGTACCTATCCCAATGACCTTGCAAGTTCCATTGTTACCTATTAGGACCTCACCTCCACTTTGAGACTCATACATGTCAAACCAATCATGATTTGCACACATGTGAAAAGAGCACCCGGAATCAAGAATCCATGCATTGGAAGCATAACTAGTCGAGGCTACCGACAATAGCTCACCATTATCTTCGGATACCACATTAGCCGTAGAGCTTGTCTCAGCTTTCTTTCCTTCCTTGATCTCCGCATTAAGCTTCCTACAATCCCGCTGTAATGCCCTTTCTTGCAGCAACTGTAACACTCAACATTTTTCTTTCTAGATTACACAATCTAGAGTTCCTCTCCGACTTACTTCTTTCTCTTGTTCGGCCCCGCTCACTAGACTCCTTAACAAAGTGTCCTTCCCTTTGAGCTTCCCTCTCATATGCCTTGTTCAATTTCATTTAAGAAATTATGTCGGAAACAATGGCATCACATTGGAGAGTTTCCTTGCCAAACAACAATGTTGTCTGAAAATGTTTGAAGGAATCCAGTAAAGATCTCAACAACAAGAATGATTTATCATCTTCTTCATACTTCACATCAACCCGAATCAAGTCGCTAATACACCAGTTAAAGTCATTCAAGTGTGCCATGACATCTCCACCCTCATCTATTTTTAGCCCATAGAGTTGGTCTTTGACAGTCAATTTGTTGGACAAGGTTTTACTCATGTAAAGCTTCTCCCAAGTCCTTTTAGTGCTCTTCTCTTCCATAACATTGCATATCAATTCATCTGAAAGATGTAACTCAATGGAACTCATAGCCTTCTCATCTAACACCTTTCACGTTTTCGTTAACATATCCTTGGGCTTTTTCTCTACTCCATCAACAGTGAAATACAAGTCTTGTTGGATAAAGATGTTCTTCATTTTCCTTTGCCATAATGTAAAGTTTGATTTCCCATCAAAGAGCTTCACTTCAAACTTCACCCCACCGGAGCTTCTGGACGATGTACTACCCCTCTCAGCCATTTCAAACAACCCAAAAAAGCCTAAGCTCTGATACCACTTGTAAGCGGTATAACAACATCACTCTTGAGTTCACTTGGTAATTTCGTCGAACACCTTGTGAAAATACTATATAGCATGTGTCTACTAACCTAGAGAGGGGGTGAATAGGTTTTAGTAGATTTATTACCAACTTTTCAACTTAATCAATTTTAATAATCCTATCCCATATTAGCAATCAACCAATCCAACATAAAACATGCGGAAAACAATAAAAACACAAGGATTGATTTACGTGAGAAACCCTCCAACTGGGCAAAACTCACGGGCTATCCTTCTAGCCACATACGATCCTCAAATCCACTATTTGAATGAAAGTTTACAACCTAGTTTGACCTCAAGTCACACCTACTTGGTCACTAACCCTTTCACTCTACCCAACGGGCCTTTAATAGTGATCCTAGACCACAAGCTTGTGCACTAATCCACTTAGTCACAAAGCTTAACAAACAATGAAGAGGTTAAACAACCTATGTGAATATGTAAAAATATTCTAACATGCAATTAATGCTAGGCAACACTAAATGCTTATCTAAGGATTTAAAGATGTCAGTTTGTGCAAATCCCAGATATCAATATCTAAATGCAAATGCATGAAGACTTAGCTAAAGGGCAAAATGGTCCTAAAAGATAGCTATCAATGAACATGCAATCTCAACCAACAAACACAATCACAAACATACTCAAATCATGTTAAACCAAATAAACATGCAATTAATTAACAAATAATTGCTAACCCTAGGTAAACAAGAACATAGAGATGAAAAGGAAGTTCTAAGACTTGTTTGATTACCTAGTCAAGAAGAGCATGAAGACCCATGAAGAATAGATGCAAGAATGGAGCTAGATGTACATGGGTATGAGTTTGGTTGAGTAAAAATTAGCTCTTGGAGCTCTCTCTCTTGGATTTAATTTCTCTCTCTTGAGGGTTTAATATTCAGAGCTCTAGGTCTAAATGGTGGAGAAGAAGATGTATTTATAGGGACCAAAAAATGAGCTGGTGTGAAATACCCGAAATGCCCAGTTCGAGTGAAAAAGGCGACATGAGCAAGTCACCTTGGAAGTCGCCTAACACACTGTGAGAAAACAAGTTGCCTGAGGCGACATGTAAGGCGACATTCCCAAGTCGCCTATGAAGTCGCCTTACACACTGTGGAAAAATCAAGATGTCAGAGGCGACATGTAAGGCGAAATTCCCAAGTCGCCTATGAAGTCGCCTTACACACTGGAGGAAGAATACACGACTAAGGCGACATTGGAGGCGACATGCACAAGCGACATGCACAAGTGGCCTTGCATGTCACCTAACACACTATGGGAAAAACTTAAGTCTAAGGTGACATGCACAAGTGGCCTTGCAAGTCGCCTAACCCACTGTGCAGACCATCAACTCCAAAATGCAAGAAGTGCGTATGTGCAACCATACATGCATGTCAATACAAAAGCATAGAATGTGAGTGTGTGCAACTAAAACCTCTTCAAAGAGAATAAAGCATGTGATATACCTTTGAAGTGCTTTTGAGAGAGATGATGTCCTTGAAGCTTGATCACACCCAATGAGGCCTAATTGACCCTTACAAAATTAATCCCCAATGTGGTTTGTCAACGAAATAAGCCAATTAAAATATGAGGAACTTACAATCTCCCCCTTTGGCTATTTCGTGACAAAACCACCACTCACAAATCATCCTCACAATAAAGATTAAAAACTAGGGGTCAACAAAAAGATATTCTACATTACAAATAGATACCTAGATACTAGGTCTTCGAATCTTCAAGCTCTTGCAGAATAGCCACCATCCCTACAAAACAATGAGACTACACTTTCCAAGACAAGTGTATGTGAGGTGACCAAGAGAGATAATAAATAAAAGCAATTTGCATAATAAAAGAAAACTACAACATGCAACAAGCAACCAATGCAAATGCTCCCCCTAAATAGGTTACTCCCCCTCAACGGGACAATCTCTCCAACTATGCAACCCCCTTAAATAAACCACACTACTCCCCCTTTTTGTCACGAGATAGGCAAGGGAGCTTTCCCCAAACGGGTCACTTTAGCAAAGAGAGTTATTTGCAAGATAAATGCATAATCATATACAAACTTTATGCAACTTAATTAATTGAGAGAGAATCATGAGGTTTTATTTTTAAGAAGAAAATGTGTGACTTAGTTGCTTTGGATGTAAGACATGTAACATCATAGTTCAAGCAAATGGTATTTGGCAAAGTGAACATCAAAAGGGTTCCAAAGGAATTCAAACCAATTTGCACCCTTTTGTCATAAATAAACAAGATACAGTTTTTTCGAAGAATTGTCAACACACAAATAACAATATCAATCCTTAAAGGACAACCAAGACATTGGATCAAGAGATCCTATTCGATTTTTTCGGATAAATATCCGTATGATAGTAGTCTTGTTTAACCATTAAGAAGAGAGAGAAGACTAATTTGGATATAAAATCCTTATTAATTGCATGGATACAAGATCTTTATTGATTAGTCTTCTCATTTGCATTCACACACATTTGCATTAAAGCAATCAAAAGCCATTTCATGCATATCATTTTGAGCATGTCATAATCAAGTTCACATGTCATGGAGATAAATTATAGGTCATTCAAATGTACTTCCCAATCAATTCTCCTAATCCAAAAATGCATGTTTGAACTTAGAGGTGACATGGATTACAACCCAAGCAAGGCACACTTATTGAATAAAAAGCCATATAAGATTATATATAAGCACAACCACAAATACTCAAGTAATTAATAAAGAAGTATAAAGTTGATCAAGTTTTTGCTTATTTCAACATGCAAGGTTGCTCTCTTTGCTTGAGCTCCCCATAAGGGGTCAATCACCAAAACTCATCAAGGCATATGACAAATTCCAATAGACCTACTAAGTGACTTGAACCTAGTTGAGTCTAAGGGCTTTGTAAATAAGTCCGCTAGTTGATCATTAGTGCCAACATGCTCAAGTTCAATGCATTTGTTTTCAACTAGCTCTCTAATGAAATGATGCCTAACGTCTATGTGCTTTGTCCTAGAGAGCTGAACCGGATTCTTTGAAATGTTAATTTCACTCATGTTATCATAATAAAGGGATAGAGTACCTTGATCAAAGCCATAATCCATAAGCATTTGCTTCATCCAAAGGAATTGTGTGCAAGCACTCCCGGCGGCTATTTATTCCGCTTCAGCTGTGGATAGAGAGACGAAATTTTGCTTCTTGCAAAACCATGAGACCAAGTTGTTACTTAGGTAGAAGCAACCGCCCGATGTACTCTTCTTATCATCACAATTTCCAGCCCAATCTGCATCACTAAAGCCAACTAAGCTAGCATTAGTGTCAAAAAAGTACCATATCCCATAGTTAGATGTCCCATTCACATATCGAATGATTCTCTTCATAGAGGAGAGATGGGATTCCTTGGGATCCGCTTGGTACCTAGCACACACACCCATACTAAAGGCTATATCAAGCCTACTTGCCGTCAAGTAAAGCAAGCTACCAATCATGCCACGATAAAGACTTTGTTCCACACTCTTGCCACTAGCATCCTTGCTTAGTTTCAATGTGGTACTCATGGGTGTGTCATAATGTTTGGCATTCTCAAGGCCAAACTTCTTCACTAGGTTCTTAGCATACTTAGCTTGGGATATGAAAATCCCATCATGCAATTGCTTGATTTGTAAACCTATAAAGTAATTGAGCTCCCCAACAAGACTCATCTCAAACTTATGAGACATGACATCAACAAATTGTTGGACTTTGGATTTGTTGGTGGAGCCAAAAAGAATATCATCAACATATATTTGAGCTATGAAAAGCTCATCTTTGTTGCCCTTGATGAACAAAGTCTTGTCAACACTACCTCTTGAGTAGCCATTGTCAACAAGATAGAGAGTGAGGCGCTCATACCAAGCCCTCTGTGCTTGTTTCAACCCATATAAAGCCTTCTTGAGGCGATAAACATGGTTGGGGTGGTGTGGTTCCACAAACCCCTTGGGTTGCTCAACAAACACTTTCTCATGCAATACACCATTAAGGAAGGCACTCTTAACATCCATTTGATGCAATTTGAACTTGTGCACACATGATATGGATAAAAGAAGCCTTATGGACTCAAGACGGGCAACCAGAGCAAAAGTCTCCTCAAAGTCAATACCCTCAATTTGAGAGTATCCTTGTGCCACAAGTCTAGCCTTGTTGCGCACAATGTTACCATTTTCATCCAACTTGTTCCTAAACACCCATTTGGTGCCTATGACACTAGTGTCCTTGGGTCTAGGAACTAGAGTCCAAACCTCATTTCTTTCAAATTGGTTTAGCTCTTCTTGCATAGCAAGAACCCAAAACTCATCATTCAAGGCTTCATCAACCTTTTTGGGTTCAATTTGAGAGGTGTAACAAGTATAGCTAATTTGATTAGCTATTTGACGCCTAGTCCTAACACCCTCATTCACATCTGCAAGAATGTCATTCTTGTTATGGAGATGTCTAACCCATGGAGCGAGTTCCTTAGAGTCCAAGGATGGATCTCTATCAAGAGGTTGAATGACCTCTTCATCAAGACTTGACTTCACATCAATTGAAGTCTCACAATTCTTCTCCAAGGAAGAATCATCAAGCATAATGACCTCCCCATCATGGTCTCTAATCTTAGGCCTACAATCATCTATGACAACATTAGATGATTCCATGATACTCTGAATTTTTAAATTGAAAACTCTATAGGCCTTACTATTAAGGGCATAGCCAATGAAAATCCCCTCATCACTCTTGGCATCAAACTTGTCAAGTTGATCTCGATCATTTAGAATGTAGCATTTGCTCCCAAATGAGTGGAAGTAGCTAACATTTAGCTTCCTACCCTTCCATAATTCATAGGAGGTTTGCCTAGTACCAGGCCTTAGGAAGACTCTATTTCCTATGTAGCAAGCCGTATTGACGGCCTCAGCCCAAAGGTTCCTAGAGACATTGTTGCTAAGCAACATCACACGGGCCATCTCTTAAAGGGCCATATTCTTCCTCTCAACAACCCCATTTTGTTGAGGAGTTTTAGGAGCCGAAAACTCATGGGAAATGCCTAAGCTATTGCAATAGCTTTCAAAACAAGCATTCTTAAATTCCCTCCCATGGTCACTCCTAATCCTTTTAATGCTTTTAATGTGTGAGTTCTTTTCATTTTGAATTTTAGTGCAAAGCATTTTGAATTTTTCAAATGTTTCAGATTTTTCTCTAAGAAAATATGTCCATGTAAATCTCGAGAAATCATCAACACAAACAAAAATGTATCTCTTGCCACCGAGACTCTCGGTTTGCATGGGACCCATAAGGTCCATATGTAAAAGCTCTAATGGCTCCTTGGTGGCGAGATACTTACCTTTCTTGTGCACACTTTTGGTTTGTTTCCCTTGTTGACAAGGTCCACAAACGCCATCGACTTTCTTCCCAAGCTTAGGGAGGCCACGCACAACCTTGAAGTTATCTAAGATCCTCAAATCTTGATAGTTCATGTGACCAAGTCTTTGATACCACAACTCAACTTCCTCACACTTGGACATATTGCAAGAGATAGCACTAGCTTCAAGACAATAGCAATTGTCACTAGATCGCTTTCCTTTTAGCAAGGTTTGTCCATTTGGCATTAAAATAGAGCAATCATTTTTGTTAAACAAGACGGAGAGTCCATCATCATTAAGATGAGAAATGCTTATAAGATTGGCTTGCAAGCCATCAACAAGTAAAGCATTGGACAAGGAGGGTAAATCGAGAATGGAAATGGTTCCTTTCCCTATGACTTTCTTTCTAGATCCATCGCCAAAGGTGACAAATCATCCATCCTCCAAGACAAGGGATTTAAAGAAACTCTTATTCCCCGTCATATGCCTAGAACACCCACTATTCAAATACCAAGTGTTAGAGGCATTTGCCTTCAAGGCAATTTGAGCCACATAGCAAAAATAGTCATCTCTTCTAATCCACCTAGATGAAATGTTCTCATTCCTAGTGGTATTAGTCACATTGGCTCTAGATTTCCTAGAATCATGCAAATTGGCTCTAGATTTCCTAGGAACATGCATTTTGGCTCTAACTCTATTTCTTTCAATCATGCTCTTGATTCAACACATTTCAATATATTTGAAGCAATTAGGTCTAATGTGACCATCAACACCACAAAAATGACAAGTGGGAATGAAATAAGAAGACATAACATGCCCTTGTGAATACAAAGGGGCTTTCCCACACATTTGAGCTTGCCTTTGGTGTTGGATTGGTTCTCTCATTCTTTGTTATTGAGTTGGAATGGATTGCTTCCTTGGTTAAGATTGCATGAATTGCTTCTTAGCTTGGTGGTATTTGGGTTGAGGAAAGCTTGCTTGATGAAACCTTGTTGGTTGAGCTTGAGTTTGTTTCCCTTGTGCCACCTTGACTTGGGAATCCTCAGAGCACTCTCCTAATTCAATCTTCTTCCTAGGATGTTGTAGAGGTGAAGGCTCTTTGTTATCCAATCTCTTGACAAACACAGTCTTGCTTGAGGATGAGGTCTCCTTGTCATCTTCATAGCCAAGACCTTTCTTATCACTTGGCCTCTTGCCAACTCCCAACATGTGGTCAAGTTTCTTCGTGCTTGAAGTCATCTTAGCAATGATCTCTCTTGCTTCTTCAAGCTCTTTTTCCATCAATTTCTCATTCCTTTTGGCTATCTTCACTTCTTTATTTAAGTGAGTAACTTCGGCAGATAGCTTGAGATTCTCTCCCTTTAGCCTTTGAATCTCTTTCTTCATCTTCAATCTTGAGCTTTGAAAATGCTCAATGAACCCTTCAAAATCCATTCCTCCTACATCCGTATTTGTTGAATGGGGTGAAGAGTCACCATCACTTGAGTCATCTTCACTTTGTTTCTTTTCCTCTTCATCATCTATTGCTTCCTTACTCTTGAGAGAAGATGCGAAGGCAATAAAGTTTGCCACATGGTCCTCATCATCAGAGGATTCTCCTTCTTCTTCCAAGTCATCACAGTCGCTCCACGTGGTGGCCATAGCATTTCCTTTCTTCTTGTTCTTTAAATTGCCACAATCCATGGAGATGTGTCTGACGCCTCCACATTCGAAGCATTGAATCCCTTTTCTCGTGGGCTTGTCTTCACTTGACTCAAACTTCTTGAAAGGAGTTTTTTTCTTCATTTCCTTTCCTTTGGATCCAAAGCCCTTCTTTTCAAATTTAATGAATTTCTTGAACCTTTTGACCATAAGGGCCATCTTCTGATCCGAGTCTTCCTCCTCCTTCTAAACCTTAGAGGTTTTCAAAGCAATGCTCTTTTGCTTCTTTGGAAGTGTAGGTGTGTGAGTCCACCTAAACTCATATGCTATAAGTCTTCCAATAACTTTACTTGGCTTCATGTTCTTATAGTTACTATTCTCTTCAAGTGCCGTCACTTTTAACTCAAATCTTGCCGGAAGTGACCTCATAATTTTTTGCTTGATTCTCCTATCCGAATAGGGGTCACCAAGTTGATGGCTTTGATTGACTATGTCCATCAACTTCACTTGAAAGTCATTGAATCACTCATCCTCCTCCATTCTAATTTGCTCAAATTGTGTTTGGAGGACTTAAAGCTTGGAGTCCTTGACCACCTCGGTTCCCTCATTTGCCGTCTCTAAATCTCCCATGCCTCTTTTGCAATTCTTGTTGTTTGGATCAATTTGTACTGATTGTCATCCATTGCACAAAGAATGGCATGCATAGCCTTGTTGTTCCACTTGGATGTTCCACTTGGATGCTTCAAACTCTTGAGTTGACCATTCCGACTTTGGCTTGGGAACTACACTTTCGTCTGCAAGAGTCTTTTCCGTAGGAATGTAGCCATCTTCAATTGCCATCCATGCTCGATCATTTATTTGGCAAATGTAAGACTCCATCTTGCCTTTCCAAGAGGCATAGTTTACTCCGGTGAGCAAAGGGGGTCTTGTGCTGGAAGCTCCCTCATTTCCACTTCCGTTTCCACTCATAGTGTTTGGGTATGAATGAGATGAATGTTAATAATGCAACAAACAAAAT
This sequence comes from Dipteronia sinensis, assembly GCA_033220585.1. Classification (NCBI taxonomy): domain Eukaryota; kingdom Viridiplantae; phylum Streptophyta; class Magnoliopsida; order Sapindales; family Sapindaceae; genus Dipteronia; species Dipteronia sinensis. The sequence goes on along the minus strand of CM065644.1, from coordinate 29,504,070 downwards.
GCAAACAAATGCAAGACACACAATCACGAGCAAGGATCACCTAAGTATGTATAGGAACCCGCTCTGATACCAATTGAAAATACTATATAGCGTGTGTCTACTAACCTAAAGGGGGGTGAATAGGTTTTAGTAGATTTATTACCAACTTTTCGACTTAATCAATTTTAATAATCCTACCCCATATTAGCAATCAACCAATCCAACATAAACATGCGGAAAACAATAAAAACACAAGGATTGATTTACGTGAGAAACCCTCCAACTGGGCAAAACTCACGGGCTATCCTTCTAGCCACATACGATCCTCAAATCCACTATTTGAATGAAAGTTTACAACCTAGTTTGACCTCAAGTCACACCTACTTGGTCACTAACCGTTTCACTCTACCCAACGGGCCTTTAATAGTGATCCTAGACCACAAGCTTGTGCACTAATCCACTTAGTCACAAAGCTTAACAAACAATGAAGAGGTTAAACAACCTATGTGAATATGTAAAAATATTCTAACATGCAATTAATGCTAGGCAACACTAAATGCTTATCTAATGATTTAAAGATGTCAATGTGTGTAAATCCTAGATATCAATATCTAAATGCAAATGCATGAAGATTTAGCTAAAGGGTAAAATGGTCCTAAAAGATAGCTATCAATGAACATGCAATCTCAACCAACAAACACAATCACAAACATACTCAAATCATGCTAAACCAAATAAACATGCAATTAATTAACAAATAATTGCTAACCCTAGGTAAACAAGAACATAGAGATGAAAAGGAAGTTCTAAGACTTGTTTGATTACCTAGTCAAGAAGAGCATGAAGACCCACGAAGAATAGATGCAAGAATGGAGCTAGATGTACATGGGTATGAGTTTGGTTGAGTAAAAATTAGCTCTTGGAGCTCTCTCTCTCTCTCTTGGATTTACTTTCTCTCTTTTAAGGGTTTAATATTCAGAGCCCTAGGTCTAAATGGTGGAGAAGAAGATGTAATTATAAGGACCAAAAAATGAGCTGGTGTGAAATACCCGAAATGCCCAGTTCGGGTGAAAAAGGCGACATGAGCAAGTCACCTTGGAAGTCGCCTAACACACTGTGAGAAAACACGTTGCCTGAGGCGACATGTAAGGTGACATTCCCAAGTCGCCTATGAAGTCGCCTTACACACTGTGGAAAAATCAAGATGTCAGAGGCGACATTCCCAAGTCGCCTATGAAGTCGCCTTACACACTAGAGGAAGAATACACGACTAAGGCGACATTGGAGGCGACATGCACAAGTGGCCTTGCATGTCACTTTAACACACTATGGGAAAAACTTTAGTCTAAGGCGACTTGTCAGGCGACATGCATAAGTGGCCTTGCATGTCACCTAACCCACTGTGCAGACCATCAACTCCAAAATGCAAGAAGTGTGTGTGTGCAACCATACATGCATGTCAATACAAAAGCATAGAATGTGAGTGTGTGCAACTAAAACCTCTTCAAAGAGAATTAAGCATGTGATATACCTTTGAAGTGCTTTTGAGAGAGATGATGTCCTTGAAGCTTGATCACACACAATGAGGCCTAATTTACCCTTACAAAATTAATCCCCAATGTGGTTTGTCAACGAATTAAGCCAATCAAAATATGAGGAACTTACACCTTGTAGGCAATACCGAAAACTACCACCAACTCCTTCCAAGACCTTGTTTGAATGGACTTATAAGAACACAAAAGTAATATAAGCAACTAGGAAACACAATCAACAAGAGCAAGTAAAAAACCACAACACAACACAATCAATTTTTTACGTGGTTGGCCAAATTGGCTACATCCACGGAGGCACCGATTTCACTAGATAATGAGAATGACAAGTACAAGAGATTGCCTCTATCCCACAAGCCTTCTATCTCCCTCTAAGTCTCAATCCTTCAACCTCACAATCACTCTTTGTTCTAGGTTTTTTTCTCTAGCTTTTGTTGTCTCTACACATTTGCACACACTTAGTCTAAAAGCTCAACTAACAACTTATATAGTAAGACTTTTACCTAATTACAACATAGCTCAATAAATCTCCAAATTACAATTATGCCCCAAATACAAATACATGTTACTTTGAGACAAACATCAACAGAGTTGGACCGCCTCGGATGGAGGACTTTTTCCACCATTCAGAACCTGTACAATGTCAACTTATATATCAACAGAGTTGGACCGCTTCGATGATCCAAGATGTACAGGAGGAGGGAGGATCGGTGCGGGTCCGAAACAAAAACATATATATCCGTGCCATGGATATTAATGGATAATTGGGAACCAAGAGCTTCCTAAATTGGAGGTATAGATATAAGTAGGAGAACATCTTCGAGTTGTACAACTTGGATTTAGTAAACGAGCTACAAGACAAGACAGATGCCATGTGGCACCAAAGCAAGAAGTTTCAGCAGTCCGAGCTCAACTTTGAGTCTGCATTTTGGCACATTTTCTTCAGCTACTTACTGTTTCCTTCATTGCACCGGACTACAGTCACTCTAGACCCGACAATCATCTTGTATCATGTGAAGAAGAGATTGAAATTCGATGTCGGGATGACAATTCTAGCATAGGTTTAGCCTGAGTTCAAGTACTGTAATTGTTTTCATGTAATTTTTCTTATTGATTATAATTAGGGATGGCAAATTAACCTATGACGATCCGCATTTATAGGGTGGTGATGGGTTTCAATTTGGTGGGAATGGGGTAGAAATGAGGACAGATAGTAAATCCCGCATTAGGTATGGGGCGGGGATGGGTTTTATAGTCCCTAGCCCGCCCCCGCCCCGCTTCACTTAAAATATAATCTTTATTTTTTTCATTTAGTTCAATATTTATGTTTTAACATGATTGAATTTATTTGTTTAGTTTTGAGATATTTTATGAGATGATTTCCAATAGTTTTTTGAAATTGTTTTATATATTATATCATATTCATTGGGTTATATAATTATTATTTTAATAAATAATTTTCTTACAATATTTTAATAAATAATTTTGATAAACTTGTTAAATGGAGTAAATGGGGTAGGGATGGGGAAAGCATATCCCACCCCACCCTACCCCGCTCCATCTATTATGGGGTTTTATGAGGGGATTGGTTTTTAACAAATAAATTGGACAGAGTGTAGGGAGGGTTATCCCGCCCCGAACTCGTCCCATTTGTAAGGAAAAACATGCATCGAAAGCGAAAACAGGGTTGTATATTTCAAAAAAATTTCCTTTTGAAAAGAAAGAACCTTAACCCTTGATTAATTAACATATAATAAAAGTATCGTACCTTTTCACGTGACGATTGATATTGCGTCGATTTGAATCCGCTTATGTCGAATTGAATCTGCAAGATCTTCCAATCCAATCATGAACGTGAATCACCTAGGAGTGTAGGCTCCCTTCCTTTGAATTGTAAACCTGAGGATGGAAACAAAAATCTTTTTCTTTTTGTTAGTCACAATAATCCTCGTACAGAAAATAAAGAATGTTTGTTCACTTGTGAATTCTCAATCTTTTAGTCGAAAACTCGCGTGACCCTAATTCGATCTTATACACAAAGCCTTTTGATGTAAAAGCTTCTAGTGCACTATCAAAAATAAAACGCTCCATATTCTTCTTCTCTTTTGCTGAATTCTACACACCTTTCTTGGGTTGGAAGTTTTTTTTTATTTAAAAGCAAGAGAATAAAAATTTTCTAAAAAAAAAAACTTATTCTTTGAACTCTATATCTCAAAAACGAAATTCCATGATATATTTATAGGTGATGGCTAAATCCTCACACGATGAGGATTCATGTCATGTAGTCAAATCCTCACACAAGGAGGATTTCTACCTTATGGCCAAATCCTCCTTGAGGATTTGATTTCACCTAAACCTTATCAACTTAGTAGTTCAAACCTATTCCAACTCATGAGTGTATTATCTAATAAAATTTTATTGAATATTAAATTGAAAATTGTGACTTTATCAATAACTTCCTAATTTATTATCAATTAGAGTTTTGATAGATATCAAATACTTCCTAATTTAACTAGATAAAATAAAACCTTTTTAATTTATCTGCTTATCAAATAAGGTATTTGATACTTATCATACTACTATCAATATTATGCCACTAAGAGTCATTCTCCTAGTAAACTACTTATAATAGTATGACACTAGGAATCCTTCTCCTAATTAGAAAAAGATTTTGACTTTTAATCGAACAATTAATTAATTAATTAATTAATTTTCATTTGATTAATTAATAAAATAAAACAATATATTAAGCTAATATTATTAGCCTTACCACCCAAGTATATATATATATATATATATATATATATATGGGTAATATATTGTTTTCCCATTTTATTAAATCTGTTGTACTTTAATAAATAGTCCATATGTGAACCAGACATATTCTTACTATAAAAGAAATAAGTCTGCATGCTTTAAATTAATACATTAATATAATTTAACAGCTCATTTAATTAAAATGTGCAAATTATATTCTTAATGTATTAATGGAATGCTAAACGTACCCCATTAGGGCCGCCCAAGAATTCCCACATCTTTGGCCACCCATTCCAGGTATTTGAAGAGTTACCGTGTGTCTTGATCACACATGACCACACCTCTCCAAAACTTTTGGATTCCGAAATCCAAAAACAATTATAGATGGACTAAGAAATTAGTCTGATAGAATATATCAAGTGATCCATGCAAGTTCGTGCGGATTGAGGATCTAGGCGGGCTATCTAAATTTGAGCTTCAATAGACATAACATAATCACAATCAACAAATGATTCACTTAGGTTCAATCTATTAATTTTAACTCATTCCACTAAAGAGCTAAAATTGAACTATTAAATAAAGATATAATAAGTCAATGTTACTCATCCGTACCCTAGACAACCTTATTGGAGATAGTGTATCCTCGTGATAAATATCAGTAATCGCCAAGAGCTCATAGAGCGCCTATAGCTCTCCTAGTTACCGTATTTACTCATATGACCACATTTTGAGCTTGGATATTTTGACTTGTCCAAAAGCCATGTATTAATAGACACTATTCAAAACTTAACGTTAAGATTTAATATCTAATACCTCAAAATATCCATATGATGATATTCTACTCACATTTAATAAATGGAGTCACGATGTCCATATCTATAAATGAAGTCATCTATCAATTAAGAAATGAATACCACCAAACTATCGAGGATAGACTATGCTAAATAATCATACTCATTGATAGCTCAAATGATAACACTTGTAACCATAAGTCCATCATTTATCTCAGGATTGAGATAGACTCTCTGATTGTCTTCAAGTGAAAACTTTTATCCACCGACGGTTCTGGATAAAGTATTTCACAGTGATCCTATTCAATGCACCTAGTGCACTAGATTCTTTTGCCCAAAGATACTACACTTTGATGATTTTAACTCATCATAACACATTTGATTCCACTCAAATTCTAGTAAAAGAATCTACAACTTTAACAAGGTAAAAGCGTCCAACCTATATCTTAAATTATAAATATTATTCAAGACTAACTAAAAAATTGTGTTTATCTCATACATATTCAGATGTACGAACAATTCTTCATTTCTCATAGTCTTTTGACCTTATGATTATTTACTTTTGACAATTATAATTAAACTATAAATGCTATAAGATTTGTTAAACTAGAAATCACTTTATTAATATGAAAAGATTGTCAAATACATTATTACACTCTTGCTATTGAGCATAATCTTAACACCATTGTCATCCCTAATTATAATCAATGAGATGTGCCAATTGAAGAATTGTAAAAAATCTATTACAACTTTTAGATCTGGTATATTCTAGGCAAAATTGGTTTGTAATGTAATACACAGCTGTGGAGAGCAAAGAAAAAAGAATATAATATGTTCTATGATTTTATTTTAATAAGGGTATTTCATGTCAATAATAAAAAGTAGAGATATTTAGGTCAAATACCTTTTTTTTGAAATGTTTATTTAGAAAAGCTCCACCCCTTAAGGTTTTTGTGTATTAAAAGTTTAAACTCTACTAGACCATCGAATTTAAAATAGAAGTAACAGCCTAATGCTAGAAACCACAACCACTATCACAACTCATGTGGCACCTAAGTTGTCAATTGGTGAGTGGATACACATTGATACTGATTTATCTCACTTACCCATGTATCCACTCACCAATTGACACATCGGCAGCCACATGGGTTGTGATTGAAAAGTTGTGATAATGATTGTGATGTCTAACATTACTTTTAAAATAGACAAATCTCAAAAGCTCAATCAAACAACTCTAAAAAATTCAAGCAGAGGTTTGTAAAACTTTTGAGACGGTAGAAAGCCCAACCAAACAAACATTAAGTCTAGAGTTACCAAAACGTCCTCCCCTGCCTCTATTTCTTTCAATTCTCCATTTCAAGCCTCTATTGTATTGATTATGACCTCCTCAACATAGAAAGTTTTGTTCTCCACTTGAACACTTGTATTGCACTGATTCTGTGTTTGTTTTCCGATGTTGTTAGATGTAATATTTGCAGATGCACTTGTGAGATCAACAGCGTGTGATCAAGTGTTGAGTTTTTCCATTCTACAATCATGCTCATCAACAAGAATTGAGCATCTTCACATAACTCTGCATCATGGTTAGCTTGCTTGACAAGCATGACCCAAAATTATAAACTCGTCATCTTTTCTTATGTAACGAATATGTGGATTGAAATTGTGCATGACACGTTGAAAATATATCCCAAACTAGCTCAATGTGAAGGTTTCTATTTATAGCATGCTTTTTCTCTTTTCCTCTTTTAATATGATTATGCAATGGTGATTTATAGTAATATATATTTTTTAATTATTTATTTGTGAAATGGCAAACAAGAGTGCATCTTAATCAAATCGGAGCTCAATAGTACGACAACACTTTGGTTAGTGCTTTGACAAAATGGCCACAAAGGCGTTCCAAGCTTCGTTTGTGGTGGATCCCATACACTCTTTCAATAATTGCAAAGTAGAACTTTTTTATGATTTTCAATTTTGGGGGCTTTTTGATGTTTTTTCTTTTATATATATAAATAGTTTATATATTTTATTCTCCTCATTCTCTCTTTAATTAACACAATCTCATGCGTTAACAAACCCACCAATTGTTGAGCAAAATCATATCAAAGTATGTATACATATTTTACAAATATATATATATATATATATATATATATATGTGTGACAAAAAGTACTCATATCCGACAAATATATATATATATATGACAAAAAGTACTCAAATCCAACATTATATTCTTCCAACCAGAAAACCCTTTACAAAACTATATACACTGTATACATTTATCATGCGAAAAGTGACGGATCTGTTTTAAGATGAATGGTTTCAATTTTTTTTTAAAGAAAATGCATTCTTTCCAACTTGATTTTTGTTCGTTGCTTCTGCTGATTCCTTCTGAAGTTTGATCCATGAAATCATACAAATGATTAGGATAAATAATTTATTGTGATTAAGTTGGTTTTTTTAACAATACAAAACTAAGATCTTGATTTATATATTTTTGTAACTGTCATGAGTAAAGAATTATTATTATTATTATTATTATTATAACCAACTAATATAACTAATCATCTATGAATTTTATATTTATATGCTGAAATTTAGATGATTTCAGAATATATAAAAATTTACTTTCGATTTTCTAAATTTGGTTAGAGCATCTCCGAACATGCTCCCTACATATTATCTAAATGTTAATTAAAATAGCTTGAAAGTTATTTTGGTTAGTAACTTTTGAGTAAGTGGATCTAACCATCCATTTTATTTTGGCTAAATATTAATATTTTAATATTTTTTGAATTTAAACTATAATAATTTTAGTTTTGGACAAAAAAGGACCATTAGAAAAAAAGGAAAATATTAAAATATTAAAATAATAAAAAAGAGAGTTTGGCTATGATTGTCTTGCTCTCCACATTTGGTTAGAGTGATTTAAATTCACTAAAATAGCTAACAACGATGGGATTGGTCGGAGTGGTCGGTAAATAAAAAAATGTCAAATCATTAACAATTTTGGCTAAAGACAATGTATAGCTAGCATTATTAGTGATGCTTTTAAAAATATGTTGTTATGCATAAATATTCGAGATTAGTTTGGTTACTGTATTGACTCATGAAAAATATTGAAAGGATATGTATGTTACAAATCTTATAGCTTAGATCAGTTCGAGTAAATCTAATTAAATGATTTATAAGTCAAACCTGATCCGCTAAAAGCCAATATGATATGATGAAAGGATATATATGTTACACATTCTATAAGATTGGATCGGTTAAAAACCAATTTGACTTAACAACTAATCAGAAAGTCTTAAGAAGAAGGGCACGTATCAAGTCCAAGAAACAAAAATGTCATTGGGCAAAGAAATAACAGAAAGTAGAAAAGATGTCAGCTACGTAAAAGTCCAGCCATAGTTAATAAAACATGTGTCAAGAGCTGAGATTAAGGGTGGGCACGGTTTGGTTCGGTTCGGTTTTGGGTAAAACCGAACTGAGCCGAAAATATTTCGGTTCATCCAAAATTAAACCAGTTTAAACCGAATAAGAAATGAGAACCGAACTGAACTGAACTGATTTTAATCGGTTCGGTTCGGTTCGGTTCAATTTGGTTTTGGGTATAATGGGCTGGATAGCATAATGGGTCTTTTTAATTTGTTTTAAAATTAATGAATAGCTTAATGGGCCTAATTTTAGCCATTTGAATAGCCCAAAGCCAAAACAATATATTACATAATATAAAAAACATATTAATACATTCCAAAACATATTAATACATAATAATAAGTTAATAACAAATCCATTCCAAAATATTAAAAACATATTAATACATTCCAAAATCCGAACTCGTAAATAAAAGTTCAAAATCTGTTAATAATAGTACATTACATACTAATACCTCCCCAAAAATAATGAACTGAGATGTTGCATGATTGTGTAAGAGAAAGAACACTATAAATGTTAGGGTTTTTTTTAATAGTTTTATAGGGGGTTTAATCGGTTCAAACCGGTTTTTAGAAAAGCAAACCGGTTTGAACCGAAAACTTTTTCGGTTTTCAATTTTTAAACCGGTTTAAACCGAATTAATTAAACGAACCGAACCGAACCGAACACTTTTTTTTCGGTTCGATTCGGTTCGGTTCCGAACTTAGTGCCCACCCCTAGCTGAGATAATAGCAAAGTCAAGTATCACGTGAAAAAAAAAAAACAAACTGAGCTTTTAAAGGGCTGATGAGTCATCAAAATCAAGCTGTTGAAGAATATGTGGCACCTAATTATCTCTGCTCTACTCCAAAGTAAAAACAGACTTGTCATATGCAAATTTATAGGAACACCATAACATAAATAGAAGAGAAAAACACAAGCAGATTTAGCTATAATAGTGATGATAGTTCAGAGGACTTTTTCCGAGCAATGAGATTAGTTCGATCAGAGTAACAGATTATGTTTAGCTCATATCAATAATTTTCCAAGCTCGTGTATAAACCTCAACACTGTATCACTAAAATCAAGTGTTTGTCCCAGCTTGAGCTCGGGTCAATACAAAGCTTATTTAGTGATTACGGGTTATCGAGTACATTTATGGTTAAAAGTTAAGGAAGATAAATTAAAATGATAATTTCTTAGTAAATGAAGGTCAGGTTAGATTGGTGTAAGCATTATATTCAATATGATGCCTTCGTCTGAATGCTGATATTTTAATATAAAATAAGTCTACTGATCATGATTTGATAATTGAAATGCATATAAAGATAATGTGGATGACATAAGGTGAAGATAATGAAAGAGATTATTAGGTCACAATTGGAGAGAGAGAGAGAGATATTTTAACTTCTAGAAAGGCAATTCTCTTTAGTAAAGGTCTATTATTGAGATAGGCTTTGTAAAGGAAAATAATAGATGTTTAGCACATCATACATGAGAGAGAGAGAGAGGAAAGAAAGAAGTAAGCTTCAAAATTTGAGAAGGCTTCTCCCTCCGATACCCCATTTTATGCCCCCACAACTATTTATATATTATCTATTCAATCACCTTTAAATGATAGCCTCAAAATCTTAAATCTTATCAAAGTAATTAGACAAAACCCTTATATTTATATAATTTTTTAGATGCATATGTAACATCAAAGTCAAAGTCAAAGTCACTTCACTGTGGTTTGGAGGTACTTCTTCACTTATGTGTAGTTACGACTGCAATTCGATTCGGTTCGGGTTTTGGTTTCGGTTTCAGGGGGAACCGGAACCAGAACCAGAACCAGAACCGAAACCGCCTGGAGGAAGGTCCCAATTCTAGTTCCAGTCCGGTTCATCTAATTACAGCGGTTCAGTTCCTTTTTTTATAATTTTATATTATAAACTAACAAAAAAATTATTAGACATATAAATATGTTTATAGGGTAACCCGAAATTAAAATAAAATAAATATATAAAAAACTAAAAAAAAAACAAATTGAAATAAAACTAAAAAAAATTAAATTGGTCTTGCACTTAATTTTTACCACAATTAAGTTGCATATGCATTCTCTTGGGGTTTAGAGGAATCAAATGCCACATAGTTCTGTTACCTTGTACTGCCGGTTTGTTACCTTGTATTGCCGGTTTGGTGATATGAGTTGGGACCGTAACTAATCGTTGTCATCTGTTCCAGTGGTATGGTCATCGTCGAAAAAATCATAGAGTGCTTCTTGATCGATTTCTTGTTGTCTGTTTTGCGCCTTGGTCTAATTATCAACACAAACTTGGACTTGAATTGATTCCGGACTCAAAAGCTAACGTCTTTCATCTAGAATATTTTCACCGGGGATAAACTTTTGTTCCACAGTCACGGTAAAAACTGGTGTTGCAAGAATTTGTTTGGCTATAATAGCCAGGATTGAAAAGTACTTTTCATGCTCCCTCCACCCATGTAGGATATCAAATTTATCAAAATCACTCTCCCATAAACTTAAAAGAGGTATTTTGATAAGTTTCAACATCGAAATGCGAGGTCGAGCTTGATGAAGAAAAACCTAGTAATCTTTTGGTTTTTTGGGATAACAATTGATACCTTAACCTCATTAATCTGGAGGATGGAGTATCGGATACGGTTTGAAATTGTGGAACATCAATGGTCAATGATGAACCATAAATTCTAAAATATTCATTATAACTCATAAAATAATGTCTAATTTTTTTAGAACAATAACTAGTAATATCAACTTCTATTTCTAAATATTGATAATAAAGAGTTAAATATTCAGTCAAATTTTCTAATTTACAACATGAATCAAAACACAATGCAAGCAAATAAATAGTTGGAAACTTCTTACAATAGTCTAACCATTTTTTTCCTCATAACATCAATGCAGTCCTTTGATTGTATATCGGATGCACACTCAGAAAATGCACCAACAATATTAACACTCTCAATAATAAATAAATTAGTAGTAGGATGATAAATACCAAAACAATTGTTAATAGCATTATTAAATACCTTTAACAAACCACAAATTTTTGTACAAACATCTGAATGACGTGCATAAAGATTAATGTTACTAATGTTTTAATTATTACATAAAAGTAACTAATAAATCCCTATAATCATAACTTACAGCATTCAATTTATAAATAGAATTCCAATGAGTTGGAACATCACGAAGAAATCTAATGGGACGCCTATTATTGTGTTTACAAAATCTTGCCCATGCTTTCATTGTAGAAGAATGTTTCTACAAATGATAGAGGGCATCTCTAATAGGTTTTAAAAAAAAAATTAAGAATCTTAATCCATTTTCAACACATAAATTTAAAACATGACAAGCACATCTTTGATGAAAAATTTATCACCAAAATAAGGTTTGTATAAATCAATTAAAGAAGGAATAGTTGCGGTATTGTTGGAAGCATTATCAAAACCAATTGCAAAAATCTTGCTTTCAATTTTATACTCTTCAAAAATAATTTTAATCTTTCTATAAATATTAGCAGCAGTATATGCATCATCAAAAACTCTAAATGAAAGAATTCTTTTTTGCATTGTCCATGCATTAACCATATAATGGCAAGTGAAACCTAAGTATGAATGCATTTATCGATAATCACTCCATATGTCGGCACATACGGAAACACGACCTTTGAAATTATCATTTTTTTTTGCAAATTCCTTTTTTCTCTTTTATAAATGTCATTAAGTGTACGTGTGAGAGTGGTTATAGAAACAAGACATGCATCATGATTTAATGTTTTTTGACAATAATTAATAAAACCAACTTTTTCACCAAAACTAAATGGTAAGTGTTCTACTGCAACCATTTTAGCTAATTCTTCTCTATTATTTTCATCACTATATTTAAATAATTGACGGTTATGGGTAGCGTACATAGAAATTTGGGCTTATGAACTCGATCTGGCCTATGCGGCTGCATGATGGTTCGTTATATGCTTCCTAACTGTGCAATATCCTCCATATTTACTGCACTTAAATTCTTTTTTGCAGTAATTAAAAACCATTGCAAATCACAATTTTCTTCATATAGAGTACGAAGAGATCTTATTTGGGCTGCTTCTCTAAGTTCTCTTCTGTAGGTGGTACAAAATTTAGAGGGGAATCATGCATATTTTCTGATTGGCTTGTCAAATTGGGGGTGGTATTGGGTTCGGAAATTATTATAGAGGGATTAGGAGAGTTTAGGAATTCAAGATATGCTTGATGTTGCAGGAACTTATGATAAATGGTGTCGTCATAACCGATATTGTCCGGCATAGCCATAGGACCTTTACCTTTGCTGGAATGCCTTGAACAGTCTCCACTTCCACTTGCCACTGAAAAAATTGAATTGTAAATAAGAAAAGAGAAAGAAAGAAAAGTAATAAATAATGGTTGGTGCCACTGATCACTAGGCCTCTAACAGCTCTAACAGTTTTTTTTTTAAATTAAAAAATATATATAAATGAATAGTGGAACTTTCAGTTTCAAAACCGGCTTAAAATCGCCGGTTCAACTCTGGTTTTTATAAAATGAGAACCAGAACCGGGACCTTAAAGGTTCTGGTTTCGGGACAGGATTTCCTATTAAATTAAATTGTAAGTTCAATTCTACTTACGTTACCGTGGTCATGTCTACTTATATGATATAAATTCAATTCTCACATTTACCTATTAAATTAAATTGTAAAGTGTGGTTAAGAGTGAAGATAAAAGGGGCTAGCAAGGGGCATATATATTGTAAAATTTCACTGACACCCAAAATATTATGTTTTACTATATTAGCCTCCAAATAAAATTGTCTGACTCGCCTGCATTGGGAGTTGCATTCCGAGCCGTATTTGTAGCGGTTGATTTCGACAAATCTCGATGGATATCTCCCAATAGACCCCTAACCAAATTGATGTTGATTTCAAAAATAAAAGAAGAAAGAGGAAGAAGTCAAAGTCTATGCTTAAACTATTGTCTAGAGAGTTCGTAAAAAGGGTAAATACACTCACTTTTCATGAAGTTTGGTATAAATGCAGCTAGAGAGTAAGTACTTAAACCTCCCTTGTCCTTCAAATTGAACTTATAAAAAGATAAAATTGCTCTTAATTTTTAAAATTTTAAAATGAAGATAATCATTTTATAATAAATAATTAAATTACATTAATTGAATATAATTCTTTAACTAATATACATTAAAAAAATTTAAAAATAGAACAAAAAAATATTTTTTAGGTTTTAATTCTTTTATTTTTTAATTTAGTTATTTTTCCTATTTTTAAAGAAAATAAAAAAAATTGTTATTTTTTTTAAATTAAAATTTTATTTTAATGGTTTTAAAATATAAAATTTAAAAATAGTACAAATTAAGTGTTTATGAGCTATTAAATATTTTCATTTTTAATAACTAACCTTTACAAATTATATAAAAAATTTAAATTCAAAAATGATGATAATTTGAAATTTTAAAAATAGTTTTGTATTTTTCCATTTTAAAATTAATTTATAAATTATTTTCCATTGAAAGGACTATCCTCAATTAATTTAATTTAATTGTTTTTTTAAAAATGATTATCTTTATTTTAAAATTTTAATAACTAAGGTCAATTTAGTCTTTTTATTAGTTCACTTTTAATAGTAGGGGTGGTTTGAGTAGATTAATGCATAATTACTCTCTCAATGTATTTATATTAAACTTCAGTAGAGGTGAGTGTATTTACCCCTTCTCTAAAAAAAAATGAATTTTTAAATAATTCTTTTTAATGATGGTAGGATATATCCAACCAATGAATTTTAACGTCTAAATAAAATAAATAAATTAATAAGTTTTGATTGTATATGGAATTATGGATATATAAAGAAAATCCTGAAGTTGGTTCTGTAGATTTTTAATTTTTTTTTTGTATAAACCGTACAGTCAGCCCTTGAACCCTCCACTTTGTATCTCACCTGTTACCTCTAGTTTATTTATTATTATTATTATTTTAAAAAATAAAACAACTTTTTTATTTCTAAAATTTTCATTTCGCTTATGTTGGAAACAATGATAGAGAGAATTCCTACAATCCTTCGGTTGCATGGTGCATCTTAGGCCCCGTCCTGCAGCTGTTTTTCAGTCCGTTTTCGTTTTTATTTTCTAAAAATGATTTCGAATTCTCGTTCGTTAACCGTTTTTCATTTTATTTTCAAAAAAAAATGAAAAACAAAACTAATATTAATAGTGAAATTTTTGAAAACCAAAAAAACTTGTTTCTCGTTTTCGTTTTTGTTTTTCAAAATAAAAATTAACAATAATTTTTTTTTTCTCTTCACCGTGCATCAGCTTCTCTCTTCCTCATTTTCTCTCTTCCCATCTTTATCTTCTTTCTTCTTTCATTCTTCGCTTGTCAAAGCCACAAAGACTTCAGGTCTGTATCTTTTTCTTCTTTCTTCATCTTCATCTTCTTCTCTTCTCCTCCTCCTCTTTCTTCTTCTTCTTCCCTTCATATTCTCCATGGAAGCAAATTTGGAGGAGATCGGCGTCCCGGAGTAAGATCCCGCCTCCTCCAGCCTTAGAGCCGGCGACGCCTCCTTAATTACTTTTATTTTTCAAATATTTACAAAGATTTTCGGTTTGGACATTTTATCGAACAAGCAGTGTGCATAGTTTTTTGTATGAGATAATCTGATTGTTTAATAGAAATGTTTCAGGGTTGGTAAAGATATTGAATATAAGTCAATGGATTTGTTTGGACTAGATGACAGATGAGAGGTATAGAGATATGGGAGGTTGGAACTTGGATGTCCCCTGGTTCTAGCATTTTTTTAGTTGTTCTAGCAGTTCCAAATGCTCCAATGAGATGAATTCTTCCTCCGCCGTGTTGGATTCTTCAAATTGTACCGAATTGTTGACTGGATTAGTGGTTCCGTGAACCAAATATTTAGCTTTGTTTAAGCCCCACTCAACTTAAAAAGTTCATCATCCAGCTTTTTCTTTAATATATATATTTAAATTTTTTCTCAATTTTTTGGGTGGCATAGTTGATAATCAGATGGATTATTGACCACTCTTTATTCAAATTAAAAAATTACAATAAAAAATTATTAGGAAAATTACAATTTTTGATATTTTTCAGTTAACCTACCAGACGCTTTTTTTAAGTTTTTTTTTTCAGAATACAGCTTTCAGCATATGCTACCAGACAAGTTTTCGGATTTCAAAATCGAAACCAAAAACACTGTTTTCGTTTTCATTTTTCTTTTTGAAAAACAGTAAATGAAAAACGTTTACAGGACGGACCCTTATACTCTGATTTTGCCATGTGATGAATTTTGCCACGTGTTAACATCTGAGTGAAAGATGCACCATACATCAAGTTTTTTTTTTTCCAATGATGAATTATGTCAATATTCTTTAAATTATTATTCATCATCCGTCAATTTATTTTGATTTATGTCAAATTGTGGATGATGAATTTTTGTCATGTGCTAAATTGTTTATGGTAGGTTTATTTGATTAATTTGTTTTTTTTGATAAAAATGAATGAATATGATAATTGCATATTAGAACTCAATAATTTCTCTTTTAAACGTCACATTTTGAATGACAAAAAAAGTTTATTTACTTATTTTTTTTAATATAAAAGAGACATACAAAACAAAACCAAAATAACACAACCAAGCCCGGACATCCTCAAAGACCTTAATCTCTACACAAGGAGGATAACCCGCTAACCAGAAACAATCCTCATAGATGGTAAAAGCCATCTTAACTATAGTATATAGTGGCAATAACATTTGTCTTTATAAGTGTAAAAATCAGACTCCAAATGCCAATGCGAATAGAGTGCAGAATATCACTAACAACCAACCCAACATCAGCTTCCAGAGGGGAGCTTGCATTAATATGCTTAACCAACCAAACAGCATTAGACTCTACAACAACCAGGACCAAACCGGCATCTACTACCAACGAAACCCTTCGCAAGATAGCCAAAGCTTCTACAACCTTTGGCGTGAACCCAACCTCAATCCGCTGCAAGCTTGCTGCCATTACCAAGCCCAGATTATTTCGAACAACAACCCCTACTCCTACACAATGCACGATAGAATTCAGTGCATTATCATTGTTAACCTTATACATTCCATCCATCGGCAGTTGCCACCGGAGACATCAAATATGATTGAAACATAATATATATATATATATATATATATATATATTCTCTCCTCATGACCGAACTGAACTTTTAAGATTAGGATGGGACTTGTGAGTTATTGATTAAGTTTAAGAAGACTTTGACCAAGCTAAAGTATACGAATCTAATAGTTGATAGTCGTGGAACTGATATAAATAAAATCAGTTCGTCCTAAGAAGAGAAAGACTGTATACACATCACTTATCAGGTCAGGTATTCCTGAGGATATTATCATATGGTTTCACTAATTCTCATTACCGAGAATTAGTTTAAAAAAATTTACACAATTTCTTGGTAGCGAGAATTAGTGAAACCTCACGATAATATCATCAGGTATACATGACCTAATAATATATATATTGGTAAAACTATGGTTTAAAATTGATTAATAGTACAAGCCCATTCATACAGTCAAATAGGCTCACACCAAATGAACCGAATCGATCCAATTTTGTTTTGTTCAGTGAAGTTCATATAAAAAAAAAATTATCGGATCAATTCAAATTTTCAAGAACCGATCCATTGTTGGTTTTGTTTGGATTGATCCAAAATTGAACCGAACAAACCGACCCCTACCCTTACATATAAGCATGGGGTTTTCATCCAAATTCAAAACTAGATGGTTGTTTTGTGATGATTCAAACCTCATGGGACATTTTGCAAATCCCATATTTGAATTGATAATTTTTTTTAATAAAACTCTTATGTGAAACCTTTCTTTACTGAGTGATTGTAGAACAATTACTGCAAGTGTTATTTTGTTTTTGACTTATTTATTTGTCAAGACAATTGTGGTGCTTTGTATGGGTAGTTTAGGTTTTTCATGTGGTCATCAATATAGTTATCGAAGAAAACTTTCCCGACATCCTTCAAGAACCAAGCTTTAAAGGTATAATTACTCGACTTGTTTTGTTGAAGAGATTAGGCGCACACACAAAAAAATTGTATATTTATGTCCATGCATCGTTGTGTTACACACATATTGTTCATATGTTCATGCACTAAGCATTTAGATTGATATCTAGGCTTGTTGCATCATCAATCGCAATTTGGTCATCGTTCTAACACACACTCATATTTCATTTGTGTGATCATGTATTGTATATATTATCATGTGATATCTTGTTGTTTGTATGTTGTTTGATATGTGTTAGATGTGGTGTATTTGTTTAGAGGTAAGTGCATAGTTTGGAAAGATTTGTTTTTCAATGGTTTAAATGTTTTTCAAAACTGATATTTGTGTGGTCTTGTGACCATAACGTTTTATACAAAGAATTAAATTGCGTGTTGAAAATTTCTTGATAAACTAGACACCCAAATCTTATCAATGGTATACTATTCATAAAATTCTTTGACCGTTTGGATTGGATTTATAGTCTCCAATGAGACCATTAAAATAGGGGAACTTTGTTGTTTCCCAAATCTAATCATTGATAACTCAAATGACCATAACTCTTTCTACATACATTTAAATCTTGTTTTGTAAAACGAAGTAGAAAGTAGACATTCATACCCTTACAACTGTATATTATAGATAGTTTTCGATGTCGTTTTGTAATGTTTTGGGCCGCTCAAAATTGAGTTGTTGTGCTGTGGTGCTTTTCGCGACCTAGGTGTCATTGAGCTGGACCGCAAAAAAGAAGGTGCAAAAAATGATCAGTAATTTTCTCGATCCAGGTGTCATTGAGCGCAAACTAGAGGGTGCGAAAATCTTCCTGTGATTTTCACTGTCCAGTTTTTTTCTTACTGGACCACGAAGAAATGTATTTTTGCAAAACAACGATTTTTTGACAAGACCTCTTTATAAACACCTCTTTCTCATCTCTTTCAACTCGGAACTTGAAAATTTAGGGTTTTAGAGAGATATTAGAGTTCCAAGAGAGAGAAAGTTTCAAGAAAACATCTTTGACTATATATATATATATTATATTATTATATATATAATAACATATATGTATACATTATATTCTTTCATGATCTACAAGTGGCCTTCTTTGGTGAAGCGGTTGGTTAATCGTAAATTGAGAAATTTTTTATGAACATGTTCTTGTAATGAGACGAAGCTGATCTAGGTTGCTTGAGATTGTTGTTGTAGGCCTTACTCTCAAGGTGGTATTGGTTTGACAGACATTGGGGGTTGTGAGGGCATCTTCCGTAATTGTAGAGCTTTTGTGAAGGGTTGTTCTGCTGTCTATCTTGGTTAGGTGTTTGTGTTTGAGGCTGAGCTTCTTCTAGTATCGATGACAATTAACTACACTTGGAAGTACATATGGCTTCAGATCTGCTTGAAAGTGACTCCTCTTATGTGGTTCAACTGCTTTCTTGTTGCTCTAAGAAGGTTCCTTGGCATGTTCGGCAGACTTGGCAACGGTGTATCTATCAGATTTCGCAAATGGAGTTTCAGGTGTCTCATATTTTTGGGGAGGGGAATTAGGTTGCAGACGCTCTTTCTAAGAATGTTTTGGGGCTGTAGGTTGATGCTTGGTGGTTTTCCACCCCATCTTTATGCTCTTTGCTGGTTGGCAATGACTGTATGGGTTAGGAGTCTTTTCAGTTTTCCTGATGTTTTCAGTTTTTGTTTGGTGCGGCCTGTGTGTCACTGTTTTGGTTGAGTCTGTTTCCCTTGGTTTTTGTGTTTTTTTTTTGGTATTTGTTAATCCTTATTATTTTCTTTTCTCATTTATATAGATGGATATTGCCTTAGGGTTTTTCAACATATGATCGCTTGTGATGTTTTTTCCCCTTAGGTCAGTCCAATTTTAGTAAAAATAAATAAATTATAATATTATATATATTAATATAATATATATATATTAATATCTATATAAATATATAAATATTATATATATAGTATTATAATATATATTAATATCTATATAAATATATATATATATATATATTAATATCTATATATATATATATATATTAATAGCTATATAAACTAAAATCTAAAAATAAAACAAAAATAAACTAAGCCACTTTCGTAGGGAACACGATAGTATTGAGCGTATGCTACAAGCCTTTAAACCTCTAGGTGTCCCTAGTAGGAGGAGTGTTGTCTCCTGAGGGTTTACAGATATGCTACCCACAAACATATTTCTGCGAAAAACCAAATAATCAAGATGCAAACTCACATGTACAATTCAAAGCCAATGCATGTTAGAGCCACTAAATAAAGACTAAAATTATGCCACAAATTTGAATGCATGCTTGGTTTTAATGAAAAGCCCACACTCAAGACACTCTAGTTTCAAAAACACACTCGTCAAACGCCATAGATATAATTCGCCTTGATTCTAATTCTCACAAGATGTCACTCTTTAATTCACACAGAACCTAGGCAAATACACTCATCAAGCATATGCGAATGAAGTTATGCACAAGAAATGTCAAAATATTATCGCATATGAATATATAATAGACAGAACTTTGATTTTTATGCAAAGGATCTCATGAACGGAATCAGACATTAAGAACAAGATAGAGCACATGTTTACCTTTACTCTCGAGCTAGCATTCCCAAAAGATCAATTAGGTCTTTTCTTTGGTTGTAACGGGGCCATTGGGTGTAGGTTAAGAAAGAACGGGAAAAGGATAACAAACAAACCTAGGATCATATCAAGATATTCTCCGGCAATCTTCATACTCGGCCGAATTTCTTCGAATTCTTCATTCCACTTGCATCTAGGCTTCTTGAACAATTTTTGTTCATCTTCCTTCTTGAGTTGACATTGATTTCATCACTTCATTGTAAAGCTCTATTCCTTTTCACTTTCATTTAATTCATCATCTCATTCATGTATCTTTCTCTTCTTTTAATTTTAACCCTTTTTTTCAACTTTTTTTTTTGATGAGATGAGAATTTTACATCAATTACATAATTCTTCAAAAACCTTCTTTGCATTTGATCTTCTTGCTTTTTCCTTGGTACATGCACTTCACGAGTCACCCATTTCAAACTCTCTTCAATCATCTTCATACCTCAATATGATCCCAAGCTATAAGGTACGGCTAAATTATGGCTCATTGGGGTTAAGTTAATGTGGGTGATGAAAGAAAAAGGCTTATAGTGTTTGGCTTCAAAATTGGCTATGGAGCACACACATATAAAGGTAGGAAATATTTAAGGCCTTTTAAGTAGTTCAAGCACACATTGCCTATATCACTTCCAATAGTTCAACCAAAACAAGAGCAAAGTTCACATGTGATATCTTTTATGATGAATGTTCTTTAATATCCAATGCATAACCTATTGAGATCAATTTCTAATGCTAAGAACCTAATGAGTGTTTAGGAGTAGAAACAAAAGAACCCTCATATAATGATATTTATGTAACGCTTTTTGGCTTAGTGAACTCACAAGGGTAGTCTCCACTATTAATCATGGCAATTCAACTAAGCATCATATTCACTATTATATCAAGAGTATGTCATAAATTTTGAAAAATGCATTGCAATACTCTAAGTGGCAAGACGTTAGTCTAAACTCAGTGAATAAAGCATATATTACGGCTCTTAAAGCACACAAAAGAATCATCTCAACATGGAGGACAAAAATTCAAAAACTGGTGACTTTTGAAATTGACGTACGTTTGGTATTTAATGCATATCTCTCAAAATACTCAACAAAAGTGACTCCTCTTATGTGGTTCAACTGCTTTCTTGTTGCTCTAAGAAGGTTCCTTGGCATGTTCGGCAGACTTGGCAACGGTGTATCTATCAGATTTCGCAAATGGAGTTTCAGGTGTCTCATATTTTTGGGGAGGGGAATTAGGTTGCAGACGCTCTTTCTAAGAATGTTTTGGGGCTGTAGGTTGATGCTTGGTGGTTCTCCACCCCGTCTTTATGCTCTTTGCTGGTTGTCAATGATTGTATGGGTTAGGAGTCTTTTCAGTTTTCCTGATGTTTTCAGTTTTTGTTTGGTGCGGCCTGTGTGTCACTGTTTTGGTTGAGTCTGTTTCCCTTGGTTTTTGTGTTTTTTTTTGGGTATTTGTTAATCCTTATTATTTTCTTTTCTCATTTATATAGATGGATATTGCCTTAGGGTTTTTCAACATATGATCGCTTGTGATGTTTTTTCCCCTTAGGTCAGTCCAATTTTAGTAAAAATAAATAAATTATAATATTATATATATATAATATTTATATATTTATATAGATATTAATATATATTATAATACTATATATATATATATATATATCTATATAAATATATATATATATTAATATCTATATAAATATATATATATATATATTAATATCTATATAAATATATAATATATATTTTTATATTTATAAGAGGGATACTCTGATCATTTGAACATTTTACCAAACATATAATAGTACAGTTAACATTTTTATCCTAAACATACTAAACACAATACGGAACAACTGTCTTGTCCTATCACGTCTCAACTTCCATCTGCGTACCAACTAGAGGTGTCCACGGTTTGGTTAAACCGGCGGTTAAAAACCGAAACCGAAATTGAAAAACCGAAACCGAAACCGAAACCGAAACCGAAACCGGCGGTTACAATATTGGTTGGAAACTGGTTGAAGCCGGTTAGGTTTGGGTTTAGCCTTTGGAAAAACCGCCCAAAAACCGTCCAAAACCGCCCAAAACTGGCGGTTCGGTTTACATATATATATATATATATATATATATATATATATAAACCGTCCAAAACCGTCCAAAACCGCCCAAAATCGGCGGTTTAACCGTCGGTTTACATATATAATAATAATAAAAAAAAACCCTCCAAAACCGCTCAAAACCGTCCAAAACCGTCCAAAACCGCCAAACCGGCAGTTAAAAACCGAACCAAAACCAAAATTTTCCGTTTCGGTTTCGGTTTCGGTTTCGGTTCGAACTGTCCATAGAACCAAAACCGCTGATTTCGAACCGAAACCGGCCCGAACCGGAACTGTGGACAGCACTAATACCAACTGCACCCTTAGTATGCAAAGCCGGCCCACGGAAATGGATAGGTAGGAATTGAATTATTTGGGTAAAGAGTGTGCTACTTTTGGGGAGCAAATATGGATGGGCCCCTAAATTCCCCCTATCCATTTTTTATTTTATTTATTTATATTATTTTTTAAATATCAATGGGGATCCAAGAAAAAACTATTTCCTTCTCCATTAAAATTTTCTTCTCGGTGCCTGCACTTGTTTTCCACCAGAAAAATGTTAAATGTGATCAACCAAAAAGAAAAGGCAAGAAATTGAAAAGATAATGATAGCAAAAAAAGAAGAATGAAAATAAAAAATTAAAATTAGGGGAATTAATTATAAAAAAAGACACCAAAAATTATTGAACAGTTCTTTGTATATTCACAGCTTATATATAATTAATATAAGATACTTGTGTGGTTTCTCTCTCCAAATAAACAATACTCGATCTTTCTTTTTCTTTGGATTAGATTTTTTCTTTTCTTTTTATGGCTTTCTCTCTCTAGTCCCCACGAGCACACACACAGACAGAGAACACCAATCCTCTATGCAAAGTTGCAATTTTGGTTGTGTCATCTCCTCTACACAGTTTGTGTGCTAGGGCATGAAAAGTTTCAAGAAGCTTGATTTTCAGTCCTCCATCACTGCTCCACCATTGCTGATCGGTGAGTTTAATTTAGCTGAACTTGTTGCTCAAGATTTTTTTTGCTTAATCAATGAATTTTGTGTCATTTGCTATCTGGGTTTTGCCTAATTTATCAATTTAATGTGTGTCCTTGCTTTCTGGCTTTGGTCTTTGCTCCCATTGTGCACTGTTTTGGACTGTTTACACTTATTTTTTTTTGTTTGAGTACCCTTTTCAAGTTTTTGGCATTTTTTTTTTGGTTCAACATTCTAATGAATTTTGTATTTGGGTTTGTTCTATTTTAGTTTCTCCTTCCTTGTAGCTTCTCAGCTGTTTCATTAGCGGTTTACTGCTACCGTGTTGTATGTCAGTTGTACATTCTTCGGTGTAGCTTGTTCTTATTCTTATGTTGTTTTAAATTTCCATTTTACTGTTTTTTTTTTTCAACTTGTTTCTGTGCTCATTGTGCTTCGAACCAGATGGCTTTGCTATTTTGGTGTACTGCTTGGGGTGCCTAATCGCTTTCTACATACATGTTCATAAGAGAATTGCAATTATTATTGTCTCTGTATGATAAAGTCACAAAGCACACAACTTGACATAATTTCCTTTACCCAAAACCTCAATCTTTTGCCATCTTTATTGTTTTCAATTTAATGAATCTATTTTACTAATCTTTATGGGGTGTATGGACTTGGTGGTATGGTTCTCTGACACTTTCTTCTGCTCATGTTTTATTTTCTTATTTTTGTTAAATCAGTGTTTTTCTGTCATAAATCTTCCTTCTCCGATGCCTGCTTTTGTCTATTAAGTGTTCAATGGTATAGTGTTATTGGTTTTTGTCTAAAATATGTTCCTCAATTTTCTATTCAAACTTTTGAGTTGCTTCCAAGATTATGTTGGTCGTACTGAACTACTGATAATATGTCTGTTGTTTGAAGATAATGATATTATACTGTTCTGCTTTATTTTCCAGATTTAGGGCTTTTATGATGGAGAATAAGTTATGCATCATTTAACTCAAGGTTGGATTCTATGAGCAATTGAATTAACACGATGTAGGAGGGCTGAAAGATGGACAAGACCAGATTGGATTTAAGATTTCAGCACTCAGGATCATCACAATCTGACGAATCTGCATTGGATTTAGATAGAAACTATTGCAATCATCCTAACCTGCCTTCATCAAGTCCATCGCCACTTCAACCTATTGCATCAGGTGGTCAGCATCCTGAGGGCAATGCAGCTTACTTCTCCTGGCCTACATCAAGTCGATTAAATGATGCAGCAGAGGATAGGGCAAACTACTTTGGGAACCTTCAGAAAGGAGTGCTTCCTGAAACACAAGGACGGTTGCCATCAGGGCAGCAAGCTACCACGTTACTTGAATTAATGACCATTAGAGCATTTCACAGTAAAATCTTGCGTCGGTTTAGTCTTGGCACAGCAATTGGGTTTCGGATTCGACGAGGTGTGTTGACAGATATACCAGCTATTCTTGTCTTTGTTGCTCGGAAAGTTCACAGGCAATGGCTTAGCCGTGTCCAATGTCTACCTACTGCCCTAGAGGTGAGAAAAAGTAGCGTTACTACTTTCACATTCCTCATGAACTACTGTGTATTTAAATTAATTCTTTTAGTGGGTTACATTCTTCTTTATTATTATTATAATTTGCTTGGGATTTGGAGGGAGGAGGTGTTTCCAAAATTTACGACTTGTCAATAATTTGAAAGTTCTTAAAAGAAAAAAAAGGAGTTAGGAGTTGAAATATTTAGAATTTTGTTCTCAAATAATGTCTTGATGTGCATCTGACCTTGTCTTTTGCTTGGGAAGTTAAAATGCCTTTCTATCACATGGAGCAGGGGCCAGGAGGTGTATGGTGTGATGTAGATGTTGTGGAATTCTCATATTATGGTGCACCTGCACCAACTCCGAAAGAAGAATTATATACTGAGATTGTAGATGGCTTGAGGGGAAGTGATCCATGTATTGGTTCTGGTTCACAGGTATCTTTTTCATCTTTAGGCTACACTTTTCTTTTACTTCCTAATACGACGAGGATTGTTGTCTAATATGTGTAAACAATACTTTAATTTCGGTAAGGACCTTATTGAAATCACATCGATTTTTATGAATTTTGATATGAATTTTTTTATATATAATTTTATTGAAATCTACCTATGAATAAAACTTGAGAATTTTTCAATTACTAGAACTATTTTTTTTGAATTATCCTATATTTCTCTCATTTTTACGATGTCTTCATATTTAACAAAATCAGAATAAATAGTTCTAATGCTTGAAAAATTATCAAATTTTATCCATAAGTAGATTCCATTAAACTTATCATCCAGAAAAAAAATTCATATCTAAATTCATAAAAATTGATGTGATTTTATGAAAGTTCTTACCGAAATTAAAGTAAGGGATCTCTCACTTGAAACTTACTCTATATATATATTGAGTACGAGGTATATAAAGCATGATTGGGTTGTAAGTGATTTAATGAGAATGTTTTATTTGAGAATTGAGATATATATATATATATATATATATAAATGATTAAATGGTAATTAGAAATTTGGAATTTTATAAGTATGCTACCCTTGTCAGTGAAGTATTTGTTTTAAGGTGCTTTTGGTTGGATATTCAATGACTGTTGTTACGCAGATAGTCTGTAACTTCTTTAGGTTTATGGACAATAAGTATAAGTGAAGAAACAATTATAAGTTGTTAGAACTCAAACAATGATAATTAAACATTTTCCTGCTGATGAAAATTAAATTACTTTGTTAGTGATCTACAATGAGTTCGACATCGGCTCATTAGCATATTATTTTATGGCCTGTGCACCCCATATGTTGCATTTTTTTTTTTTATCTTTTTTGCTTTTGGATAAATAAAGAGATAATTGATGAAAAATCCAGTAGATGAAAAGTATTAAGCACTTCTTCATTTAAAAAGTACGTATAGCTTAACAATATTAAACTGTTCAAGAGATCTTTATATGAAGTACATCTTGAATGTCAAAAGTCATTTCCATAATTTTCTGCAGTTGAAGCTGGAAGAAGCTAGTATCAATCATGGGAATGTATTGTTAAAAACCAGAATTCAGCATTCTATAGTAGTGGTGGGGAAGCTAAATGGTTGTTGAGATTAGTAAACACCATTTTTTGAATATTTGGGAATTGGAATAACTTAGAAAGTTATCACAGAATCATATATATGATCGATCTACACAAGGTGTAATTTAGTCACTTAGGATAAATAAAAAACTTAGAATGGGAGATAAAATGGTCATGCTGTACATTTTGTGACAGTGCTTGAAAATACTCTTCGGCAAGGTCATGTTTATGGATGGTATATAATTCTCGAATTCATTTGTTTCAAAAGAAGATGGCATCTGGAGATGAGTTTAAAATTGTTGGCTGTATACATATCGTTAATGTTTTATATGGTCATTGAAATTTATCATTTTGAGCAATACATCTATGATATTACCATCAATGTTGGAACTTACATTGCCACCACTTTGGCTGGCTTTTGATCTTGTTATATCAAAGTTTAAATGTTCTTGCATTGCTTGGACGCAATGAGAGTGTTTTTGGATTTATTTCCTGGATTCCCATATCTCTGATTTACTTCTCTTAGTAAGGATATAAAGTTATTTCCTCAGGTAAATTTTGCCAAATCGGTGGTTAACAGCTTATTCAAAGGTTATATGCGGTTCACCAAGACTATTTCTCATAATGTTTTCACCATATTATGTGCACTGCTATTTTCACCTTCCAAGTTAGTTGTGGTTGGGATTTATAATTGTTAGTTCTTTAATATTTTCCAATGATATTACAATCACAAATTAACTTTACTAGGTGCAAAACTGCAAACTATTTTTTTTTATAAAGTAAAAAAGATAGATCGAACTATAACCTTCGCAAAAAATATATATTCCACTCATTTTTTGCTGATTGGTTTTTATGGCATAAGTGTTTTCCCCAACACCCAGAAAGCAAAATCACTTGATGTTCTCCAAAGACATCCAGTAAATTGAATCTGTGAAAGGTCCTTATGATCTTCGGTGTATGTTCTGTAATATGGACTAGAATGGTACAATCTCTGCATTTCGTAAAAGTATCCTCTTGTTAATGTTGAAAATTACTACCATCTGTCTTGTCATGTTGTACTTAATTAGGCCAAATCACAAACCACAAGGGAGACAAATAATTATTTTTCTTGGTAAATATTGTGTGATACTCTACTTTTTTATGTACCTGTTAAGTCCATGCACGATCATTATTGGAGTCGTAGATGTAAAGTCAAATGTTATCAATGAGGGTCTATAAGGTTAATGTGGGATGGCCCTTAGGAAGAACCAGACAAGTTGTTTCAGTTCAAAAGAAAGAATATAAGTAACAAGGAGATTATGTTGCTTACTCAATATTTTCACAAAGTTGGCTTCTCATATAAAGAATTATAGAGAGGAAAACTCTATTTTCTCTTATTGCATAAACGGTAAGACTGCATGAATATATAGTAGAGATATGGCAACAGGTCTGCCACTGATCCCTCTATTCAGCAACAAATAATCCCCTAAATCAAGGGAATAATTAGAAAACAATCAACTAGAGAGATTTTAGGAAACAACCTTCCTAATCTCTTTTATTAAAAAATGGAAACTAACTAGTTACGGAATGCAGAAACTAATTACTAATAAACAGGAAACTAATCCATAAACTTTAGGGATTTATTTTGGAATTCAACACCCCCCTCCAGCTGGGGATTAGATGTCAATAATTCCTAGTTGGAAGTCAATTCTTCAAACTTTATTCTTAGAAGAGCTTTCGTTAGAACATCTGCCACTTGAAGGTGTGTAGGTGTGTAAATCAAGCTCAGTATTCCAGCTTCAGCCTTTTCATTGATGAAATGACGATCTAGCTCTACATGCTTAGTTCTGTAATGATGGACATGATTTTTAGCAATACTTATTGCAGCCAAATTGTCACAAAACACCTTCATTGTCTTTCTTGTTGAAATCCTTAGCTTGTCTAGTAACCTTTTTAGCCATAATCCTTAACATATACTCCGAGCTAAAGCCTTATACTCTGCCTCGGTACTGCTCCTAGCCACAACCGACTATTTCTTGCTACGCCAAGTCACCAAGTTTCCCCATACATAAGTGCAATAGACGGTAGTTGATCTTCGATCTGTAACTGATCTTGCCCAATTTGCATTTGAGTAGACTTTAACTTCTTTGCTTGTTCCTTTTTGAAAGAATATTCCTTTACCGGGATTCATCTTCCAGAATCTAAGAATCCGGTAAACTGCTTCAAGATGTTCTTCATTGGGCTTGTTCCTAAATTGATTTACAACACTAACAGGAAAGCCTATGTCTGGCCTTGTGTGGGAGAGATAACTGAGCTTTCCTACAAGCCGTTGATATCTCCTAGTGTCAACAGGAGGACTGTCTCCTTTGAAACTGATTTTATAACTTGATTCCATTGGAGTGTCTGTAGGCTTACATCGTAACATTCCAGTTTCTTTTAGTAAGTCCAAGATGTACTTGCGTTGGGAGACCACAATACCTTTCTTCGAACGAGCGACCTCCATGTCTAGGAAATATTTCAGTGATCCTAGATCTTTGATCTCAAATTCCTTTGCAAGAACTTCCTTTAAACAGCCTATTTCTTGAATAAACAATACGCTCTTTGTCAACTGCAGGTTGCATGCGGACAAGAGTGGAGATGTTAGTGTTTGGCTCGGTTTCTAGATGGATGATTGACTCGTGTTCAGGTGGAATGAAGGTGGTTAACTCGGTTTCATGTGGAAGAATTGGAGTGTCAAGCCAAAAACTACATTCTTCTTGTATGGTTGAGTTACCCCCATGAATGGAAGTTTTTGGGTAGTATGATTAATTTTCAAAAAAGGTGACATCCATAGATGTGTAGAATTTCCTAGTGATAGGTGAGTAACACTTGCAACCTTTTTTAGTGGGAGAGTAACCAAGAAAGAGACAGTTGATGGCCTTTGGATCAAGCTTGCTTCAATGATGTTGATGTATATGAACAAATGTCGTATAACCCAAATACTTTAATGGTAGGGATGAGATGATTTGAGTATCCGGGTAAGAGCGGAGAATGGCTTGGCAAGGTGTTTGGAATTTGAGAACTTTTGATGGCATCCAATTAATGAGATATGTGGCCGTGAGGACTGCCTCTCCCTAAAAATGCTTAGGAACATTTGTAGTGAACATAATGGATCTAGCCACTTCGAGGAGGTGTCTGTTTTTCCTTTCTGCCACCCCGTTTTGTTAAGGTGTGTCGACACATGAACTTTGATGCACTATTCCCTGATCCATCAGATATTCGCCAAGTAAAGAATTGAAGTAATCTTTGGCGTTATCCGTCCTAAACACCTTTATTTTTGTCTGAAATTGTGTTTGGATCATGCTGTTGAAATTTTTGAAGATTGTACCTGTCTTTGATTTTTCTTTCATCAAATATATCCGGTTATTCGAGTGTGGTCATTAGTGAATGAAACAAACCACCGAGTTCTTGAGATATTGTTGACTCTAGAGGGTCCCCATATATCACTGTGAATGATTGCAGATGGGTGAGATGTTTTGTAACCTTGGATTGGATAATTATTTCTCGCATGTTTGGATAATTGGCACCCTTCACATTGATAAACCTCAGGTTTGATATTATCGAATAATGTTGGGAACAACTTTTTTAAATACCGGAAATTGGGATGACCTAACCATAGTGCCATAACATGATTGCACTATTGTTATTTGACAAAACTGGAGAAACTGGAAATGACACACTACTAGCAGCTTGAACTTGTTCTTTAGGATTATTAAGACCGTTAAGAAAATAGGGCCCTGCACATTCCTTAGCTTTGCCAATCATCCTCCTTGATTCCAAGTCCTGAAATTCACAATGATCTGAGAAAAAATTAGTAACACAAGTTAGGTCTTTGGTGAGTTTGCTAATGAACAGCAAATTACAAGTTAAATTTGGAACCAAAAGCACAGATTTTAAAGTCCGGTCATCGGTAATAGTAACCGATCCTACTCCTGCCACTTTAGACAATGATCCATCAGCAATTCGAACCTTATAATTTGAACCTTCTAATTCCAGAACTTGGGCTGTAAGTATTGAATAGTGTAACAATACCGGTCATATGATATGATGTGCCGGAGTCTACTATCCAAGGGCCGTGTCTCTTCATTTCGGTGTTCAAAGCCATAGGTAAATTACCTGTTTGGGCAACAGAACTAGTTCTTCTGGTGTTCTCGGCTGGGATCAGAGTGGAGGATGTTGTTTTGGTGGCTAATCATCTTCTGAAGAAGCTCAATCTGCTCTTTGCTATAGAGTAGTTTCGAACGATGTCTTCTCCTCACTGTTGGACATCATGACGGATTGAGACCATTGGAGAAAGTTTTGTCCATTTAGTTTATGACCTGTAATGTGGAGATGAGAATTGTCAGATGCTCCAAGACTGTTTGGAATTGTGACTTCAGAGGTTTGTTTTTCGGTAGCCATTCCGGTGTCTGGGCCGTATTTTTGCATAAGAGAGGAGACGGTATTAGGGTTATAGAACCGGAGAAAGGAGACCAAGGTTTCGGTTTCAACTGCTCTGATGTCATAAAGAATTGTAGAGAGGAAAACTCTATTTTCTCTAATTGCATAAACCGATAAACGGTAAGACTGCATGAATATATAGAAAAGAGACTGCATGAATATATAGAAGAGTTATGGAAAACTGCCACTGATCCCTCTATATTTAGCAACAAATAATCCCTTAAATCAAGGGAATAATTAGAAAACAATCAACTAGAGAGATTTTAGGAAACAACCTTCCTAATCTCTTTTATTAAAAAATGGAAACTAACTAGTTGCGGAATGCAGAAACTAATTACTAATAAACAGTAAACTAATCCCTAAACTTTAGAGATTAATTTTGGAATTCAACATCATAATTTTTTTTTAATTTTATTATTATGTAATTTGGTTTGCCTAATGTTCTTAGCCTTTGTTTGTGAGTGTAAACAACTTGTATATGGTTCTACCTCAGTCCCCCAATGCTAAGCAATACTTGGGGGTTGTTTGTTTTTTTAAATTTTTATCTAAAGTCTTAGAAGACCTTAATTTCTTAGACATATGGATAAGTCTTACAAATTAAGATACTATGATATGTTTGTTTTTTCATTTTGGATAACTTATTACAAATGTAAAATTGATTAGATTGTGTTAGAGTTTCTTCAAAATTGGAAATTTTTGGAAAATTGATTTTTAAGGTTTTATTATGTACGGATAAAATTGTAAATATATGAATTGTTATAGGACATTTGTGAAAATTTACTAAAAAATCTCTACTATAGCACTTTTTTAATAAGATAAAAGTCAAATTTTTTTACTTTTTTTAAAAGACATATCTTAAAATAAGATATAGGTTGGAAAAACAAACAAACTGATTTATCTTAATTTAAGATATAAGAGACAATAAGTCTTATAATGAAAAAAACAAACAGCCCTTTAGTAAAGGATGCAAATAGGACTATCTTACGGTGGTAGAATGATTACTGCACAAGCAACGGAAGATCTAAAAATTTGGCAATACTTGTTTCCTGTCATTCGGTTGAAGATCCATAGTTTATGAGTTCTACGTAGGCACTCAAGCATGAAAATTATAATAGTTAATTGCTTTAATTGCTTTAGTTATACTAACTTTAGGAATTGGCATAGTAAGTTTTGATAATACAAATTTTGACTAGCTACGTAGATTGCAGAAATTGTTCAATTGCTTGAACAAGAACTGAAATATCTTACAATGATAGCAATGGTCTAGTTGCATTCATCCACACCACATTTCAACACTTTTATGATTTTTTGATAAGCTGAGCTGTATTTTTTTTTTAAGATAATGTTATTTTTATTATTCTTATTCTTATTCTTATTATTATTTTTGCATATATACCCTGCACCTGATTTACTAATGAAATTAATCTTTCACTTAGTTACTAGATTTGTTTCCTCTTGAACTCACATTGCTTCATTTTATTTATTTATTTATCTTTTTGTAGGTTGCTAGCCAAGAAACATATGGAACCTTGGGTGCTATTGTTAGAAGCCGGACAGGAAACCGACAGGTTGGTTTTCTCACAAATCGACATGTTGCAGTTGATTTGGACTACCCAAATCAGAAAATGTTTCATCCTTTGCCACCCAGCCTTGGACCTGGGGTGTATCTGGGTGCCGTGGAGAGGGCAACTTCATTTATCACAGATGATCTATGGTATGGCATCTTTGCAGGAACAAATCCAGGTATAGCAGTTCCACATTACTGCCATTAGTAGTTTATTTACTAAAACAAAATTAATCTCCAAAGCTGAAGTTCGATGGAAAAGACCCAATAATAATGATAAAGTTCTAGCTCATCCTTCATGTGCAAGCGGATATAATACAGGCTTGTGATGTGGACTGCAGAAACAAAACAATTCTGCTTTTCTAATTCAAAATTGATAAGGCATCAAAATACACACTTCATTTCTCTGTCTGGAAAAATAATGCAAAAGCTGATTGGAGGAAAAAAATATTTTACTTTTTTCTGCAACAAACCGGAGGAACTCAACCCGTTGGAATTAATCTATTATTTGTGGTCTCTAAATAGGCTATGATTTGGTTTATTTAGCGGTGGATATTAGTAGATCTGTTAAGTCAAAGTTTCAAGCATAAGAAACCACCCCAAGTTTATTTTCCTTTTGTACACTCAGTACTTCGTTCTTTCTATCATTAAGGGGGATCTATTTTTGGCTAATCACATGATGAATCCTGAACTTCATTAATCTCCTTAACCACATGAGACTACATGTACAAGCTTTTGAAATTTTGCGCATCAAATATTTTCTTCTTGGATAAAATAGACTAGTTTAAAGTACATTGTAACTTACAATTGGCAATAATGAGGGTTACGGATGAAAGCTCCTTTAGCCTACAATCGAAACTTTTAAGTAGCCTTCTGCCCCTCTTTCCTCTTGATCATTGAACTTCATGCTTGATTTGAACTGATAAGGTTGTTGTAGGCTTTGTAATCTGCTGGCTTGGTCTGCACTTTTTTGTGTAATTGTTGGAGCGTATCTTTTTTATTTTCTTAATAGTACATTGAAGCATGGTTATCTGTAAATGGGTTTAACATTATGTCCTGACCCCCACACATGCCCATTACGGTTTGCTGCCCCTGCAGAAACATTTGTGCGAGCAGATGGAGCCTTCATTCCTTTTGCAGAAGATTTTAATCTAAACAATGTAACTACATCTGTAAAAGGTGTCGGTGAGATAAGTGACGTCCATATCATAGACTTGCAGTCTCCAATTAACAGTCTAATTGGCAGGCAGGTGGTCAAAGTAGGAAGAAGCTCTGGCCTGACCACTGGGACAATAATGGCCTATGCTCTTGAATACAATGATGAGAAAGGGATTTGTTTCTTTACTGATTTTCTCGTTGTCGGTGAGAACCAGCAGACCTTTGATCTCGAAGGTGATAGTGGAAGTCTCATTCTCTTAACAGGTGAGAATGGAGAAAAGCCACACCCCGTTGGGATCATTTGGGGTGGGACTGCTAATAGGGGTCGGTTGAAACTAAAAGTCGGTCAACCCCCAGTAAATTGGACTAGTGGAGTTGATCTTGGGCGCCTTCTTGATCTCCTTGAACTTGATCTCATCACAACCTGTGAAGGTTTTCAAGGTTTGTTTTCTCTGAACCAATTAGTAATCTTTACTCAGGATATGATTTTCTTATTAATCCAATAAGCCTATTATCACATCAATAAGAGCAAAGAAACCAAAAATGCTGACGTAATAGTCAAGTGATATGCATGTGAACAATAAATCAGTTAACTGATGCATTTCTAAAGTTTAGTATTAAACCATATAAACCACAAATGTTGACATAATAGTTGCAATTGCCTGGTTATATGCTTATATACTGATGGCTTTCCTTGTTGCTGAAGAAAATAGGATACTGTCAATCTTAAAGTGAAAATGCTAGATATAAACAGTTGTTTAAAATATCTTAATTCAAGTCTTCATACTATTGAATTTTTTTTTATTCCTTTTATCTAGAAAATTTCATTAACCTTCCTCTAGGTTTGGCTAAAATATAAAATACTGGTAGACCCCACTGGGATTGTATTTTAGAGTTATGCTACTAAACAAAATTTGTTAAGTTAGGTTACTAGTCATTGGACTATAATCAAGTTTCACAAAAATCAAAAGTTTGAAAACTTCAAATATTTACTAACTTAAAGAAATGAACCCCTCTCAAAACTATCCATGTAACTATATAGATCCTGTATAGTAGCTAAATCTTGTATTTTATAATTCATTTCCCAGAAATCTCATAAAATTTATTAGCCTCTCTTACGTGGGAGGTCCCTGCCTCTTTTTAAAACCAGGTGAGTCTGTATGTAATCAAGCCAATTTTTAGGAGGTGAATAATATTCACCTTAAGTGGATTCTAAAGTTTTCAAAATTTCATTTTAATAGAAAAGGTGGCCCTGTCATCCTTTTTATTTATAGTCACAGCATCTGTTTCTCTAACTCCATGTGATTATATCAGTTTTATTCTTGTTAACGTAGCTGCAGTGCAAGATCAAAGAAATGCATCAGCGGCAGGGTTTGACTCTACAGGTGGAGAATCACCTCCTCCTGAAAGGGTGCCATCTAAAGATAAAATAGAAGAAAATTTGGAGCCTCTTAATTTAAACATCCGACAAGATTTGATTGACGGTGAATTCCCTCCGGGACTAGCCTCGCCATTCATCCACCCCGAGTTTCATATAGAAGATGTGAAAACATCTCCAAACATGGAACATCAATTTATTCCGAGTTTCACTGGTAGATCCCCAATACATCAAAACAACCGACAAGAAAACCCTGAATCAAAAAGCCTCACAGCATTGAGGAACACCCCTGATGAAGAGATTTACGTTTCATTACAGTTAGGTGAGCCTGAGCCAAAGAGAAGAAAGCAGTCTGATGCTTTGTTTAATATTGAAGAACCAAACTGAACAAGAGAATTGCCTCATACTGCTTGATAAACCGTCTCATGAAGGATGAGGTCAGAAGTTGTTTCATCCATTCTGGCATTAGATTACAAGAGCCTTCAACTTTGAAAGTGTAAGTACTTTGAAGCATTGGATCATAAAAAGAAATTTAAGGTAAATTCCTCCAACTGGATGAAGCATGATTCTTTTTTACTTGCATGTTTTGGTTAAGTTTACTATTAGGTTCCATATGAGGGTCATGATATTTAGAAGAAAAATTGTGTAGGCAGTAGCCATGTTAAATATTTATTTGATTTGTAACCACTATTATGTTGAAATTGTTGTACCATAAAGCACTCCCTGAAGTGGGAGTATGAACAGCTATAAGATTTTTTTTTTAAAGGTCAATATCTTAGTTTTTACAAGGAATAAAGGTATATGTAGAGAACTATTGAAATCTCTATTTTCATGTCAAATGGTTAATAAAACCATCTTGAGTATCATAGAAGACAAACAACCCCCATTTGGTAGAGGGGGCACAAAAACACCTTATTCTTTCAAGCAAGCGTTCAAGCAAGAAGCCAAATCCCTTTCAATATAATTCTCTATTGAAATTGCTGCCACTTATGTCATTGTGTTATTATTTCGTTATTATTTCGTCTTCTTGTTCATCTTAAGTACAACTGGTTTTTGCGTTATACACTGATCTAATTGAAGGCAAGTTCAAGAGTTTTTAGAAATTTTTTTTTTTGGATGAAAAAAAAGGGTCATAATATGTCCATTTTAGAGTAAAAAGGAAAGTCTAAAGATGGAAAAGGAAATTACAATATAATAGCAAACAATAAAAATAAAAATAAAAATAAACTCATCATATCAGTAGTATATCACCCCATTCTTACTACCCTCCAACTTCCTAAAAATTCAATAGTGTTGTAGATGTTTGGCTTTCGAAGCCTCTTCTAATTTTTTTTAAGCAAACTATATTCATAAAAGAGACAGAGAAATGATACAAATGGGATGAACATTCTCCCAAACTTGCCTCTGAACATAGGAAAAGGCCAAAGCGGCAAGATGATGAGCCAAGCTATTGCCCAACCTGGATATAGCTTGGCATCTGCAATCACCCACCACTTTACAGAGACCCTTAATATCATTAATTAAGAGAAAAGCATCACTCAAAGATGAAACATCAGAATTTAGCATGGACGCAACATTACTGGCATCAACCTCAGCCATCGGAATAAACAGATTAAAAGTTTTGGCAAGTAGCAAACCTTCCTTGAGTGCCAACAGCTCGCCCAGTTCGGCAATGACAGTGCCCGCCACGGATTTTGAAACAGCTGCAGCAACTCTGCCAGAAGCATCCCTAATAACAGCACCCAAACCAATCTTATCACAACCAGCTCGCACTGCTGCATCAGAGTTCAACTTCAACAACCCGACGGGAGGAGAAAGCCAATCCGGGGGAAGAGAGTGAAGAGGAAGTCTCTCAGCTGGAAGAAAGGCTTTCTAGTGCCTTGAAACTCAGCCAAAAGACTTGAGGACCAGTCAAGGAGGTCAGCAGCAGCTCTATAGGAACCATTATGGATTGCGGATGTTAATAGCCACATTTGGCTAAGGACAAAAGGAAAATTTTCCACTTTCCTAGCTCGGATCCAGACCCAAGACTACCCGTCATGGAACCACAGGTCCCGGGGTCAGGCTGCGGAACCACCTCGTAGAAACAAAGGGAGGTCGTCGAATTCTGGGAACGTTCGAGATGGAGCTCGACGTGATCGGACCGAACTCCTAACACCGGGACAATGACTTAGAGAAAGCCAGACGCATAATGATTTAGGTTCCCCAGAGCCCAAGAATACCTCATAATCCCCTCAGAAGCCCGCCATTCTCTCCAAGCTTGCACCAAGCCTATACTACAATGTTGTTTTACCTCATCGAAGAAAGGTTCGGGCTTACTTTAGGAAGGAACGAGTCGAAGCCCCGCTGCCACGTAGGAACTCCCACGGGGAGACTTAAAGTACCCTGGTATGAATTTACTTCACTCTACGAAACAGTAAATGCCACACTTAACGACCTCTATGAGAAATCACACCATGAGGATACACGAGATCATATCTCCAACATTGAAACGCTGCGTACGTATAGAACAAGTAATTGAATACAAGAAGGAAACAAACTTATCTCCGTCTAAGAATCCGTTATTAATTAAAAGTCAATGACTTTTAAGAAAAGATCCCGTCCGATAAGGAGGGAGATGATTAAGAGAATTAATGAGGGAGAAGACACGAATTTAACCTATCTAGACTGTGTTTAAATAGAGGGAGAACAGACTCCTTCAAGAGAGCTAATTTTCGACAGGCACGAGATACCACTCTACTGTACCTGAGAGAGATCGAGAGTATTTTGAGAGATTTTTGTACGTTACACACTATAGATAATAAAGCCATTTTGTTCTTCTTCGTCTTGTATGAGTAATTGCCATTCGAGCAAATCATTTAAACAATTAACCCCTGGCCATCACCTCTGTGGTAGTGGTCTTTAGGGTGTTAACTGATATTTCTCATCTTGGGTAAATTTTCCGTTAACACTTTCTAGCGCCGTCTGTGGGAAATATCCACTCCCAGTTTACATTTTTGCTGTTTTACAGGAATCACGAGGCTCCGCTCCTGCCAAGGACAACCCGATGCTTCGAAACAACCGTCGGCTGCATCAACGCAAAAGGCCCCAAGGAAGGGGAGAAAATCCGGGCACCACAGCCAAGTTATGATCCAGAAAACCACTGCGCGGGCCACTAGCCCTTCTATGATAATCCAGGTCGCGCTTTACTAACAAGTGGCGGCCTTCGTAGAAAACGTCCGCCTCCGATTGATCGCTGAGGGCATTATGGTCCAATCAACAAATCCCAACACTCAGGGAGAGCGGAGCAGGCCCGGAGCCAGGCAACCCGCTTTTGATCGCCTGGGACCTTCTCCTCCGGAGCCAGCCCGTGATAGGACCAGGCCTCAACCTTCAATTCTGGATATGCTAGGGCCCATGCCCCCAATTCCAGGGAGACCATCACACTACCAGCCCAGGAGAGTTAAATCTGCAGCTGACGCTTTGACCCGGGAGCAACAAGAGGCTCCTCACCCGACGGCTTCGAGAAGAGAAGCCTGAGCTAGAGAGGAGGGTGGCTAGCAAATCCCTAGGGCAGATCTCACTCATAAAGAAGGTCGGGTGGAGGTCGCCAGTTCGTCGGAGGGATCCGATAGTGAAGAATCCGAGATCGACTCGAGGAAGCCCGGGAACAAGCGACAGAGAGATCAGTTGGCAAAGCTACAGAAAGAGATCCAACAGATAAAAATGGGAAATCATAAAGAGGACAGGAAAGATCCTTTGAGCGAGATGAATTCTCCCTTCACCAAAAGAATCCGGGAAGTGGAGCTCCCTCCGAAATTTAAAATGCCGACAGATAAGTTCTCCGGAAAAGAAGACCCCTTGAGCCACTTGGAGAGCTTCGTACAGCAAATGGAAGTCTAAAATACCACCAGGGCTGCCATAAGCTGGATGTTCTCTACAACCTTGACTGACTACGTGAAAACTTGGTTCAGGAAGTTGCCCGTTGATAGCGTGGACTCTTTCACAAAGTTATCGATAGATTTCTGCTCACAATTCCAAGGGGTCAAGCCACGTCCAAAGGATCCCATACATCTTCAGTATGTGGTTAAGGAGCGAGGTGAGACACTCCGGTCATACATGGAACGCTTTCATAAGGAAGTCATCCAGATGGGAGTCTTCACCGAGAAAGAGACCCTCGCCAACTTCAGGCGGAACCTGTGGGCGGGAAAACTTTTCTGATCCTTTGCCAAGCGACCTTCAGAGACTTATTAGGAGGCTTATGACCGAGCTCTTGAGCAGGTCGAAATTGACGAACAGCTCAAGGTGAAGATGAAGCATGATGATATGAGAACAACAAAAGCGTCAGAAAAAAGAAGCTCTTAGGCCTGAGCTAACTCAGAAAACCAAAACAAACCTCCCAATAGATAGACATACCGCTTCCCCGCTTCTCAGCTCAGGCAAGAGAGGTATTCGGCAAGGCGAACCCCCCCGCGAGTTTTGCCACCTCCCAGGACTGTAGCTCCCATAATGCGAGATGAAAAAGGATATGATTACTACACTCCTTTAAATGCTTCCCGCAAAACACTCTACCTCGTTATACGGGACAAGGGGCTACTCTAGAAGCCAGCACCCTTGAAAGCCCCAGTCGATAGGAGGAACCGGTACAAGTACTGCGACTTCCATGAAGACGTGGGCCACAACACTTCAGAGTGCTATAACCTGCGCAACCATATCGAGGAGCTGATAAGGGGAGGATGTTTGATAGAGTTATTGCAGCAGGTCAGAGATAATATTCAGACCGGAAGGGAAGTACAAGCCGAGATCCGCGAGCATGCTGAGAAGAGAAAGGGGGAACATGCTGATAGGAATAAAGCAAGGAGTTCTCAGTCAAATTAGAAGCTCATGACCGGGATTAGTCAAGACAAATATAAAGGAAATCATAAACAGATTTTCATTAATGGTGAGGGAGCCTATCCCCCGGTAAGGCTACTTTCATCAAGCAAGGAGCCCAACCCCAAGTTCCGGGCTACAAAAAAAGGAATATATATATATATATATATATATATATATGTAAGGTTGATTGAATTGGTCATGAGTAAAGCGGGGTGCCCACCCCCCATTCCGGGCAGCAAAGTAAGTTATGAATAGATCGCGTTAATCTCCGGTATTCCCCCCCAGCTACTCCTCCTCTATAAGGATCCACATCCCAATCCCCTCTTTCAGGTGGCTGCCCATCTTGGTCGCCCATGCCTGCTACCCCTTCCGCCAGAGGTTCTTCGACTGCCTGCTGCCCAGCTGGGTCCTCCGAGACCTCATTGACCACCACCATAACTTCAGGATCTGTCCTATTTCGTTCAAACCCCAACTCTACTCTAGAGGGTTCTTCTGGGCGTCTCTTGCCCCTTCTCGGGCTTTAGGTTTATCACCTTCGGGTTGACAGGCAGAACCCCTCTTGAAGATTCCCCAGGAGCTGGGGTGGGTAAGATGAAAGGAGGAAGGGCAGGATCTGGCTCTAGTTTGCATCCTGGCTCCAGCCAAGCTAGAAGGAACTGCTCTATCACTTCCAAGATGAGACATTTCCGTGACTTTGGTCAATATCTCATCTCTATCCCAACCAGCGATAGTCGATAGGTCGAAGGGAGGATGGATAGCTTCTATAACCTAAAAGGAGGCATAAAAGTACCCATCGCGGAAAGAGGCATCTGCATCAGCCTGCAGCTTGGCCACCTAAGCATGTAGATCCTAGTTCTCGATGTCTAACATTTTGGCCTCAGCTTTCCAGGAATCCCTCTACATAGCCCGTCGTTAAGAATGGAGGATTTCTTGATCCAAGGATGGTTTCGTCCTCTCGTAATCGCAGCGGAGCTCGGTCAGCTTAGCCTATATTCCCTTTTGACTGGAGGTCATCTCCTGTACTATTGACTGAGGTCACACAAGTAATCCCATGGCCTTCTTAGTTTCGGCCTCAACCTTCGCAGCTTGGTCGCGGATGAAGGTTACCTGGTGACCCATAGCTACGTTGAACTTGAAGGCCTACAGGGTGCAAAGCCAAAATCAGAAAAGGATTAAGCTAGCGGTTGCAGGAAGAGTACAAAGGAAAATAAATAGCTCAGCCAAGAGAGCGGACCCCTTGGTAAGCAAAGCGTCGACTGACAATTTTTTAGTTTTTAATCAAATCGTTTTCTTTTATTTCTACAAACTTGCTAGTTCAAGTCTGGTGACTGACTATGAAGAACTTGATTTAAATCAAACATCACAGTTTCGGTTTTAATCATAATAAGGACTGTGGAAATTAGGTCTCTTTTCCAAACACTGGTTTCAAATAAATACCTGCTTTAATTTTGAAAAATCGGGTCTGTTTATCAGACATTGATTTTGAAATCAATTGTGATTTCGAATGCGTTATCGGATCTGTAATACCAGACACTGATTGTCATTTCAATTGTGAAATCTAAAATCAATTACTGATTCACTTATTTGATATCTAATAATCGATATCAGTGTTAATTTCATGATTCTAAAACAATTGTGTTTTGTTTCAGATATTATGGCAGATAAGTCAAACGTGAACTCGAGTGTTCCACTAGAGACTTCGAATCCGAGTGTGGGATTAGACACTTCGGCTTTGAATTCTTTGCTTGTGGGCGAAGTGCCTATTATGTTACCAAGTGTGGCCACAACGACTCCGGCCATCAGCTCATTCGTGAGAAACATGCCAGATCCGGTGATGGCCCAATAGATGAGTCAAGGGAATGTTCCAGTGGAAAAACCTTATATGAATTCGGTTCCATTACCGATGAATCACATGGAGAAGCCTGATAAGTTCAGTGGACCAAACTTCAAGCGTTGGCAGCAAAATATGTTGTTTTATTTGACAACGCTGAACCTGTTGGGGTTTATGCCCTAAAGCTTGTAATTTGTAAATGGAATGTTAACATAAATAAAAGAATACTTTAATGCAGTCTTCTTATGTCATATATTGTGTATAACCTGTGCATTTAACATCTAAGATTGCCGGTTATAATTTCAAACTGAGTATATGATTGTCATATACAGATGGATTCATTTTGAAACGAGCAATCTAAAGAGTCCGTAGATAGCAAATAAAGCTGGGTACTTTATTTGTAGTTAATCTACAGCTCTGGTCCATTTCATAGTGTACGGTGATCCTATCCTGGATCATTCATACGGTGATATGAGAATGGAGGCACCTTTTATGATATGATCATATAAGACTGGGCCACGATCTATATGAATCTCTCAATAAGATCCGTTACATGATGAGATTCATATATATCAACTAATAATGGCTATATGCGGGTGATCTTAATCCTAAGTGTCTTATCGACTCCTTCAGGTTAGATAGCGGTCTTTGATATACCATAGGTGAGGTCGAAGTTGCATTCCTGATCAATATGCTCCGTATGTTGGGATCGCAGTTTGGCTTGTGGCTGGGAAGGTTTGTACACAATAGTGGACTCCACTCCTTCTAGCGAGAAGTAGATGGCAGTTCTTTTAAGGGTTGATTCGGGGCTTGAACAATATGAGCGCTCTCCTAATTCTGTGAGGAATGTAGGATTTATCGTTCATTAGAGAATCAATGGTACTTAATGGAAAGATATAATTAGAGGGGTATGAATGACATTATGACCTAGCTCTAATTGTGAACAACTTATGGAGGATTATACCATATGTAATAGCTATATCGATGGACACCGAAAGTTATTGGTTTGAGTAAAAACATCTACAGTTGAGAGAATGCAGCTTCGGGTTTTGAGTGGAATAACACCGGAGTTAATAATAATGAAATATTAATTAAAGAGTTTAATTAATTATTTCAAAGAATTATTGGAGCTCAAAATACTGTGGGTCCATTAGGTCCCCTTGCTAGCCCGATCGTTTTAGGTAACAAAGGTCACAGTTAATTAATTGGATTGTACAATTAATTGTGTTACGAAAGTGACACGTATTTATTTGCGAATTAATTGAATAATGAGATTATTTAATTAAAGAATAATAGTGATTGAATAAATTTAATAATAAGATTATTTCATTATATTATTAATCACTAAATTGAGGGTGTTAATTGATATATTATTTTGAATAAAATAAGATAATTTGATTATTTTATTTTATTAAATTAAATATTTAATTTTGAATTTAAAGAGTTTGAGTTCAAATCAAAAACATAATTAATATCTTTAAACATATCGGATATCTTAAAAGAATTAATTAATTAGTTTTATAAATATATATATATATATATGATATATGTTTTTGGAAACCATAACACAACACTAAAAACATACGATCAAAAAAGTTTTGAGCGTTCAGAGAAAAAAAAACCTAGAAGTGTTCTAGGGTTCGGCCAAAAAGAAAAAAAAATTGTTTTTTTTTTCTTCTTCTTCTCTCTGTATTCTCATGTTGTTCCTAAGTACCATGACGCGCCCATATGCCGTTACCAATTCTAAGAGATAGCCAGGAAGATCAAGTGGTTCAAACCAGAAGCAGATTGTATTAAAGAGAAGAATGAGCCTTCTACGTAGGTATGAAGAAAATTGTTTCTTCTCTTCTCTTTTATATTTTGATTTTGATTCCTTTTGTTTTTTTCTGTTCCGAAAAATAGATAATAGAGTTTACTGGTCGCAGTTTCAGTATTCATTGAAATAATTTTTTTTAAATAGTTCTTCCGCTGCGCGATCGGTAATCCGGGGTCCCTACAGAACCTAACCAGGTTCTTGACTGAAGAAGTTCCTAAACCTAATAGTGGTGAAGAGCGAGATGTTCAAGTAT
The DNA here is from genome assembly GCA_033220585.1 of Dipteronia sinensis. Taxonomy (NCBI): domain Eukaryota; kingdom Viridiplantae; phylum Streptophyta; class Magnoliopsida; order Sapindales; family Sapindaceae; genus Dipteronia; species Dipteronia sinensis. Next base: position 29,460,357 of record CM065644.1, on the reverse strand, counting down.
GGAATGCTATAGATGCATGGAACCATTTGGATTTTCTAAGCTGAAACTACATACTGAACATGCTGTCAGATTCGTTGTATAACGTATATACTTTATAGAAAACAGCCAAAGAACTCTGAGAGTTGTTAGACCGGAAACACAAAACTGAGGATGCTGGATCCAAAAAGTTTGTTGTAGGCCGGTTTCTTGATTACAAGATGGGGGACTCCAAGACAGTCATGAGTCAAGTCCAAGAGCTTCGGGTGATTTTGCATGAAATTCTTGCTGAAGGGAAGACCCTGAGTGAAACTTTTCAGGTGGCTGCTATTATTGAAAAGTTACCATCTTCATGGAAGGAGTTCAAGAACTATTTCAAACACAAGCAAAAAGAGATGAAGATCGAGGATCTCATCGGCAAACTTCGTATTGAAGAATATCACATGAAGTATGACAAAAAAGATGTTAGTTTACCTGAAGCAAAGACTAATGTCGTGGAGCGTGGGCAAAGTTCCAAATCTACGAAGAACAAGCATGGGAAAGGATCCAAGTTAGGTCCAAAGGGTGGTGTCTCCAAGAAGCCAAAATTCCTAGGGAGGTGCTTCAACTATGACAAGCTGGGTCACAAATCTTCTGAGTATAAATTGCCAAAGAAGAAGAAGAACCACGAGGCAAACGTAGTTGCTGGGATTTCAAAGGAGGTCTCAGAGATCAATCGTTTTATAGTTGTGACATAAGCAAACTTGGTCGGGTCAAACCCGAGGGAGTGGTGGTTATATACCGAGGCCACACGCCATATATGCTCTGACAGGTAGATGTTCAATACGTTTGAAGCAGTGGGGAACGGGGAAAAGTTATATATGGGCAACTCAGCCACATCAGACGTTAAAGGACGTGGTCAAGTCGTTCTCAAGATGACCTCTGGTATAACCCTGAGCTTAAACAATGTGCTGTATGTACCTGATATCGGCAAGAACTTGGTGTCCGGTTCTTTGCTCAATTAGCATGGGTTCAAGATGGTGTTTGAATCAGACAGAGTTGTTTTAACTAAGCAGGGAACTTATGTGGGTAGAGGATATGTAACTGAAAGGCTTTTTAAGCTTAATGTATTTGTTGTCAAAAGAAATATCAATAAAGATCAATCTTCAGCTTATTTGCTTGAGTTTTCCAATTTATGGCATGGTAGACTAGGACACGTTAATTATGATACTTTGCTTAGATTAATTAACTTAAATCATATTCCCACTTTTAATATTGATCCCAAACATAAGTGTGAAGTTTGCGTTGAAGCAAAAAATAACAAGGTCATCATTTCAAACTATTGAAAGGAAATCTGAACAACTTGATTTAATTCCCAGTGATATATGTGATTTAAAATTTGTTCAAACAAGAGGTGGCAAAAAATATTTCATCACGTTTATCAATGATAGCACTAAATACTACTATGTATATTTGTTGAAAAGCAAAGATGAAGCTATAGAAAAATTTAGTCTCCATAAAACTGAAGTTGAGAATCAACTCAACAAGAAAATCAAGGTACTGAGAAGTGATCGAGGTGGTGAGTATGAAGCACCATTTGGTGAATTCTGTGCACAACATGGAATCATACATCAAACCACTACATTATATTCCCCTCAGCAAAATGGAGTCGTGGAACGGAAAAATCGTACCTTGAAAGAAATGATGAATGTAATGTTGCTAAGTTTTGGATTACCTCAGAACATGTGGGGTGAAGCTATATTGTCTAGCAATTACCTTTTAAATAAGGTACCCTGAAATAAAGTAGACAAGACCCCATATGAGCTATGGAAAGGAAGAAAACCTTCCTGTAAATTCTTACGAATGTGGGGGTATCTTGCCAAAGTGGCCGTACCTACACCTAAGAAGGTGAAAATAGGTCCAAAAAGCATTGATTGCATCTTCATTGGATATGCACATAATAGTAGCGCTTATCGATTTTTGGTGTATAGGTTTGCCATCCCAGATATAAACAAAAACACAATAATGGAATCTAAAAATGCATTGTTCTTTGAACCATGTATTTCCATGTAAATCCAATGATGAAGCAAATTCGTCAAAACGAACACATGCTGATAGTTGTGAGGACCAAGAACGAGAAAATGAAGTCGAGGATTAGCCTAGACGTAGCAAAAGAGCTATGACAGAAATATCTTTTGGTCCAGAATTTCTGACCTATTTGTTAGAAGGTGAACCTCGAACCTTTAAAGAAGCAGTAAGCTCTTCAGAAGGACCTTGTATAAAGAGGCTATCAAGAGTGAAATTGATCCTTCAAAATCATACTTAGGAGTTGCGGATCTTCTTCTGGAATGTAAACCGCTAGGGTCCAAATGGATTTTCAAGAGAAAAATGAAAGCGAATGGATCAATTGATAAGTATAAGGCCAGACTTGTAATTAAAGGTTACAATCAACGAGACAGCCTAGATTACTTTGATGCGTATTCTTCTGTGACGAGAATAACCTCCATAATGATGATACTTGCAATCGTAGCTTTGCAAAATCTTGAAGTACATCAAATTGAAGTGAAAACAGCTTTCTTGCATGAAGATCTAGATAAAGAGATCTACATGGAAGAACCTGAGGGTTTTTCCGCTCCAGGGCATGGAAAGAAAGTCTGTAAACTTGTAAAGTCCTTATATGGTCTGAAGCAAGCACCAAAATAATGGCATAAGAAATTTGAGAATGCTATGATGTCAAATGGCTTTCAAATCAACGAATGTGACAAATGTGCTTATATTAAGGACACAACAAATGGATATGTCATTTTGTGCCTCTAAGTTGATGACATGCTCATTGTTGGTAGTGATGATAAAATGATCAAATCTACCAAGGATATGTTGAAATCAAGATTTGATAATAAAGATATGGGACCGGCTGATGTAATGTTGGGAATAAAGATTTCAAGGACATAGAACAGACTCATTCTCAATCAGTCGCACTACATTGACATGATTATTGAGAAATTCAACAAAAATGATTATGACATTTCCAGAACACCAGTAGATTCAAATCTACACCTGTTAAAGAATAAGGGTGAGAGCGCCTCTCAACTAGAATATTCTAGGGTGATAGGGAGTCTGATGTACTTAACAAGTTGTACAAGGCTAGACAATGCTAATGCAGTCATCAAATTAAGTAGATACACGAGTAATCCAGGAAACGGTCACTGGAAAGGAATAGTAAGAGTACTAAAGTACTTACGATTCACTCGTAATTATGGACTGCATTATACAAGATATCCCGCTGTCTTAGAAGAATACATAGATGCACACTGTATATCTGATATGAAAGATTCAAAATCAACTAGTGGGTATGTGTTCACACTAGGAGGTGCTGCTGTATCCTGGAAATCCTACAAACAGACATGTATAGCTAGATCCACCATGGAATCTAAGTTTATTGCCTTGGATAAATGTGGTGAGGAGGCAGAATGGCTACGCCAATTCTTAGAGGATATTCTAAGATGGCCAAAGCATGTGCCAGCGATTTGCATCCACTATGATAGTCAATCAGCAATTGGAAGATCACATAGCAACATGTATAATGAGATGTCTAGACATATACGTCGAAGACAAAATACCAATAGACAGCTACTCTAAACTAGAGTTATCTCCATTGACTATGTAAAGTCAAAAGATAACATTGCGGATCCACTAACCAAATGGTTAAATAGAGAACTAGTTGAGATATCATCGAGGGGAATGAGACTAAAGCTCATAAAATAAAAGTCGATACAATGAAAACCCAACCTAGCTGACTGGAGATCCCAAGATCTAGGTTCAATGGGACAACCAAGTTGTAAGACTTAGTTAGTTCACTGTAGGGGTTACCCTCCAATCCATTCCTATGATGAAAAAGTGATGCCCATAGGGAAAAGGTTAAACCATGTTTTTAATGATTCTTTTGCGTCAGAATTCCAAGTTATGGAAATCTAAGCAGAGTAATACGGGTTACACTTAATTAAGAAATCACTAATGTGAGAGAGAAGTGGGGCCGCTTCAGAGACTCTTATAGAACCAGATGTATGTTCATAGCCAAAATGAACATAACAATGAGTACCAAATTGGGTCTGGAAGATGTCTGTGTGAGGTACTCTATCCTTTACATAAAATGGCAGAACAGTTCAAGGATATCATATCTACAGATTAGCCAGTAAAGTAAGCATACCTTTACAAGGGAAGGTTCAAAGGGTAACACCTACCTATCCTATGCAGGTTTTGACCGTTTGAACTTACCAAAGTCATCTCTCGTGTCTCCTAGATCAATTTCATTCATGTGGGGGATTGTTGGAAAATATGTGATAAACTAGCTGTTTGAGAGCGTTATTTGAGTATGCTCGGTTTCATAAAAATGGAAGATCAATGTATATTCGAATTCTCCTCCGTGAGAGCATCGAAGTGGCATACTCAAACTCATAAATCGATTAATGAGTGAATGAGAAATTGAGGCTCAAAGTGTGCCCATTGTGTAGGGAAAATGTGCATCCCACATCGGTTGGGTAAAGCACTTATATTCAATATATAAGTGGATGTGTGATAGTAACTTATCAACATGTGTAGCATAGAGGGGGGGGGGGGGGGGGGGGGGGGGTGCAAAGCATGGACCGTGAACCTTTGGTTGGATGACTTGTGTGTGGGCGCGACCTGCATACACGAATGCCGCTCCGATTGGACCGTCATAGTACAACCGACCTTTTGCTACTACTTTGGATTTTTTTTCCTAAGTCAGGGTTTTTTATTGATATGGAAAGAATTAATTCAATTTAATTTTCTCTAAATAAAACGTGTAATGATAAGGAAATTTTGTTTTGGATTCGAAATACTTACTTGATCACTAAGTAAATAGAATCAGTGATTAATTAGAAATAAATCTCTTGGAGATTGACTTTTAATTAATATCCTTTTTCATTAAAACATAATTATCAAGTATTTCCAAAATAATCCTCTTGACTTCGGTTTTAAATAAACCTTAGTCTACTCTTCATAAAACACGTCTATGAGAAATCACGAAATTATTCAATATCGAATTTTTCTTCTCGTTCTTCTGTTCTTTCTGTGCTTGGTAAGTTCGGAGCCAGTTTAAGTGCGCTGAGAGTGGATCGTGCTCGCACTTCCATTGTTAAATCATTGTAACCTGGGAGACAATTGTCATACACATACGGTGTTAGCAGGCAAAATTGTCTTAAAGACACTGTGTGAAACACGGGCCTCGAATTACCAGAACCGAATTTCTAACATGTTGTTTTGGTGATTTTCACTTTCTGTTTTCTTACAGATTCGAACCTGATTGATTTTGAGTAAAACAAACAACAAACATTACATTCCATGATCCTTCCATTAACATGAAATTACATTCCATGATCCTTTCATGGACATGAAATTTCATTCCATGATCCACCCATGTGTAGGGAAAAATACGAAAACGCAGCGGAAGCGTGACTAAAAATGAATTTAGTATAGTTTAAAAATTTTCCAATATTTGAACCTTAACCCTTTCATTAATTAAACATACATATATTCAATAGATTTCATACCTCTTGTCGCGTGATCCGATTGACTTAGCGTCGACGGTAATCCGCAAGATCTTCCAATCCGATCACGAATGTGAATCACCTAGGAGCGTGGTCTCCCTATTCTTTGAATTGCGTACCTGAGAATGGAAAAATGAAATCTTCTTTCCTAATCGTTAATCATAAAAAATCCAAGAGCCTAGAAAGATCGTTCCGGTCACTTTTGAATTCACAATCGTGATGATTGAAACTCGCGCCAACCTAAATCGAAAGTGTGCACAAAACCTTTTTATGTAAAGGCTTGCAAGTTCACTATTGAATTTAGAACTATCTTTCTCTCTTCCTCTTGGCCGAATTTTCAATATGTTCTAGAGTTAGAATTTTTTTTTATTCAAAAGCAAGAGAATAAAAAAATTCTTTCTCTAAAAAAAACATTTTTTTTCTTCCTATCACCATTAATTCCGAAATTAATAATATATATAGGTATACAAATCCTTTCCTAAAGAGGATTTACTTGGTAGGCAAGAATCCTATCTCTAGGTGGATTTACTTAGTGACAAAGAATCCTTTTTCAAAAACAAGATTTCTTTTCCACACCAAGACTCCTAATCCAACTCAAATAGTGTATTTGTGATTATATTAAAGACTTCTGTATTTGATTAGATAAATAAAGAAATTTATTTATCTACTTACCAAATTAAGTCTTTTACATTTATTATACTACTATAATAGTATACTACTAGGAAGCATAATTCCTAGTCAGAAAAAGATTTTGATTTTTAATTAAATAATTAATTAATCAAATAATTAATTTCCATTTAATAAAACAATAAAATAAAATAATATTTTAAGCTATTATTATAGCCTTGCCGCCCACACACAAAAAATATGGCCCAAATATTATTTTCTTATTTTATTTAATCCATTCAGGCTTTAAATAAAAGCCCACATGTGAACCAGACCCATTCTTACAAAAAGAAACAAGCCCACCTGCCTCTCATTAATATATTAATATAATTTGAGCAGCCCATTAAATAAATAATGTGCAAATTATATTCTGAATATATTAAATACAATTCTAGATGGACCCATAAATTAGTCCGGTAGAATATATCAAGTGATCCATGCAAGTCCGTGTGGATTGGGGATCTTGGCGGGCTATCTAAATTTAAGCTACAATAGACATAACCTAATCACAATCAACAAATGATTCACTTAGGTCCGATCTATTAATTTTAGTTCATTCCACTAAAGAGCTAAAATTGAACTCTTAAATAAAGATAGAATAAGAAGATGTTTCTCATTTATACCCTAGACAATCTTATTGGAGATAGTGTATCCTCGTGTATAATATCAGTAATCGCCAAGAGCTCATAAACCGCCTATACCTCTCCTAGTTATCATATTTACTCATATGACCACGTTTTGAACTTGGATATTTTGACTTGTCCAGAAGCCATGTTTTCAATAGACATTATCGAAAACTCAACGTTGAGATTTAATATCCAATACCTCAAAATATCCATATGATAATATTATACTCTTATTCAATAAATTGAGCCACGATGTCCATATCTATAAATGAAGTCCTCTATCGATTAACAAATGAATACCATCAAACTATCGAGGATAGACTATTCTATATAATCGTACTCATTGATAGCTCAAATGATAACACTTGCAATCATAAGTCCATCATTTATCTCAGGATTAAGATAGACTCTCCGATTATCCTCATACTGAAAAGACTTGTATCTACTGAAAGTTCTAGATAAAATATTTCATTGTGATCCTGTTCAATGCACCCAGTGCACTAGATTCTTTTACTCGAAGACCCTTTCGATGATTTTAGACTCATCATAACTCATTTGATCCCACGCAAATGCCAGCAAAAGAATTCTACAACTTTATCAAGATAAAGGTGCCCAACCTTTAATTTAAGTTGTGAACGTTTATTGAAGACTAACTAAAGAATTATGTCTACCTAATACATATCCAGATGTACGAACCATTCTTCCTTTCTCATAGTCTTTTGACCTTATGATTATTTACTTTGACAATTATCATTATAAATGCTATAAGATTTTGTAAAACCAGAAATCACTTTATTATTATGAAAAGATTGTCAATTACAATATTACACTCTTGCTATTGAGCATAATCCTAACAATCTCCCACTTGCGCTATAGCAAGTGTGTCATACCTCTCATTCCCATGTTCTCTAGGTGCCCATCAAAACTCTTCTGAGGTAGAGCCTTTGTGAAAGGATCCGCTAGATTATCCGCTAACGCGATTTTGGTAATTGTCACGTCACCCCTATGCATAATCTCCCTTAAAAGATGATACTTCCTTTCAATGTGTTTACCTCTCTTATGACTTCTTGGTTCTCTCAAATTAGCCACTGCTCTACTATTGTCACAGTAAATAGTGATCTGCTTATTCATATTAGGAATTATTTCCAAGTCAATCAAGAATTGGCGGAGCCAAACAACCTCTTTGGCAGCTTCGCATGCAGCAACATACTCATCTTTCATAGTGGAATCAGCAATACATGATTGCTTGATACTCCTCCATATGACTACTCCTCCTCCTATAGTAAACACATATCCTGATATGGATTTTCTAGAGTCAGAATCCGACTGGAAATAAGAATCTGTATACCCAATGGGAATTAAATCCCCAAAAGAGTATAGAAGCATATAATCTCTTGTTTTCTTGAGATACTTGAAAATATGCTTGACTGCCGTCTAGTGATCCGGACCATGTTTCGATTGAAACCTGCTAACTATGCCAACAGCAAAACAAATGTTTGGTCTAGTGTAGAGCATTGCATACATGAGACTTCCAACTGCTGAGGCATATGGAACTCTACTAATGAATTACTCTTCATGCTGATTCTTAGGAACTTGTTCCTTAGAAAGTTTGATTCCATGTCTAAAAGGTAACATACCTTTCTTGGAATCCTGCATGGAAAACCTAGACAATATTTTGTCTATGTATGAAGCTTGGGATAATGCAATTGTTTTATTCTTTCTATCCCTTATTACTTGGATACCTAGAATAAAACTAGCTTCTCCTAAGTCCTTCATATCAAATTGTTTTGCTAACCATTCTTTTACTGATGTCAATACACCTACATCGTTTCCAATGAGTAGTATATCATCAACATAAAGAATTAGGAAAACCAACTGGTCACCCTTTATCCTTTTATATACATAAGGTTCGTTAGGATTCTGAATAAATCCAAAACCTTACACAGCTTGATCGAACCTTATGTTCCAGGATCTGGATGCCTGTTTTAATCCATATATCAATTTCTGCAACTTGCATACCTTTTCCATTTGGCCCTTTTCAATGAATCCTTCTGGTTGCATCATATAGATGCTTTCGTCAAGATTTCCATTAAGAAAAGCTGTCTTGACGTCCATTTGCCAAATCTCTAGATCTAAATATGCTGCAATGGATAAGAGTATCCTAATGGATTTACGCATGGCCACAGGAGAAAAGGTTTCCTCGTAATCGATACCTTCTTTCTGTGTGTAACTTTTAGCTACCAATCTAGTTTTAAAAGTTTCCACCTTTCCATATATACCTCTTTTCCTCTTGTATACCCACTTGCACCCTATGGATTTTATCCCTTTAGGCAATTCTACAACGAACCAGACTTCGTTATTGAACATGGATTCAATCTCAGATTGCATTGCCTTTTTCCAATGACGACAATCAACATCCTCCATTGCTTCCTTATAAATGTAGGGATCATCGTCGTTCGGGAGATTCTCCACTGATTCTCCCAGACCGATGTATCTCTCGGGTTGTTTACTAACCCTCCAACTACGACGAGGAATGGTAGGTTGTTGATTTTGTGTTGGAGTGGAACTTACAATTGGGCTAGGTTGTAAAACCTCTTGTGGAATTGTATCTCCTGACATCTCATTCAGGACAATTCTACTTTTGGGCACAAAATTATTTATATAGTCCTTTTATAGAAATGAAGCATTTGTTGAAACAAATACTGTTAGATCTGAAGGACTATAGAAATAATATCCTTTAGTTCCTTTTGGATACCCCACAAATATACATGTTTCCGTACGAGACTCCATCTTTTCTGTCTTTCCTTTTAACACATGTGTAGGACAACCAAATATCCTCAAGTGTTGTAAACTAGGCTTTCGTCTAGTCCACAACTCATATGGTGTTTCAAGAACCGACTTAGATGGTACAACACTTAGAATGTATATTGCAGTTTGTAGAGCATATCCCCAAAAGAAATAGGAAACGTTGAATAACTCAACATTGACCTAACCATGTCTAAAAGAGTTCTATTTCTCCTTTCTGCCACCCCATTTTGTTGAGGTGTACCAGGTGCAGAAAACTGAGAAACTATCCCATTATCAATAAGATGTTGCTGAAACTCACCAGATAGATATTCTCCACCACGATCAGATCTCAAGGTTTTTATGTGTTTCTCAAGTTGATTTTCTACTTCAGCCTTGAATGCTTTGAACATGTCAAAAGCATCCAACTTATGTTTCATGAGATACAGATAGCCAAATGTAGAGTAATCAGCTGTGAAGGTGATGAAGTACTCATATCCACCTCTAGCCTGAATGCTCATATGACCACATACATCAGTGTGTATTAATCCTAAACATTCAGTGACTCTTGCACCTTTGGTTGTGAACGGCCTTTTGGTCATTTTACCTTCCAAACAAGATTCACAAGTTGGTAGATCATCAACCTTTAAGTCACTTAAAGGTCCGTCGCATACCAATCTTTTAATCCTATTAAGGTTAATATGACCTAGGCTTAAATGCCAAAGGTAGGTTTCATCTTTTGATAATTTTACTCTTTTATGATTAGGTTCGGTTAATTCTGTGTCTAACGAGTGAGAGATATTTCTAAGCAAAAAGAATGGACTGTTTTCCAATGTACCTTTACAAATAATTTTGTCATTCTTACTAATAATAAAAGCTTTATTAAAAGTAACTGAATATCCAAATTTATTTAAACAAGAAACTGAAATTAAATTTCTCTTGAGTTGAGGTACATAATAAACGTCTATTAAGTCTAAATGCCTACTAGAATCTAAAATAACTCTAATATCTTCCACTGCACTTGCAGACACTAACGTTCTGTTGCCCAAGCGCAAGTTGATTTCATCTTTATTCGGCCTTCTCCTTTCTTGGCACCCCTGTAAGGAATAACAAACATGATTAGTGGCTCTAGAGTCTATGGTCCAAGAATCTGTAGAATCCGCCAGAAAACATGTTTCAAGATAATTAATATTACCTTCTTTCTTCTTATTCTGGGACTTTGGGCAATTTCTTTTCCAATGTCCTTTTTCACCACAAAGGAAGCATTTCCCTTTGATCTTGGTTACTTTCTTGGTTTCCTTATTGGTAAGCCCAAGTTGCTTTTTCTTCTTTTGTTTCTTGACCTTTTGACGGGTCTTAACAGTAGCAACTTTACCAACCGAATGAATCTCTTGACCTTTGTTTTTCAATGGAATCCGATAGTGAGTTGACAATCATGTCAATTTTTGTCTCACCATCTATCTCAGCACCATCAAGTTCTGCAACATTGAGATGTGCTATGACTTTCATCATGTGATCTTTCACAGCCTGTCCAGGTTTTATCTTAAGATTCATAACATCAGTCACTGCCTCACTCTTAGTCGACCTAGACGTCATAACAAACATCTCTTCAAGAGACATCATTTTATCAACATCAGACTCCATTCCTTCATGCTGCTGTTGCAACACGTCGGAGATAGTGGCCATAATGTAACATTTGGCCATATCATCTGAAGTCTTCCATTGCTCATACTCATCTCTTTGCAAAATATCAGATTCATTATTAGGAAGGGGTGGTTTAGGAGTAGTTAGAACAAACTTATGATTTTCACATTGCAGCAACAATCCAATTTTCCTTTTCCATGTGACATAATTATCTCTAGTTAAAATGTTATCTTTTAGGATGTTCATAAGTGATGGAGTCATGATTTCTGAATAAAAAAAAGTATATATGAGTAAATAATCATGATAAAGTACTTTTTAAATATTTATCTTGAATTAAATAAATAACTCAATCATAAAAGTTCAACGGTGATCCAACACCCATAAACGTTACGCCTCATCTAGGAGTATGAAAAATACACAAAGTGTGTCTAATACAACCTAGAGGGGGGGGGGGGGGGGGGGGGGGGTGAATAGGTTTTAGTTGATTTATTACCAACTTTTCGACTTAATCAATTTTAATAATCCTACTCCATATTAGCAATCAATCAATCCAATATAAATATGCGGAAAACAATAAAAACACAAGGATTGATTTACGTGAGAAACCCTCCAACTGGGCAAAACTCACGGGCTATCCTTCTAGCCACATACGGTCCTCAAATCCACTATTTGAACGAAAGTTTACAACCTAGGTTGACCTCAAGTCACACCTACTTGGTCACTAACCCTTTCACTCTACCCAACGGGCCTTTAATAGTGATTCTTGACCACAAACTTGTGCACTAACTCACTTAGTCACAAAGCTTAACAATCAATGAAGAGGTTAAACAACCTATGTGAATATGTAAAAGATATTCAAACATGCAATTAATGCTAGGAAACAATAAATGCTTATCTAAGGATTTAAAGATATCAATAAATGCAAATCCTAGATATCAATATCTAAATGCAAATGCATGAAGATTTAACTAGAAGGGTAAAATCGTCCTAAATGCTAGCTATTAATGAACAAGGCTCTCAACCAACAAACAACAACTCAATCATGTTATAAATGCCAATAAACATAAAGATATGCAATAAAATCACATAAAAGAGCTAACCCTAGGCAAACAAGAACATAAATAAATACAAAGAGATTTAGGGCATGTTCAAGTTACCTAGTCAATGAAAGCAAGAAGAATCCATGATGAGATAATGCTTGAAGAGGTTAAATGCACATGGATTTGTGTTTGGTTGAGTAAAGATGAGTTCTTGGGAGTATCTCTCTCTAAGGGAAGCTTGGCCTCTCAATAATGGCTTCTTGAACTCATAAAAACGAGCAAGGAAGAAGATAGAGTATATATAAGGGAGCCCTAGTTAAAACTACGTCGTTTTGAGCTTAGGGCATAAAATCCTGTCAATACCGCTAGATGGACCGCGTCTCCGGCAAGTGTCCAGACCGCGGTACACACAGCAGTACACCGTCTAGACAACAACGCGGTGCAGGGCGCTGTGCATGCAGGTGCACAGGCCGCGGTATGGGCAACAGAGGCCTACTGGACAACACCGCGACTTGGGTCGCTTTGCGTGCAAGTGTACAGAAAGCGGTACAGGGAGCATGACCCTGCTGAGGTATACCGCTCTGTATGCCACGGTGCAAGCATGTCTTGCCAAGCGGTCTAGGCCGCGCTAAGAGAAGAAATTCTCTTTTCTAGGCAAACTCAACACACTAAGTGATGTGCAAAATGTGCAAGTGTGGAGTGTGAAAAGAGGCATACAATACATCATTCAATGACATGAAGATAAGAACAATAATGCATGCAAGTGAGTGTGTGCAACTAGATCTCTTCAAAGAAAGTTAAAATAGTGAGATACCTTTGAAGTGCTCTTTGAGAGAGATGATGTCCTTGAAGCTTGATCACACTCACGAGGCCTAAATTACCCTTACAATGAATAATCCCCAATGTAGTTTGTCAACGAAATAAGCCAATCAAAATATGAGGAACTTACAGAGTACGTACCATTTACTAGTTGGACTAGGTCCCACCTAATTGTTAACATAACAACCAGCGTTTTCGATTTTAGCTTTGCACTTTTATTAACAAGAACTCTCGGGAGGATATTAATAAAATCACATTGAGTGTGTTACCAAGATATCGACCCTCAATTTTCTCTCACAAAAATCCCTCCTCTGGAAGTAGATTTCGTTTAAGTCAATTGTCTAGTCTATCCTTATAAGGAAGTATTTTGCTAAATTCCATTTATGGAAGCCCCTCGGGGGGATTACCAATAAATAATAAAGCTCAACTAACCTTGGAGGCCATAGGTGTTCTAACACACCTTCTCCCACTCAATTATTTAAGGCGTGCGATTAAATTCCATATAATGATTTTGCCAAGTTATCTAAATGCCAATTAGATACCTAAATCATTCAATGCATGCTCATACCAAAAGAGATATATGAGTGGCACTCCTATTCTATATGACATGTTATCATACAACAACAAATATTGTAATATTTACGGAAATATAAATAGCTACAATTTTGGTCCATCCTAGAAAAGCAAGTAAATTACATTTGTTTGGAATACAAAAAATTCTTTCTTGGCGAACAAGTCTTCAAGCGGCCATCATCCACTTCCTCACCCCTCGGCTGCCACCTTTGGGCGTGCACACCCCTTGGGTCCATAAAGGGCCACCATGCGCAGCCCGTGACACATAAGTGGCTTCCGTGTGCAGTCCATGCACCTAACAAGCTTAGCTACGTGCTAACGTGCACGCATGCTTGTTGCCATGGTGCGCACGGTACCAAGCTTGTTCCGATTGCTTCCTCTTCTGCTTCTAATTCTTCAACTCTTCGAATGTTCGAAACTTGAATGTATTACAGTAGATTTTACACAATAAATTACTGCAGTATTTTTTTTATTTCACTGCAGTAATTTTTACACAAGAAAAACTGCACTATTTTATACAAAAAAAAAACTGCATTATTTTTTAATACAATAAAAAAATAGAGAATCTAGCAACTACCAAGAAGGAACTTATGACGATAATAGGCCACCCTTCTTGTTACAATTCCGAAACAAAAATACATTGAAATTCTAGGACCAAAATCGAGCAATAACAATTCACTTTATAATAACATATAAATCCATACATGCCACATGTAAATTATATATGCGAATACCTAGAGTGCCATCTCTTTCTAAAACATGCATAATCACAATAAAAAGAAATAGATTCACGTATATATACGTTAATTAATTAAATGGTATAACCTGGCTCTGATACCAATTGTAGGGAAAAATACGAAAACGAAGCAGAAGCGTGACTAAAAACGAATTTAGTATAGTTTAAAAATTTTCCAATATTTGAACCTTAACCCTTTAATTAATTAAACATACATATATTCAAAAGATATCAAACCTCTTGTCACGTGATCTGATTGACTTAGCGTCGATGGTAATCCGCAAGATCTTCCAATCCGATCACGAACATGAATCACCTAGGAGCGTGGTCTCCCTATTCTTTGAATTGTGTACCTAAGAATCGAAAAAACGAAATCTTCTTTCCTGAGCATTAATCACAAAAACTACAAGAGCCAAGAAAGATCGTTCCAGTCACTTTTGAATTCACAATCGTTGTGATTGAAACTCGCGTGAACCTAAATCGAAAGTGTGCACAAAACCTTTTATGTAAAGGCATGCAAGTGCACTATCGAATTTAGAACTATCTTTCTCTCTTCCTCTTGGCCGAATTTTCACTATGTTCTAGAGTTGGAATTTTTTTTTATTCAAAAGCAAGAGAATAAAAAATTCTCTCTCAAAAAAATAAAAAAACTTTTTTTTCTTCCTATCACTATTAATTCCAAAATTAATAATATATATAGGTATACAAATCCTTTCCTAAAGAGGATTTACTTGGTGGGCAAGAATCCTATCTCTAGGTGGATTTACTTGGTGACAAAGAATCCTTTTTCAAAAAAAAGATTTCTTTTCCACAGTAAGACTCCTAATCCAACTCAAATAGTGTATTTGTGATTATATTAAAGACTTCCTTATTTGATTAGATAAATAAATTCTTTATTTATCTACTTACCAAATTAAGTCTTTTATATTTATTACACTACTAGGAAACATAATTCCTAGTCAGAAAAAGATTTTGATTTTTAATTAAATAATTAATTAATCAATTAATTAATTTCCATTTAATCAAATAATAAAATAAAATAACATTTTAAGCTATTATTATAGCCTTGCCGCCCACACACAAAAAATATAGGCCAAATTTTATTTTCTTATTTTATTTAATCCATTCAGGCTTTAAATAAAAGCCCACATGTGAACCAGACCCATTCTTACTAAAAGAAACAAGCTCACCTGCCTCTCATTAATATATTAATATAATTTGAGCAGCCCATTAAATAAATAATGTGCAAATTATATTATTAATATATTAAATACAATTCTAGATGGACCCATAAATTAGTCCGGTAGAATATATCAAGTGATCCATGCAAGTCCGTGTGGATTGGGGATCTTGGCGGGCTATCTAAATTTAAACTTCAATAGACATAACCTAATCACAATCAACAAATGATTCACTTAGGTCCGATCTATTAATTTTAGCTCATTCCACTAAAGAGCTAAAATTGAACTCTTAAATAAAGATAGAATAAGAAGATGTTTCTCATTCATACCCTAGACAATCTTATTGGAGATAGTGTATCCTCGTGTATAATATCAGTAATCGCCAAGAGCTCATAGACCGCCTATACCTCTCCTAGTTACCATATTTAATCATATGACCACGTTTTGAACTTGGATATTTTGACTTGTCCAGAAGCCATGTTTTCAATAGACATTATCGAAAACTCAACGTTGAGATTTAATATCCAATACCTCAAAATATCCATATGATAATATTATACTCTTATTCAATAAATTGAGCCACGATGTCCATATCTATAAATGAAGTCCTCTATTGATTAACAAATTAATACCACCAAACTATCGAGGATAGACTATTCTATATAATCGTACTCATTGATAGCTCAAATGATAACACTTGCAATCATAAGTCCATCATTTATCTCAGGATTAAGATAGACTCTCCGATTGTCCTCATAATGAAAAGACTTGTATCTACTGACGGTTCTAGATAAAATATTTCATTGTGATCCTGTTCAATGCACCCAGTGCACTAGATTCTTTTACTCGAAGACCCTTTCGATGATTTTAGACTCATCATAACTCATTTGATCCCACTCAAATGGCAGCAAAAGAATTCTACAACTTTTTCAAGATAAAGGTGCCCAACCTTTAATTTAAGTTGTGAACGTTTATTCAAGACTAACTAAAGAATTGTGCCTACCTCATACATATCCAGATGTATGAACAATTATTCCTTTCTCATAGTCTTTTGACCTTATGAGTATTTACTTTGACAATTATCATTATAAATGCTATAAGATTTTGTAAAACCAGAAATCACTTTATTAATATGAAATGATTGTCAATTACAATATTACACTTTTGCTATTGAGCATAATTCTAACACCATGGACATGAAATTACACTCCATGATCGTCCCATGTGTGGACATGAAATTACATTCCTTGATCCTCCCTTTGACATGAAATTACATTTCTTGATCCTGATATGATATGAAATTTAATTCCAAGATCCTTCCATAATGATATGAAATTTAATTCCATGATCCTTCAATGCATGGTCATGAAATTTCAGTCATGATCCTCCCATGAATGAACATGAAATTACATTCCATGATCCTCCCACTGACATGAAATTACATTCATTGATCCTCCCATGACATGAAATTTAATTCCATGATCCTTCCATAATGACATGAAATTTAATTCCTTGATCCTTCCATGTATGGACATGAAATTTAATTACATGATCTCCCCATGACATTCATGACATGTATTTTCATTCCATGATGATGGAACTGATTACAACTGTTGCATACAGCTTTTGGAATATGGTTTTGTTGATAGTGAACTACGATAGACAGTGGGAAGATGGATAGTTCAACCATAAAGCTGTTTTCCTTTTGTCAGTGATATCGAAGGAGACTTTGAAAACATTGGTAGAGAAGATATGCAGTCAGTTTGGCTTAAATTGCGATGAATTTGACTTCAAGATCAGTACTAGAATTGATTGCTCCATTGTAGAAATGATTTATGACTTAGATTTACAGATCTTCATTTTGTATAACTAGGAGAATCATAAATGTTAAGTGTTAGTGTTTCACAAATAGTTACCAAGGCAGGTTGAACAGTTAACTGGGCCATGTTTGGTTTTAGATTTATATTCGCTTGATTCTATAACAAAATGCTCTTTGTTTGTATTGCTTAGTTGCTTAGGTGGTTCGTGATTGAATCAGCTTCAAAGGAGGAAAGCAAATTTGCATGCAATTTCATCTTCAAGAGGACAATGCTTAGGTTTTGAGTTTCTCACTCTTCTTGCAAGGCATAGGCGTGTGTGCTCACACACACACACACACACATTGCATTCATATGTGTCCTTGCATCATTGTGCTCAATTGGTATAGCACATGCATTAGATTTATTTTGACAACTTTTATGAAATTGCATGTTTTAGGACTATTTCTAGGAAATGACATACTTTTGTGTTCTTGTGTTTATTTATTTATGTTTTAATGATATCAGACTTGAATATGTTTTCATTTTGTTCCTTACTGAGTTTTGAACATTTCGGTTACTCATTCACAGGTATTCGAGTTCCGAGTTGGATTTTATGAAACTTTTCGTGTGTTTATCGTACATGGTTTTCATCCTTGTGTATTGAGTCGAATGCCAAATTTTTGATTAAATTTTCATAGACATTCTTATCTATGAGTGAGTTAGTTAGGGTTTGTAATCCAAAAATAAATTTGAATTCCAAGTTTCGAAGCTGAAGAACGGTCGAAAAACGTGAGATGAGCACGAAAGGGAAGAAAGGGGAAGAAAGGGGAAGAGGGGTGGCAAATTGCCAAAACACCCTCTCTTCCGTGGAGGCCATGTGGCCTCCATGGGAAGGGACCATCTCTGCCCCTGTGGAGGCCACGGGCCTCCATGAGAGGCTGAGGTGGCGTTGCCATAATGGCAACCCGTGGTCCCCTCCACGCCATGTCATTTCCTTCCTCTTTAAATGTAATTTTGTCCAAAAATGTTCTTAAGTTTTTGGGTTTTGTTTCTGTGATATCTTAATCATTTTAGATCCAATTTTGGTGATTTAAAAACTAAAATCTTTGTTTTTCAAAGGAGAACAAGTCTCATGTGTTTAGAGAGCTGATTGGAGTCCAAATTTTTTGATTTAATTTGATCATCATCAAATGTTCATCATTTTGTAAGTAAATCTTATTCTCTACACTTTGCTTTTGATTAATTTCTTGAATCTCTTGATTTGAATGTGAAATGTGTTGAGGATTACTTAGATTCAATTTTTTTACTTGTTTGAGTGATTTTTGTTAGGTTTTAGATTTGTGTTGGTTTTATTCCATAACAAAATGCTCTTTGTTTGTATTGCTTAGTTACTTAGGTGGTTCGTGATTGGATCGAGCTTCAAAGATGGAAAGCAACCTCGTATGCAAAGTTCGTCTTCAAGAGGATAGGTGCTTACTTGGATGCTAAGGTTTCAAGATTCTTCTTCCTCTTGCAAGGCGTAAGCGCACACAAACACATTGCATTCATTTGTGTCCCTGCATTGTTGTGCAAAAATTGGTATAACACATTCACACACTTATTGAAGTATGCACATGCATTAGATTTAATTTTACAACTTTTGTAAAATTGCATGTTCTAGGACTATATCTAGGAACAACATACTTTTGTGTTCATGTGTTTGTTTGTTTGTGTTTGTGTGATATCAGACTTGAATTTGTAATTATATTATTCCTCATTGAGTTCCAGCTGTTTCAGTTACTCATTCATTAGTTATCAAGTTCCGAGTTGTAAGTTACAAAACTTTTCGTGTCTTTATCGTACATGGTTTTCGTCCTTGTGTACCTAGTTGATTTCCATATCTTTTGTGAAATTTTTTGTTGACATCCATGTCCGTGAGGGGGTTACGGTTTGAAATCCGAAAATGGATTCGAATTTGGAGTTCGAAGGCCGGAGAACGGTCGAAGAATGCGAGTGGTGTGTGAGGGAAGAGGAATGGCAAAGTGCCATTTGCACCCATTCCCTGTGGAGGCCACGTGCCTCCACAGGATGCTGAGGTGATAGCCTTTCATTGGTTGTTTGAATCTCTCTCTTCTTCACAACATTTTCCCTCCATATATATATATTCAAATTTAGTGCAGAAATTTTTAACAACTTGTTCAATTTTGTTTTTGTGATATCTCTCTCAAATCAACTCCGATTTAGATTTTCAAAAGCCAAAATTGTTGGTCTTGAAGAGAGGAACAAGTCCAAAGCAATTCTAGAGTCAAATGTGTTAAGTCTTTGAGTTTTGTATTGGCATAATTCTATATCAAAATGGCATTTGCTTTGTATTTATTAGTTGTCTAGGATTTGTGGATAATCAAGTTTCAAGGAATATTGGACAACATTCAAGCAAAGTGGTGGCTTCAAGAGGAACAAAAGGTATGTCGAGACCTCTTTCCTTTCGCAAGGCTTAGGCACACACATACATTGCATTCATATGTGTCCCTGCATCCTTGTGCAAAATTTGGTATAACACAATACACACACTTGTTCATGTATGCACATGCATCAGATTTAATGTTGAAGAAATTCAAAAAATCCATGTTCTAGGATTATCTCTAGGAAATAATATACTTGTGTGTTCTTGTTGTTAACAGGGTTTTTTGGTAAGGGATCAAAGGAGAATTTTCCAATTAGTATCAACCTGATAGGGACCGGTCCCAGCTTCCGGGGTGACCAGCGAGATCGATACCACTACCTAGATGGAGCTGATACTTGGTAAGGTCAGGACCTGGATTACCTACCTACCTAGATAGGACACCAGTACCGCGAGCTAATGAAGGTATGCACCTCACATTTATCAAAGCTCCTAATACCAACCAAGGTACCCGGTACCGCGATACCCACCTTACCACCTTGACTTCCACTTGGTACCTAGTACCTCAATATCTATTCGGAGCCCATCCGGGATAGGTAATTTACCTGCCAAAGAATATGAAGGTGATCATGAAGACAGAAGCACCACTCCAACAAGAAGTAGAGCAAGCTCCATAACAGTAGGATCAGACTGATATACCAGTACCTCTTTTCGTAAAAGTTCAGAATCAGAATTTCCGTCCAAGCTCCGCGAAGAAGGAAAGTTAACTCCATCAGTAAAATGAAGCGCCATTAATGAGACCAAATGGTCAACCAAATCAGAATTTGAATTCAATAGTAATTAATGGGATCAAATCCCACGCCTTTAGCCCCATATAATGCCTTTCAACGCTTAAAATAAGACTCTCAATAATCCTCATCAATACAATCATATTTTGAGGGGATTCTTTGGAGTACTATATATACAGCTTTGAAGAGTAAAGAGGAGGAGGATTTTTTCGCCATCACAAAAGACAGAGAAATTAATTCCTAGAAGAATTTCCTTTGAATTCTCTGAAGCCAATGAGAGTCCATTGACGATCAATGGAGAGATATATCCACTCGTCGACATAAACGGCATTCTCCACCCCCATTTTGTATTGGAGAGAGTAGAGAATGAGTGTTGTAACCAGTATACGAGTTTCTGTTCAATAAAATTGTATTTACTTACATCTCCTTGGTTCCTTCATACTTGTCCGTATCAATCTTCAGCATAGGAAGGGACTCCGGTACCAAAGTTACCTATCCCGCTACCACCTACCGGTAGGGGACAAGGGTGTTAACTCAAATTTTGCTTCCCGAGCAGATTTTTCCGTTAACACTTGTGTTTATTTGTTTGTGTTTCTATGTTATTGAACTTGAATTTAAGCTTATATAATTCCTCATTGAGTTTCAGTTGTTTCGGTTACTCATTCATTAAGTTTAGAGTTCAAAATAGGAAGTTAAGAAACTTTCTGTGTTTTTAACGTACATAGTTTTTGTCCTTGATTTTCAAATTGAATTCCATATTTTGTGAGAAAGTTTTCTTGAAATCTTTGGTGTGTGAGGGAGTCACTATTTGTAATCTGAAAATGGATTAGAAATCGGAGTTTGGAGGCCGGAGAACGGTCGAAGAACAAAATGGTGCGCGAGGGGAGTTGAAGGCCAAAAAGGAGGGCCATTGCAACTCACCCCGGGAGGGGTATGGCCTCCACGGGGTGAGCTACAGTTTGCCCCCATGGAGGCCACATGCCTCCATGGGAAGCTGAGTTGGCAGCCTCCTATTGGTTTTTTATTCTTGTTTTGTTTCCCTCTCCTTTAAATTCCAACTTCCCTCCCATTTCATTCTAAGAAGAAAAATTGAAAAACTTGTGCAGATATTTTTCTATCAAACTTTCTCATCTTCCAAACACCATAACTCACTCATACAAACTTCGTTTTGAGTGATTCAAGTTTGAGAATCTTTTTCTATTAGTCCTCTATCATTTCCATAAGAGTTTGAAGTCAATAGATTGAGTTTTCTAGTAGATTCACTCACAAAAACGAAGCTGCACGATTTTCATTCAAGGTATTGATTTCTCTTTTGATTTTGATCTTCAAGTTTTCAATCACCTTGGGTTTTCTTCTTATATAGATATGTATGTTTGATGTGTAAAAATTGATTAGAGTATTGAACTCTAATAGAGCTAATTTGAGCTTTAATTGACTTACATGTTGAGTTAGATTTTTTCAAATCTATGTTTTCACATGTTTGAGATGTTGTATTGTGCTAACTTCAATTCTAGGACTATCTTGTGTGTTTATTGACATGATTTTAATGATTGATAGTCTTTTCATATGCTAGGTCACTTTAATTGAAGATTTGTTGAAATAACTTATTTGATTGATAATTTAGGGCTTGATTGAATCTATGTGATTATCTTGTGAATCTAAGCTCTAATATTTTGCTAGAAATTCATTTTTGAATTTATCAAGCTGAGTCTAGCATTTTTATATGATTGAACATAATATAGGTTTTTGTGTGTGTTAGGTTTTTCACATGCACTAGATTTATTGTTCATGTTATAAGTTCTAGATAAATTTGTTTTTGAGCTTTTGTTGTTAAAAATCTAGTTCTTCATGTTGTGTGCCTAATCCACACATTTCATATGTACATGCATCATTAAATGTGATTGCATTGTTTTTAGGATTGTAAGCTAGAATACATTTGACATGTGCATATTGATTCAACTCTAGTGCATATTGTGTATTTATGGCTCTTTTGTTCTTGAGCGGTTATATGTTTTATAAATTTATTTGAATATTGCATACCACGGCAAAATGCACGTTCAAATTGGCGAACGTAGTAGTGTTCTTGAGCGGTTATATATGTATTTATGGCTCTTTTGGTCGTTATTACAGGCATTAGGTAAAAAGGCATGTAGAGGAGCAAAAAAGACTAATTGGTGCACAAAAGAGATGAAGAAGGCAATAGTGCACAGGTAGCACACCCTTGCCCTACCCGTGCACTCACCCATGCACCAGAAGATGGAATTTTGAAAGATCTCAGTGCACTGGTAACTGTACGGGTATTACCCATGCAATCCACCAAACCATGGAGCAAAGCCTTGGCGAATATCAACTGCACTGGTAATGCACATGTCACCTACCCGTGTACTAACCCGTGCACATTTCACAAGCCAGGAAGGAAATGAAGATTGCACGGGTAAATACACGGGTACCTTACCTGTGCTATACGGGATTCTCAGCTCGCCACATCAGCAATTTGGCCTAATTTTGAAGGAAGTATAAATAGTTTCATATCTGATTTTTCAAAAGGAGAGACCCACGACCACACACCCATTCACTTTATATTTTCTCTCTCTAAATCTCAAAAACCATTCTCTCCCAAAAACCCATCAAAACCCTTCCATTTACTTCATCAAATTGCTACTCACAAGGACATTGGAGGAGTGATCAAGGTTGAAGAAAGAAGGTCTCATATGGGTTTCTTCTATTCCTTTTCTCCTATTTTTTGTGTTTCATTTGTCATGAGTAGCTAAACCCAAATTTGGGATTGATGTAATTAATTCATAGATTGTGGGATTTCCACCATTTTGACTTGATCAATATATTTCAATTCAATTTACTTAATTTTGTTTGATTATCCCTTGAATTAAGTAGGCATTCCAACTCTTGATTTTTGTGGATTAATTGAACTTATTAGAGTAATTAATCTTTAAACGAAATCTTTGAGAAAATGAGTAGGCATTCTAACTCTCATTTAACTTAGTGGTTGAATTTACTCTTAATTGCATTTAACACTCACTTTGGGTTGGATAGGCATTCCAACTCCTAACCCTTTGTAGAGGTTGAATTGTGGTTTCTTTGTGAGCCAAGTAGGCATTCCAACTCTTGGTTTATATTGGTTACCAACCTTTATTCTTAACCATCTACACTCTAGGTGTTTAATTAAGCTTAATTGAATTGGAAAAGGTATGTAATGGATAAGTTGACATCCAACCTCAAATGTAGTGTGTGAGCATTCCAATCCTACATATCTTGGCTAGGAAAAAGGGGTGGATTGTGAGCATTCCAATCCAAGCCATCCCTGTTTCCCTACATCTATCCAAAGCAAAAGTGAAAGGGATGGATTGTGAGCATTCAAATCCGAGCCATTCCGGAAGCTCGAGCTAGGAAGACAAGCCATATGTTTGAATCGAGTCGGGCTTCAAAAGTGGAACTCCCATGATTTGTGTCTAGATTGCATCAATTCCCATATCAATTATCATACATTACACACACCTTTTCTATCTTAGTTTATTTTAGCATTCTTAGTTTAGTAGTAATTGAATGTTTAAACTAATTTCTATCAACATCAATTAAATTTTCCTTCATTGCATTTAATGCTAGGGTAGAATTTAGTCACAACTAGTTCACGATCTCTGTGGAACGATCCCCATATATGCCATATACTAGTGTTATACTTGTTTGAGTGCATCTTGGGATTTTATAAATTTATTTGAATATTGCATACCACGGCAAAATGCACGTTCAAATTGGCGACCGTAGTAGTGTTTAGATTAGTTTTAATATTACTTGTTTCTTAGTTAGTGTTTGAAAATACACAAAGTGTGTCTAATACAACCTAGAGGGGGGTGAATAGGTTTTAGTTGATTTATTACCAACTTTTCGACTTAATCAATTTTAATAATCCTACTCCATATTAGCAATCAATCAATCCAATATAAATATGCGGAAAACAATAAAAACACAAGGATTGATTTACGTGAGAAACCCTCCAACTGGGCAAAACTCACGGGCTATCCTCCTAGCCACAAGCGGTCCTCAAATCCACTATTTGAACGAAAGTTTACAACCTAGGTTGACCTCAAGTCACACCTACTTGGTCACTAACCCTTTCACTCTACCCAACGGGCGTTTAATAGTGATTCTTGACCACAAGCTTGTGCACTAACTCACTTAGTCACAAAGCTTAACAATCAATGAAGAGGTTAAACAACCTAAGTGAATATGTAAAAGATATTCAAGTATGCAATTAATGCTAGGCAGCAATAAATGCTTATCTAAGGATTTAAAGATGTCAATAAGTGTAAATCCTAGATATCAATATCTAAATGCAAATGCATGAAGATTTAGCTAGAAGGGTAAAATCGTCCTAAATGCTAGCTATTAATTAACAAGGCTCTCAACCAACACACAACAACTCAATCATGTTATAAATGCCAATAAACATAAGAGATATGCAATAAAGTCACATAAAAGAGTTAACCCTAGGCAAGCAAGAACATAAATAAATACAAAGAGATTTAGGGCATGTTCAAGTTACCTAGTCAATGAAAGCAAGAAGAATCCATGATGAGATAATGCTTGAAGAGGTTAAATGCACATGGATTTGTGTTTGGTTGAGTAAAGATGAGTTCTTGAGAGTTTCTCTCTCTAAGGGAAGCTTGGCCTCTCAATAATGGCTTCTTGAACTCATAAAAACGAGCAAGGAAGAAGATAGAGCATATATATGGGAGCCCTAGTTGAAACAGCGTCGTTTTGAACTTAGGGCACAAAATCCCGTCAATACCGCTAGATGGAACGCGTCGCAGGCAAGTGTCCAGACTGCGGTACACACAGCAGTGCACCGTCTGGACAACAACGCGGTGCAGGGCTCTGTGCATGCAGGTGCACAGGCCGCAGTATGGGCAACAGAGGCTTACTGGACGACACCGCGACTTGGGTCGCTTTGCGTGCAAGTGTATAGAAAGCCGTACAAGGAGCATGACCCTGCTGAGGTATACCGCTCTGTATGCCGCGGTGCAAGCATGTCTTGCCAAGCGGTCTATGCCGCGCTAAGAGAAGAAATTCTCTTTTCTAGGCAAACTCAACACACTAAGTGATGTGAAAAATGTGCAAGTGTGGAGAGTGAAAAGAGGCATACAATACATCATTCAATAACATGAAGATAAGAACAATAATGCATGCAAGTGAGTGTGTGCAACTAGATCTCTTCAAAGAAGGTTAAACTAGTGAGATACCTTTGAAGTGCTCTTTGAGAGAGATGATGTCCTTGAAGCTTGATCACACTCAAGAGGCCTAAATTACCCTTACAAAGAATAATCCCCAATATGGTTTGTCAACGAAATAAGCCAATCAAAATATGAGGAACTTACAATCTCCCCCTTTGGCTATTTCGTGACAAAACCACCACTCACAAATCATCCTCACAAAAAAAATAAAAACTAAAGGTCAACAAAGAGATATTCTACATTACAAAAAGATACCTAGATACTAGGTCTTCAAAACTTCAAGCTCTTGTAGAATAGCCATCCCTACAAAACAAAGAGACTACACTTTCCAAGACAAGTGTATGTGAGGTGATCAAGAGAGATAGATAAATAAAAGCAATTTGCATAATAAAAGAAAACTTCAACATGCAACATGCAAATGCTCTCCCCCTATATAGGTTACTCCCCCTCAACGGGACAATCTCTCCAAATATGCAATCCCTTAAATAAAACCACATTACTCCCCCTTTTTGTCATGAGATAGGCAAATGAGTATTCCCCAACCAGGTCACTTTAGCAAAGAGAGCTATTTGCAAGATAAGTGCATAATCATATACAACAACTTTATGCAACTCAATTAATTGAGAGAGAATCATTTAGGGTTTTATTGTTTAGAAGAAAATGTGTGACTTAGTTGCTTTGGATGTAAGACATGTAACATCATGGTTCAAGCAAATGGTATTTGGCAAAGCAAACATCAAATGGGATTCCAAAAGAATTCAAACCAATTTATACCCTTTTGTTATAAGCAAACAAGATATAGTTTATCAAAATGAATTTCAATTTAAAGAGCAACTATATCAAACTTTATGAGCAAAACAAGATATGAGTGACTTTTGCACCCTTTTTGATTTTTCCGGGTGGGATACCCGTATGATAGTAGTCTTGTTCAACTAATAAAGAGAGAGAGAAGACTAGATTTGGATGAGACATCCTTATTTATTGCATGGATACTAGATCCTTATTGGGTTTAGTCTTCTCATTTGCTTTCACACGAATTTTGCACTAGAGCAATCAAAAGCATTTCATGCATATTATTTTAAGCATGTCGTTAAAAGTTGTCATGTCATGGAGTTAAATTATGGGTCATTCAAGTGTACTTTCCCAATCAAAATCTCCTAGTCCAAAAATGCATTTTTGAACATAGAGGTGACATGGATTACAAATCAAGCAAGGCACACTTATTAAATAAAAAGCCATGTAAGAATATATATAAGCACAACCAAGAATACTCAAGCAGTTAATAAAGAAGCATAAAGTTGATCAAGTTTTTGCTTATCAAACATGCAAGGTTGCTCTCTTTGCTTGAGTTCCCCATAAGGGGTCAATCATCAAAACACATCAAGTCATATGACAAATTCCAATAGACCTACTAAGTGACTTGAACCTAGTTGAGTCTAAGGGCTTTGTAAATAAATCCGCTAGTTGATCATTAGTGCCCACATGCTCAAGTGCAATGCATTTATTTTCAACTAGTTCTCTAATGAAATGATGCCTAATGTCTATATGCTTTGTCCTAGAGTGCTGAACCGGATTCTTTGAAATGTTAATTGCACTCATGTTATCACAATAAAGGGTAAGAATACCTTGATCAAAGCCGTAATCCATAAGCATTTGTTTCATCCAAAGGAGTTGTGTGCAAGCACTCCCGGCGGCTATGTATTCCGCTTCAGCTGTGGATAGAGAGATGGAATTTTGCTTCTTGCAAAACCATGAGACCAAGTTGTTACCTAGGAAGAAGCAACCTCCCGATGTACTCTTCCTATCATCACAATTTCCTGCCCAATCTGCATCACTAAAGCCAACTAAGCTAGCATTAGTGTCAAAAGAGTACCATATCCCATAGTTGGATGTCCTATTCACATAACGAATGATTCTCTTCACGGAGGAGAGATGGGATTCCTTGGGATCCGCTTGGTACCTAGCACACACACCCACACTAAAGGCTATATCAGGCCTACTTGCGGTCAAGTAAAGCAAGCTACTAATAATGCCCCAATAAAGACTTTGTTCCACACTCTTGCCACTAGCATCCTTGCTTAGTTTCAAGGTGGTACTCATGGGTGTGTCACAATGTTTGGCATTCTCAAGGCCAAACTTCTTCACTAGGTTCTTAGCATACTTAGCTTGGGATATGAAAATCCCATCATGCAATTGCTTGATTTGCAAACCTAGGAAGTAATTGAGCTCCCCAACAAGACTCATCTCAAACTCATGAGACATGACATCAACAAATTTTTGGACTTTGGATTTGTTGGTGGAGCCAAAGACAATATCATCAACATAAATTTGAGCTATGAAAAGCTCATCTTTGTTCCTCTTGATGAATAAAGTTTTGTCAACACTACCCCTAGTGTAGTCATTGTCAACAAGAAATTTAGTAAGGCGCTCATACCAAGCCCTAGGTGCTTGTTTCAACCCATATAAAGCCTTCTTGAGGCTATAGACATGATTGGGGTGGTGTGGATCCACAAACCCCTTGGGTTGCTTAACAAACACCTCCTCATGCAAGAAACCATTGAGGAATGCACTCTTAACATCCATTTGATGCAATTTGAACTTGTGCACACATGATATGGACAAAAGAAGCCTTATGGACTCAAGACGGGCAACCGGAGCAAAAGTCTCCTCAAAGTCAATACCCTCAATTTGAGAGTATCCTTGTGCTACAAGTCTATCTTTGTTGTGCACAATGTTACCATTTTCATCTGACTTGTTCCTATATACCCATTTGGTGCCTATGACATTAGTATCCTTTGGTCTAGGAACAAGAGTCCAAACCTCATTTCTTTCAAATTGGTTTAGCTCTTCTTGCATGGCAAGAACCCAAAATTCATCATTCAAGGCTTCATCAACCTTTTTGGGTTCAATTTGAGAGGTGTAACAAGTATAGCTAATTTGATTAGCTATTTGACGCCTAGTCCTAACACCCTCATTCATATCTCCAAGAATGTCATTCTTATTGTGGAGATGTCTAACCCATGGAGCGGGTTCTTTAGAGTCCAAAGATGGATCTCTATCAAGAGGTTGGATGACCTCTTCATCAAGACTTGACTTCACATCAATTGAAGTCTCACCATTCTTCTCCAAGAGAGGATCATCAAGCACAATGACCTCCTCATCATGGTCTCTAGTCTTAGGCCTACAATCATCTATGATGACATTAGATGATTCCATGACACTCTGAGTTTTTAAATTGAAAACTCTATAGGCCTTACTATTAAGGGCATAGCCAATAAAAATCCCCTCATCACTCTTGGCATCAAACTTGCCAAGTTGATCTCGGTCATTTAGAATGTAGCATTTGCTCCCAAATGAGTGGAAGTAGCTAATATTTGGCTTCCTACCCTTCCATAATTCATAGGAGGTTTGCCTAGTACCGGGCCTTAGGAAGACTCTATTTCCTATGTAGCAAGCCGTATTGACGGCCTCGGCCCAAAGGTTCCTAGGGACATTGTTGCTAAGCAACATCACACGACCCATCTCTTGAAGGACACTATTCTTCCTCTCAACAACCCCATTTTGTTGAGGAGTTCTAGGAGCCGAAAACTCATAGGAAATGCCTAAGCTATTGCAATAGCTTTCAAAACAAGCATTTTCAAATTCCCTCCCATGGTCACTCCTAATATTTTTAATGCTTTTAATGTGTGAGTTCTTTTCATTTTGAATTTTAGTGCAAAGCATTTTAAATTTTTCAAAAGTTTCAGATTTTTCTCTAAGAAAATATGTCCATGTAAATCTAGAGAAATCATCAACACAAACAAAAATGTATCTCTTGCCGTCGAGACTCTCGGTTTGCATGGGACCCATAAGGTCCATATGTAGAAGCTCTAATGGCTCCTTGGTGGCGAGATACTTGCCTTTCTTGTGCATACTTTTGGTTTGTTTTCCTTGTTGACAAGGTCCACAAACGCCATCGACTTTCTTCCCAAGCTTAGAGAGGCCACGCACAACCTTGAACTTATCTAAGATCCTCAAATCTCGATAGTTCATGTGGCCAAGTCTTTGATGCCATAACTCAATTTCCTCACATTTGGACATATTGCAAGAGATAGCACTAGCTTCAAGATAATAGCAATTGTCACTAGATCTCTTTCCTTTTAGCAAGGTTTGTCCATTTGGCAATAAAATAGAGCAATCATTTTTGTTAAACAATACAGAGAGTCCATCATCATTAAGATGAGAAATGCTTATGAGATTGGCTTGCAAGCCATCAACAAGTAGAGCATTGGACAAGGAGGGTAAATCGGGAATGGAAATAGTTCCTTTCCCTATGACTTTCTTTCTAGATCCATCACCAAAGGTGACAAATCCTCCATCCTCCAAGACAAGGGATTTAAAGAAGCTCTTGTTCCCCGTCATATGCCTAGAACACCCACTATCCAAATACCAAGTGTTAGAGGCATTTGCCTTCAAGGCAATTTGAGCCACATAGCAAGAATAGTTATTCCTTCTAATCCACCTAGGTGTAATGTTCTCATTCCTAGTGGTATTAGTCACATTGGCTCTAGATTTCCTAGGATCATGCAAATTTGCTCTAGATTTCCTAGGAACATGCATTTTAGCTCTAGCTCTATTTCTTTCAATCATGCTCTTGATTCTACACATTTCAATGTATTTGAAGCAATTAGGTCTAATGTGACCATCAACACCACAAAAGTGACAAGTGGGAATAAAATAAGAAGACATACCATGCCCTTGTGAGTACAAAGGGGCTTTCCCACGCATTTGAGCTTGTCTTTGGTGTTGGATTGGTTCTCTTCTTCTTTGTTGTTGAGTTGGAATGAATTGCTTCCTTGGTTGACCTTGCATGAATTGCTTTTTGGCTTGATGGTATTTCGGTTGAGGGAAACTTGCTTGATGCACCCTTGTTGATTGAGCTTGAGCTTGTTTCCCTTGTGCTACCTTGACTTGAGGATCTTTAGAGCACTTTCCTAGTTCGATCTTCTTCCTAGGATATTGTAGGGGTGGAGGCTCTTTGTTATCCAAACTCTTGACAAACACAATCTTGCTTGAGGATGAGCTTGAGGATGAGGTCTCCTTGTCATCTTCATAGCCAAGACCTTTCTTATCACTTGGCCTCTTGCCAACTCCCAACATGTGGTCAAGTTTATTCGTGCTTGAAGTCATCTTAGCAATGATCTCTCTAGCTTCTTCAAGCTCCTTTTCCATCTGTTCCTCATTCCTTTTGGCTATCTTCACTTCTTTATTTAAGTGAGTAGCTTCGGTGGATAGCTTGAGATTCTCTCCTTTTAGCCTTTGAATCTCTTTCTTCATCTTCAATCTTGAGCTTTGAAAATGCTCAATGAAGCCTTCAAGATCCATTCCTCCTACATCCATATTTGTTGAATGGGATGAAGAGTCACCATCGCTAGAGTCATCTTCATTTTGTTTCTCTACCTCTTCATCATCTACTGCTTCCTTACTCTTGAGAGAAGATGCGAAGGCAATAAAGTTTGCCACATGATCCTCATCATCTGAGGATTCTCCTTCTTCTTCCAAGTCATCACCATCGCTCCACGTGGCGGCCATGGCCTTTCCTTTCTTCTTATTTTTCAAATTTCCACAATCCGTGGAGATGTGTCCGAAACCTCCACATTCGAAGCATTGAATCCCTTTTCTTGTGGGCTTGTCTTCACTTGACTCAAACTTCTTGAAAGGAGTCTTCTTCTTTATTTCCTTTCCTTTGGATCCAAATCCCCTCTTCTCAAAATTGATGAACTTCTTGAATCTTTTCACCATGAGGGCCATTTCTTCATCTGAGTCTTCTTCCTCCTTCTCAACCTTAGAAGTCTTCAGAGCAATGCTCTTTTGCTTCTTTTGAGGTGTAGGTGTGGGAGTCCATCTAGACTCATATGCTAGAAGCCTTCCAATAACTTCACTTGGCTTCATATTCTTGTAGTCACTATTTTCCTCAAGAGCCGTCACTTTTGATTCAAATCTTGCTGGAAGCGACCTCATAATTTTTTGCTTGATCCTCCTATCCGAATAGGGATCACCAAGTTGATGGCTTTGATTGACTATGTCCATCATCTTCACTTGAAAGTCGTTGAAGCACTCATCCTCCTCCATCCTAATTTGCTCGAATTGTGTTTGGAGGACTTGAAGCTTGGAGTCCTTGACCACCTCGGTTCCCTCATGGGCCGTCTCTAGAATCTCCCATGCCTCTTTTGCAATTCTTGTTGTTTGGATCAATTTGTACTGATTGTCATCCATTGCACAAAGAATAGCATGCATAGCCTTGTTGTTCCACTTGGATGCTTCAAACTCTTGAGTTGACCATTCCGACTTGGGCTTGGGAACTACACTTTCGTCTTCAAGAGTCTTTTCCGGAAGAGCGTAGCCATCTTCAATTGTCATCCATGCTCGGTCATTTATTTGGCAAATGTAAGACTCCATCTTGCCTTTCCAAGAGGCATAGTTTATTCCAAAGGGGGTCTTGTGCTAGAGGCTCCCTCATTACCACTTCCGTTCCCACTCATAGTGTTTGGGTATGAATGAGATGAATGTTTATGATGCAACAAACACAAACAAAATGCAAGACACACAACGAGCAAGGATCACCTAAGTGTATCTAGGAACCCGCTCTGATACCAACTGAAAATACACAAAGTGTGTCTAATACAACCTAGAGGGGGGGTGAATAGGTTTTAGTTGATTTATTACCAACTTTTCGACTTAATCAATTTTAATAATCCTACTCCATATTAACAATCAATCAATCCAATATAAATATGCGGAAAACAATAAAAACACAAGGATTGATTTACGTGAGAAACCCTCCAACTGGGCAAAACTCACGGGCTATCCTCCTAGCCACAAACGGTTCTCAAATCCACTATTTGAACGAAAGTTTACAACCTAGGTTGACCTCAAGTCACACCTACTTGGTCACTAACCCTTTCACTCTACCCAACGGGCCTTTAATAGTGATTCTTGACCACAAGCTTGTGCACTAACTCACTTAGTCACAAAGCTTAACAATCAATGAAGAGGTTAAACAACCTAAGTGAATATGTAAAAGATATTCAAGTATGCAATTAATGCTAGGCAACAATAAATGCTTATCTAAGGATTTAAAGATGTCAATAAGTGTAAATCCTAGATATCAATATCTAAATGCAAATGCATGAAGATTTAGCTAGAAGGGTAAAATCGTCCTAAATGCTAGCTATTAATTAACAAGGCTCTCAACCAACACACAACAACTCAATCATGTTATAAATGCCAATAAACATAAAAGATATGCAATAAAGTCACATAAAAGAGTTAACCCTAGGCAAGCAAGAACATAAATAAATACAAAGAGATTTAGGGCATGTTCAAGTTACCTAGTCAATGAAAGCAAGAAGAATCCATGATGAGATAATGCTTGAAGAGGTTAAATTCACATGGATTTGTGTTTGGTTGAGTAAAGATGAGTTCTTGAGAGTTTCTCTCTCTAAGGGAAGCTTGGCCTCTCAATAATGGCTTCTTGAACTCATAAAAATGAGCAAGGAAGAAGATAGAGCATATATATGGGAGCCCTAGTTGAAACAGCGTCGTTTTGAACTTAGGGCATAAAATCCCGTCAATACCGCTAGATGGACCGCGTCGCAGGCAAGTGTCCAGACCGTGGTACACACAGCAGTGCACCGTCTGGACAACAACGCGGTGCAGGGCGCTGTGCATGCAGGTGCACAGGCCGCGGTATGGGCAACAGAGGCTTACTGGACGACACCGCGACTTGGGTCGCTTTGCGTGCAAGTGTACAGAAAGCGGTACAGGGAGCATGACCCTGCTGAGGTATACCGCTCTGTATGCCGCGGTGTAAACATGTCTTGCCAAGCGGTCTATGCCGCGCTAAGAGAAGAAATTCTCTTTTCTAGGCAAACTCAACACACTAAGTGATGTGCAAAATGTGCAAGTGTGGAGAGTGAAAAGAGGCATACAATACATCATTCAATAACATGAAGATAAGAACAATAATGCATGCAAGTGAGTGTGTGCAACTAGATCTCTTCAAAGAAGGTTAAACTAGTGAGATACCTTTGAAGTGCTCTTTGAGAGAGATGATGTCCTTGAAGCTTGATCACACTCAAGAGGCCTAAATTACCCTTACAAAGAATAATCCCCAATGTGGTTTGTCAACGAAATAAGCCAATCAAAATATGAGGAACTTACAGTGTTTTTAGTCTTTTTGTTTCTTTTTACTTCTTTTGGTTTTTGTTGTTTTTGATTTTTCAGGTTTCAGGACCCTATGGATTTCTTCATGCAAGAACCGAGGCCAAGCTACCAACAAATGTGCATGTCAGAAGAAAATGAGTTAAGAGCACTCATTCAAAAATGCAATCGCACCAATGAGCAAATTGTAGCAGAGCAGAACTTCAACACACATGTGCTACCTAGCTGGCCAGAACAAAGTCAAGAGTCCATTTTTGAAGGAAGTTTCAACACCTCCAAGATAGCATCAAGTCAAGACTACAAGTCCATCTCATACTTACCAAGGGACGAGCCACAAAGAAGCCTTGAAGAAGATAACATCGTAATGACGGTAGAGATGTGCAAGGAAATGATGGATGCCGGAAAAGAATTAATGGCATTATTGGAGTTGTTGAAGAAGGAAAAGGATGCACTTCAATTGAAAGTCGAAGAAGTCTCTCGAGAAAAAGAAGATATGATGGAGGATTTTGAGAAGAAAGTGCAACCTTTGAAGAAGGAGCTAGAAGGCAAAGAGGCCATAGAGGTGTCAAAGGTAGAAAAGCTCCAAGAGCTAAACAAAAAGCTTATGATTGAAGTGAAATCACTCAGAGAGGATAATAGTACTCTCATGAAGAAGAATGGCAAAGTCTCTAACAAAAACAAGGAATTGGAAGAACAAGTTGAGAGACTGAAAGTCGCAAAGGAAACAACATTGGAGGAATACTTGAACTGCGCAAGGGAAACAAAAGAGTTTGAAGACAAGGCAGATCACCAGTTAAAGGAAATGCAAATGGAAATGGAACTGAAGGTCACCGCCCTAGATGAAGTCAAGGATGCATTGAGCAAGAAGGAAGAAGCTCTCAAAATAGCCGAGGCGAGAGAAGGTGACTACATGATGAAGTTGGGAAGAGTGGAACATACAGTCAAGGCCTTCTTAACAACTTTCCACTCAAAGCCACAAAGTCACAAATTGAAAGGGAGAATTCCTAACTCTACCCTCGTGTGTTATTTTTGTTCAAAGAAAGAGCATTTTAAAAATGAATATTATACAGTGCATAGAAATAGGAAAATGAGAGGGGCTAGGAGTAGGAAAAATACTTCTAGAGTTAAGAAGATTTGGGTAAGGAAAGACCAAATACACTTAGTGAGAAATATGAAAAAGGAAAAGATAAAAAGTCCACCTAAGTTTATTTGGGTTGAAAAAAAGATGGAATTCCCAAATTTGGTCAAATCACCATTAGAGGACTCTAGCCCTTCACCTAGTGCATCCAATTGAATTTTTTTGATGCACATGTGGATTTCACAATTGATTTTCTCTGTTTAATCTCATTATTTCCCATTTTATTTGATTGACTTGTGCTTGTCATTGTTTGGGTAAAATTAGTTTTGAGGGAGAAAATGAATTGTGAGATCTATTTTAAATTTGTTGTTTTGTTTTTATGTTTTAAGTTGCTAATAATTTTGGTGGACGATGTTTAGTTTGAATATTTTTGAGATTTGTGGAGAGTGATTTATTTTGAGGATATTCTTTTGAGATATATTTGTGTGGTTGGTATGTTTTTGTTAGATATTGTGATTAATGCTAGGTTCTTCATCTCTTGGAATTGACACACCGACCACTTGTAAGTCTTAGAGGGACGAGCAAGCCAAGAGTACTAATAAAACGGGCGGGAAACTAATCCAATCACTGGATTGCATGAAAACAACCACCGCGGTTTCATTTCTTAATCTCAATGTTGAACTTTAATTTTCCTATCTTTTATTTACATGAAATGATTGTGAATACTTGTGAATGAATGAATGAATGATGTGGATATGATTGTTGATACAATTTTGTGAATGTGGATAGATGGACATATATTTTGTGATTAGAGATAATATTTTGGATCCTAAATTTTGCTTTTATTGATTTATCTATTTTTGGATGATGGGATGAGCCGAAGGCTCCCCTGAATACATATGTGAGTATATAGGTTAATTTTGCACATATAGCCCCACTCGGTTTGGGGGTGGTTTTGATTGCTCACTTTTTTTTATAGGTTTTGTGCATATAATGATACTTGGTTTGGGGGTCATCATGCCCCCACTCCGCCATTTTTGATTAAAAGAAATGCTTGACGTTGGTTTGTGCTTAATTGCCATATTTTCATAGATTGCCGTACTTAATTTTGAGCCTTGTTTTGAGGCTTTTATTTGTTGTGCATTGATTGTGCATGATTAGTGCCTAGGGTTGTGTGTTTTGTGTCATGTTAGGTGCACACCGCTAGACCAGACTCTCTTGTCTTTGAAAATACACTAAGAGTGATAAAACTAACCTAGAGGGGGGGTGAATAGGTTTTAGTTTAATTAAATGCCATCTTTTTGATTAATCAAAATTAAACAACACAACCCCTAATCTCTAACACAATCAATCATAGCCATAATAAAATGCGGAATAAACAAAATGACACGATGATATGATTTACGTGAGAAACCCTCCAACTGGGTAAAAACTCACGGGCCTAATCGCCAATCGAACCCTCAAATCCACTATTTGCAGAAACGATTACAACCTAGGTTGACCACATCACACCTAATCAGTTACTAATCCGTTTTTGCTACCTGCAGGCCTTTAATAGTGATTTTAGGCTCTTGCTTGTATACTACCCAAGGCAAATACAAGACTTAACTCTTAAATGAAGAGATAAGAAACCTAAAGTGAATATGATGATATTCTAAATGCACAAAATGCAAGGTCAACACATTTAATGCTTATCTAGTCATGTATGAGTGCTTCAGACATTCCTAGATATCATGTTGCTATATGACACACATATAACCTAGCCATATGAAATCAAAGCATTCCTAGATGCAATAGCTATCACAATACAACAACCCAAACATCAACAAAAATCTCTATTTATAATGAAAAATTATAAACTAGATGCATAAGAAACATAAAAGAGATTTCTTGTTAAGCAAGAACACAAAGATGGATGAGAGTGGTGTTCTACTTACCAAGTAAGCTATGTTGATGAAGACCCATGCTTAGAAACATCCTAGATGAAGCTAGATGATGATAGAACCATGAATGAATGATGGGTGATTGGGTTTTGCACAATAAAAATGGTTTCTTGCTACCTTTTCTTGCAAGACACTCTTGAGCTCTAAAAGGAATGAAAGAGAATAAGTTCTGAAGCTCTCAAGAGCCAAGGAAGAGGAAAGGGCATATATATATATCAAGCCCTAGACGAAATGACATCGTTTTAAAAACAGTAACAAAATCTCGTCATTACCGCTGTGCGTACCGCGGCTCGGGCAAGTTGTCCAGACCGCGGTACACGCAGCAGTGTGCCTACTGGACAACATCGCGGTTGGGACCGCTGTGCGTGCAATGCACAGGCCGCGGTCTAGGCAGCAGGGGCCTACTGAAGTTTACCGTTTCACAGACCGCTGGGCGTACATGTGTACAGGACGCGGTCCAGGCAGCATGAGCCGACTGATGATTACCGCTCCGTATGTCGCGGTTCAGGCAGTGCTTGCCAAGCGGTCTAGGCCGCGGAAATAGAAGAACCCCTATTTTCTAGGCAGACTCAACACACAAAGGATGTGCAATATGTGCAAATATGGAGTGTGAAAAATGACATACAATGCATCATTCAATTGTATGTAAACAAGAATATAATGCATGCAAGTGAGTGTGTGCAACTATATCCCTTCAAGTAAAAGTAGAGTCAAGTAATCTACCTTCCTTGAAGCACTTGGAGTCAAATGAAAGATCTTCAATTCCTAATCTACCCTTTTACAGTGATTAAGCCCAATTGTGATTTTGTCAACGAAATAAGCCAATCATAAAGTGATGCACTTACAGTCTTCAACATCGAGGACAATGTTGGGTTTGGGTTTGGGGATGTAGAAGCCTTTGTAAGTCCTCTTTTGTGTCTTGAGTCATTTTTCGTGTCAAAGTTTTCAAATTTGCTGCCTAGCCAAAAAATTTGAGCTTTAATTAGCTTGGTGAGATAATCTTGAGCAAAGTGTTTGTGGCGAATTTGTGTATGCCTTGTGTGCTTGTTCATAGCTCTTAGTCACTTTAGGGATCTCACTTGCATTACATGGTTAGTCCCATCTTTTGGTGTCTAAGTTGAGGGGACTCTGTGCTCAAGCGCATTGTTCTAATAGTGGAGACAACCCTTGTGAGTTTCACAAACACAAGCCAAAAGTGTGCAATTCGAGGGAAAATGTTTTTTTTTTCAAATCTCTAAACACTTTTCAAACACCATGCATAATCTCATTACACCAAAATCATCAGGTGTCATAAAACATGCATCATTAAAGTTGACTGCTTGACGGAAACTTTTATTCCCTTGGTGGATGGATTCTTTAAGGTTATATTAGACAATGTGTGTTTTAGCCACTTAAAATGCCAAATACTTCCCATCCTTAATGTGTGTGCTCCCAACCCAATTTTGAAGCCAAACAAATTTAGGGCCTGTTTGATTTTTTCACTGAACACTGAATGACACTTAATGTGTGTCATTAAGTTGTTTCGTTTGATTTTTTAAGTTATAAAACCATTGAATGAACTCCTAAAACCACTTTTGACAAAAAATGAAAATTTTTCACTTTTCACTTAATGAAAAATGATTGAAATAAATATCAATTTATTACTTCCAAATTTAACTTTACAAGTCTTATTTATTTTCAATTTACTCTTCTCTTACACCCCTTAACTATATTAATATATTTTTTTCTTCTTACTATTTAAAAAACTTTAGCACCAATTTCACAAAAAAAAATTTCAAAGAGATAGATTTAATTATAAATTTATTATTATATTATTATTCCAAATATATAGTATAAATATTGTACGGATTATTAATGATCGGCTCTAATTTACTGTTATTTCTTAAACTAAACTTCAATTAATTTGTTCAATTTTTATACTCTAAGGGTTAAATTTTATATGGTATTTTTTTTTATAAATTTGTTATTTTGTTATTAAATTAATTTTTTAGTTGTCTTTAATATATTAAAATACAAATATATAACAAATAATAGTTGAAAGGCCATATATGTAAAAGTGTTTATTTTAAGATATTTATAACTTAAAGAAACAAACAACTTATCACTTATATTCAGTTTTTAGTGAAAAAAAACAAACATGTTTTTCAGTTTTAGTTTTCAGTCACTATTCAGTCTTCAATATAATTCAGCATTGTTCAGTCTTCAGACGAAAAATTAAACGCAACCTTAGACTTTTTCTTTCTACACCCATATTATCAATTACCCAAGCAACCGAAACACTAAGCCAACCCTCACTTGATTGATCTTGTTAAGGCTTAGGAATGAATGTAAAATGTGCTTTCATTGTCAAATGGCGTGTACCTAGGCGTATGAATGATGTATTGTAAAAAGTTTGTGCAAAAGTCAAAGGCAAGAAAATAAAGGAAAAAGAAAAGAGAAAAAAAAAATAGAAGCAAAGGAAAATAAAAATAAAAAATTAGAAAAGGAATATGCTTCAATTGCCTTGTTTAAATTGTAAACACTACTCAAAAGGGTAACAAGAGTAGTTAATGATCGCACTTGGAATTTATGTAAGTCTGGACGCCTTGATGTATACTTGTATTTAGAAGTGGTGTCGCATGAGAAATTAAATGTTTAAACGTAGAATGTATTGCCTTAACTTGGTTGATTAGTGCATTGTGCCTAAATTCCCATCCTTTCTAACCACCAATCACCTTAACCCCATTACATCCAAATGGAAAAGAACTAGTTGATATTTGGGGAAATCTAACTTGGTTCCTTCATGAGACTGTTTCACTAAAAAACGTTTATCTTGTATGAAATATATGCAATAACTTTGATTCCATTACGTAAACTCTTTTGCATACATATTGCATGAGTGTGAACCTAGGTTCTGAGAGGAAAAATAAGAGAGAACCCATGTGAGAATTTAGGTTGAAGCGAATTATGCTCGGGGAGTGAGAGTGAGTAGTTTCCACAGCAAAGGCACTTAAAGTATGGGATTCGGGTCGTGCGAGTTTCCCTCTTGTGGTGCCTTGCAGTTATTTAGAACATTTTTCATTAGCATCTTCCTCACTCTCATTATCTCTAACTTATCTCTTACTTAGTTAGCTTGCAGCTTATTTGTTTGAGTCTAGGTATTTTTAGATCGAGTCATGTTTGTGTGTTTAGAGTCTATATCTTTTTATGATTGGAGTTTGCTCGAGAACGAGCAAAGACTTGGTTTGGGGGTATTTGATCGAGCCGAAAATGTCATACATTTTAGCCCTCATAACATTTCTCTTTGTTTTGTTCTTGAGCTGTTTTATGTGTATTTATGGCTCTTTTCGTCGTTATTGCAGGCATTCGATAAAAAGGTATGAAGAGGGGCAAAAAGGAATAATTGGTGCATAAAAGAGATGAAGAAGGCAATAGTGCACGGGTAGCACACCTGTGCCCTACCCGTGCACCGGACGATGGAATTTTGAAAGATCTCAGTGCATGGGTATTACCCGTGCAATCCACCAGACCATGGAGCAAAGCCTCGGGCGAAGATCAACTGCACGGGTAATGCACGGGTCACCTACCCATGTACTAACCCATGCACATTGCACAAGTAAGGAAGGAAATGAAGATTGCACGGATAAATACACGGGTACCTTACCCGTGCTATACAGGATTCTCAGGTCGCCATATCAGCAGTATGGCATAATTTTGAAAGAAGTATAAATAGTTTCATATCTGATTTTTCAAAAGGAGAGACCCATGACCATACACCCATGCACTTCATATTTTCTCTCTCTAAATCTCAAAAACCATTCTCTCCCAAAAACCCATCAAAACCCTTCCATTTACTTCATCAAATTGCTACTCACAAGGACATTAGAGGAGTGATCAAGCTTGAAGAAAGAAGGTCTTATATGGGTTTCTTCTATTCCTTTTCTCCTATTCTTTGTGTTTCATTTGTCGTGAGTAG
The DNA here is from genome assembly GCA_033220585.1 of Dipteronia sinensis. Classification (NCBI taxonomy): domain Eukaryota; kingdom Viridiplantae; phylum Streptophyta; class Magnoliopsida; order Sapindales; family Sapindaceae; genus Dipteronia; species Dipteronia sinensis. Next base: position 29,419,372 of record CM065644.1, on the reverse strand, counting down.
CTAAACCCAAATTTGGGATTGATGTAATTAGTTCATAGATTGTGGGATTTCCACCATTTTGACTTGATCAATATATTTCAATTCAATTTACTTAATTTTGTTTGATTATCCCTTGAATTAAGTAGGCATTCCAACTCTTGATTTTTGTGGATTAATTGAACTTATTAGAGTAATTAATCTTTAAACGAAATCTTTGAGAAAATGAGTAGGCATTCTAACTCTCATTTAACTTAGTGGTTGAATTTACTCTTAATTGCATTTAACACTCACTTTGGGTTGGATAGGCATTCCAACTCCTAACCCTTTGTAGAGGTTGAATTATGGTTTCTTTGTGAGCCAAGTAGGCATTCCAACTCTTGGTTTATATTGGTTACCAACCTTTATTCTTAACCATTTACACTCTAGGTGTTTAATTAAGCTCAATTGAATTGGAAAAGGTATGTGACGAGCATTCCAATCCTACATATCTTGGCTAGGAAAAAGGGGTGGATTGTGAGCATTCCAATCCAAGCCATCCCAGTTTCCCTACATCTATCCAAAGCAAAAGTGAAAGGGATGGATTTTGAGCATTCTAATCCTAGCCATTCCGGAAGCTCGAGCTAGGAAGACAAGCCATATGTTTGAATCGAGTCGGGCTTCAAAAGTGGAACTCCCATGATTTGTGTCTAGATTGCATCGATTCCCATATCAATTATCATACATTACACACACCTTTTCTATCTTAGTTTATTTTAGCATTCTTAGTTTAGTAGTAATTGAATGTTCAAACTAATTTCTATCAACATCAATTCAATTTTCCTTCTTTGTATTTAGTGCTAGAGTAGAATTTAGTCACAACTAGTTCACGATCTCTGTGGAAAGATCCCTATATATGCCATATACTAGTGTTATACTTGTTTGAGTGCATCTTGGGATTTTATAAATTTATTTGAATATTGCATACCACGGCAAAATGCACGTTCATGTATATGTTGATATAAATCTTGTTTGATATCTTTGTAAGTGATATTCATGATATATCAAATTTGTATTTGTTGGAGCTTTATGATTAAAATGCAATATATAAATTGAGTTTGTATCACATGCAAGTTATAGCTTACATTGAATGTATTTGACCAAGTATATCTTTAATTGATTTGATAATACTTGTTCTTATTTTTCAAAGTGTGATACAAGCTACTTAGAGTGACAAACTTGTGTTTGTTTCAAGGGAGAGAAAAAGGTGTAGTAACCTATTCACCCCCCTTCCCCCTCTCTGGGTAAGCTCAAGGAAAATTAACCGTGTTTGTATTTTTTCAAAATGATGTCCAAATTCTTCGTAGTGATCTGATCTCTATTTGTGTGTTCATCATTTGCAAGTGAATCATCTTCTTTCCATTTTTCTTGTATGATCAACTTGATGGATCTTCTTATTTGATTAAAGAAAAATGTTTAGAATGATTTTGATTCCGATTTTAGACTTGTTTGGATGAGTTTCGAAATTAGCTTTTGTATTTTTGATTGAATATCATTTTAGCTAATTTTGAAGAACATGAACTTTAATCTAGAAAACTTCGTGTTTTGTCCTTGATTGTTGATTTCTAGGTTTTAGTCACATGTTCTAAAACTAGAATATTTTGATTGTGATTTCTATTATTCATATCTAGTTCTTATTTGATTGAATATGTTGAGGAATTCAAGTGTTGATTTGATCACTTGATTTCAAAGCTAGTTTTTGTGCTTTTTGTTGAAGACTTGTTATTCTAGCTTTGGTTGACATGTTTAGATTTCTAGATATCTTCATGAATGATCTTTGAATGCCTAATCTAGATTTCCTGTCACATGTTCATAAGAATTAGTTACATTTTCTTGTGAGCTTGATTTGTGCAAATCTAACTTTTCATAGAGTGTGTTTGATCTACTTGCTCTATTTGTTTGTGATTGCATATTTGCACTTCACTTAGATCATTGCCTTGTAAAAGGTTGAAGTCTCTTGTTGAAATGAGTGACGCTTTGACTTGAGCAAGAAGATTTTGCTAGGAAAGTGTTCCGGATAGCCAAGCAAGAAGTCTAAGCTAGGACCGAAATGCTCTGGATAGCTAAGCAAGAAGTCTTGTCTAGGGCCGGGAGGATCCAGATAGACAAGCAAGTAATCTTCCTAGAGACGTGAGCATCTTGGATAGGAAGTTGCTTCCTAGGTGTGATCTTCCTAGAGGTGTGATAGTCACATCTTGGATAGGAAGTAGGCAAAGTAGCTCACTAGGCCTGAGGGTAGAATATGAGTTGATAGCCTGAAGAGTGAATCATGAGTTGATTGCTTTTTGAGTGTGTATCTCTTATTCGTCATAATGAATTATTGTTTGCCGGTGGTTATGGTATCAACTCATGGATGTTTCATCATTTTGAGGTTTTACCATGCAAAAATCTCTTGTGTTGATTTTTGCATTTTTAATTTCTTTACTTACATTAACTTGTATTGTTTAAACACTTACTTGATTGAATTTACTTAGACTTGTTAAAACAATTCACTTGTTAAAGGCTCTAAGTATGTTTAACTTGGTTGTGTGAAAAAAAGTGCAAGAATTTGAGCATATACCTATTCACCCCCCTCTAGGTATATTTTACACTATAAGTTGCTAAGGGAATTTCAATTTTTGAAATTAGTTTTGTTGATTTTTAATTGAATATCTTTCTATGTAATTAAATTTGTTTTTGTTCTTGATTGTTGATTTCTAGGTTTTTAGTCATATGTTCTAGAACTAGAATATTTTGATTGTGATTTCAGTTGTTTAAATCTACTTCTTCATTGAGTGAATATGTTGTGGATTTCAAGTGTTGATTTGTCCACTAGATTTCAAAGCTAGATTTGTGCCTTTTGTTGTAAATATATTATTCTAGCTTTAATTGACATGTTTAGGTTTCTAGAAATATTTGCTTAAGGATTTAATTGCATATTCTAGATTTCTAATCACATGTTCTCAAGAGTTAGATATATTTGATCGTGAGCTTAATTTGGTAGAATCTAACTCTACATAGAGTGTACTTGATCTATATACTCTATTTGCTTGTGTTTGTATCGTGTTTGCATGTTTGCACTTCACTTAGATCTTTGCCTTATGAAATGTTGTAAAGGAATCTCGATTATGATTTCAAGCAGAATTCTAGGAATCGAGTGAGCGAGCTTCTATTAAGGCCCGAGGGTAGGAATTAGTGACATTCCTTGTAAAACATGTAAGGAAAAATTAACTAAAACCGCAGCGGAAGGCGAAAAGTAAATTTTCGTATAGTTTAAAATTTTTCTAAAGATTTGAACCTTAACCCTTTAATTAATTAAACACAAATATACGGTTAGAGTGAAATACCTCTTGTCTCGTGATCCAATTGACTTACGTTGATGGTAATCCGCAAGATTTTCAATCCTAGCACGTACGTGAATCACCTAGGAGCGTTGTCTCCCTTTTTTCTTTGAATTGCTTACCTGAGAATGGATGTATGGAACTTCTGATCCTGATCTTCAATCCCAAAACACCAAGAGCCTAGAAAAATAGTTCCGGTTACTTTTGAATTCACAATCGATATGATTGGAACTCGCGTAACCCTAAATCGAAAGTGTGCACAAAACCTTTTGATGTTAAAGGCTTGCAAGTGCACTATCGAATGAGAACTTATTTTTCTTTTTCTCTCTTGGCCGAAATTCTATGTGTATTGAGTAAGATTTTTATTTTTCAAAGCAAACAAAAATCTCTCTCACTCAAGCTTCTTGGTGGCCGAAATTTATCACCTTATATTTATAAGGTGACCGAAATTTCTCCTTCTCAAAATAGGGTTGGCCGAATTCTTTGTGTAGGGAATCTAGGGTTGGCCAATTTCCTTACTTGAAAAGGAATTGTGCTTTTCCCTAATTCCTATCAATTTAAGAATCCTAACCCTTATAGGACTAGGGTGGCCGAATTCTTTGTATGGTATGGAGCGTATGTGGACTTAATCCTTACCACATTAGGACTCCTATCACTTAAAAGAATTCTAACCCTAATCCAACACATAGTATTTTAGTTACTGATCAGGAAAAGATTTTGATTTAAACTATTAATTAATTAATTTCCATTTAATCAAAACAATAAAATAAAATAATATCTTGGGCTATTTTATTAGCCTTGCCGCCCACACCATATATATATGGGCCTAATATTATTTTTCTTATTTTATTTAATCCATTAGACTTTAAATAAAAGCCCACATGTGAACTAGACTTATTCTTACTAAAAGAAACAAGCCCACATGTCTCCTTTTAATATATTAATATAATAGAGCAGCCCATTAAATAAATAATAGACATATTATATTCTTAATATATTAAATACAATTCTAGATGGACCCATAAATTGGTCCGGTAGAATATATCAAGTGATCCATGCAAGTACGTGTGGATTGTGGATCTTGGCGGGCTATCTAAATTTAAGCTTCAATAGACATAACCTAATCACAATCAACAAATGATTCACTTAGGTCCGATCTATTAATTTTAACTCATTCCACTAAAGAGCTAAAATTGAACTCTTAAATAAAGATAGAATAAGGAGATGTTTCTCATTCATACCCTTGAAAATCTTATAGGAGACGGTGTATCCTCGTGAATAATATCAGTAATCGCCAAGAGCTCATAGACCGCCTATAGCTCTCCAAGTTACCATATTTCCTCATATGACCATATTTTGACTTGTCCAGAAGCCATGTCTTCAATAATCATTATTGAAAACTCAACGTTGAGATTTAATATCCAATACCTCAAAACATCCATATGATGATATTATACTCTCATTTAATAAATGGAGCCACGATGTCCATATCTATAAATGAAGTCCTCTATCGATTAACAAATGAATACCACCAAACTATCGAGGATAGACTATGCTATATAATCGTACTCATTGATAGCTCAAATGATAACACTTGCAACCATAAGTCCATCATTTATCTTAGGATTAAGATCGACTCTCCGATTGTCCTAATAATGAAAAGACTTATATCTAGTGACGGTTCTAGATAAAGTATTTCATTGTGATCCTGTTCAATGCACCCAGTGCACTAGATTCTTTTACTCGAAAACCTTTCGATGATTTTAGACTCATCATAACTCATTTGATCCCACTCAAATGCTAGTAAAAGAATTCTACAACTTTATCAAGATAGAGGTGCCCAACCTTTAACTTAAGTTGTGAACGTTATTCAAGACTAACTAAAGAATTGTGTCTACCTCATACATATCCGGATGTATGAACAATTCTTCATTTCTCATAGTCTTTTGACCTTATGATTATTTACCTTGACAATTATAATAATAAATGCTATAAGTATTTGTAAGAATCAGAAAACACTTTATTAATATGAAAAGATTGTCAATTACAATATTACACTCTTACTATTGAGCATAATCCTAACAATCTCCCACTTTCGCTATAGCAAGTGTGTCATATCTCTCATTCCCATATTCTCTAGGTGCCCATCAAAACTCTTCTGAGGTAGAGCCTTTGTGAAAGGATCCGCTAGATTTTCTACTGACGTGATTTTGGTGATCGTCACGTCTCCCCTATGAAAAATTTCCCTTAAAAGGTGATATTTCCTTTCTATGTGTTTACCTCTCTTATGACTTCTTGGTTCTCTCAAATTAGCCACTGCTCCACTGTTGTCACAATGTATAGTGATCTGCTTATTCGCATTAGGAACCACTTCCAAGTCAATCAAGAATTGGCGGAGCCAAACAGCCTCTTTTGCAGCTTCGCATGCAGCAACATACTCAGCTTCCATGGTGGAATCAGCAATACAAGATTGCTTGATACTCCTCCATATGACTGCTCCTCCTCCAATGGTAAACACAGATCCTGATGTAGATTTTCTGGAGTCAGAATCCGACTGGAAATCAGAATCTGTATACCCAACGGGAATTAAATCCCCTCCAGAGTATACAAGCATATAATCTCTAGTTCTTTTAAGATACTTGAAAATATGCTTGACTGCCGTCCAATGATCAGGACCAGGTTTCGATTGAAACCTGCTAACTATGCCAACAGCAAAACAAATATTTGGTCTAGTACAGAGCATTGCATACATGAGACTTCCAACTGCCGAGGCATATGGAACTCTACTCATGAATTGCTCTTCATGCTCATTCTTAGGAACCTGTTCCTTAGAAAGTTTGATTCCATGTCTAAAAGGTAACCTACCTTTCTTGGAATCTTGCATGGAAAATCTAGACAAGATTTTATCAATGTATGAGGCTTGGGATAATGCAATCGTTCTATTCTTTCTATCCCTTATTACTTGGATACCAAGAATATAACTTGCTTCTCCTAAGTCTTTCATATCAAATTGTTTTGCTAACCATTCTTTTACTGATGTCAATACACCTACATCGTTTCCAATGAGTAGTATATCATCAACATAAAGAATGAGGAAAACCAACTTGTCGCCTTTAATCCTTTTGTATATACAAGGTTCATCAGGGTTTTGAATAAATCCAAAACCTTTCACAGATTGATCGAACCTTATGTTCCAGGATCTAGATGCTTGCTTCAGTCCATATATGGACTTTTGCAATTTGCATACTCTTTCCTTTTAGCCTTTTTCAATGAATCCTTCTGGTTGCATCATGTAGATGCTCTCGTCAAGACTTCCATTAAGGAAAGCTGTCTTGACGTCCATTTGCCAAATCTCTAGGTCTAGAGATGCTGCAATGGATAAGAGTATCCTAATGGATTTAAGCATGGCCACAAGAGAGAAGGTTTCCTCGTAATCGATACCTTCTTCTGTGTATAACCTTTAGCTACCAGTCTAGCTTTAAAGGTTTCCACCTTACCATCCATACCTCTTTTCCTCTTGTATACCCACTTACACCCAATGGGTTTTATCCCTTTAGGCAAGTCTATAAGGGACCAGACTTTGTTATTTAACATCTATTCAATCTCAGATTGCATTGCCTTTTGCCAATGACGACAATCAACATCCTCCATTGCTTCCTTGTACGTGTAGGGATCATCGTCGTCCGGGAGATTCTCCACAGATTCTCCTAGACCGATGTATCTTTCGGGTTGTGTTATAACCCTCCCACGACGAGGAATGGTAGGTTGTTGATTTTGTGTTGGAGTGGAACTTACAATTGGGCTAGGTTGTGAAACCTCTGGTGGAATTGTATCTCCTGACATTTCATTCAGGACAATTCTACTTTTGGGCACAAAATTATTCATAAAGTCTTTTTCTAGAAATGAAGCATTTGTTGAAACAAATACTTTTAGATCATTAGGACTATAGAAATAATATCTTTTAGTTCCTTTTGGATACCCCACAAATATACATGTTTCTGAACGGGACTCCATCTTTTCTGTCTTTCCTTTCAACAAATGTGCAGGACAACCAAATATCCTCATGTGTTGTAAACTAGGTTTTCGCCCAGTCCACAATTCATGTGGGGTTTTAGGGACAGATTTAGATGGTACATCGTTTAGAATGTATATTGCTGTTTGTAGAGCATATCCCCAAAAAGAAATAGGAAGTGTTGAATAACTCAACATTGACCTAACCATCTCTAAAAGAGTTCTATTTCTCCTTTCTGCTACCCCATTTTGTTGAGGTGTACCTGGTGTAGAAAACTGAGAAACTATCCCATTATCAATAAGATATTGCTGAAACTCTCCAGATAGATATTCTCCACCACGATCAGATCTCAAGATTTTTATATGTTTCTCAAGCTGATTTTCTACTTCAGTTTTGAATGATTTGAATATGTCAAAAGCATCTGACTTATGTCTCATGAGATACACATAACCAAATCTTGAGTAATCATCTGTGAAGGTGATGAAGTACTCATATCCACCTCTAGCTTGAATGCTCATAGGACCACATACATCAGTGTGTATTAGTCCTAAACATTCAGTGGCTCTTGCACCTTTGGTATTGAACGGCCTTTTGGTCATTTTACCTTCCAAACAAGATTCACAGGTTGGTAGATCATCAACCTTTAAGTCACTTAAAGGTCCGTCACATACCAATCTTTTAATCCTATTAAGGTTAATGTGACCTAGGCGTAAATGCCAAAGGTAGGTTTCATCTTTTGATAATTTTACTCTTTTATGATTAGGTTTCATTATTTCTGTGTCTAACGAGTGAGAGATATTTCTATGCAAAAAGAATAGACCGTTTTCCAATGTACCTTTGCAAACAATTTTGTCATTCTTACTAATAATAAAAGCTTTATTAAAAGTAACCGAATATCCAAATTTATTTAAACAAGAAACTGAAATTAAATTCCTCTTGAATTGAGGTACATAATAAACGTCTATTAAATCTAAATGCCTACTAGAATCTAAAATAACTCTAATATCTCCCACTGCACTTGCAGACACTAACGTTCCGTTGCCCAAGCGCAAATTGACTTCATCTTCATTCAGCCTTCTCTGTTTTTGGAACCCCTGCAAGGAATAACAAACATGATTAGTGGCTCCAGAGTCTATGATCCAAGAATCTGTAGAATCTGCCAGAAAACATGTTTCAAGATAATTAATATTACCTTCTTCCTTCTTATTCTGGGACTTTGGGCAATCTCTTTTCCAATGTCCCTTTTCACCACAAAGGAAGCATTTCCCTTTGATCTTGGTTACTTTCTTGGTTTCCTTCTTGGTAGTCCCAAGTTGCTTTTTCTTCTGTTGTTTCTTGACCTTCTTACGGGTCTTAACAGTAGCAACTTTACCAACCAAATGAATCTCTTGACCTTTGTTTTTTACAAGGATCTTTTCAGCGCTTTGAACATCTTGCATCATGCCCTGCAAGGTGTATTCCTTTTTGTTCAAGGTGTAGTCCAACTTGAACTGATCAAAAGAATCTGACAGTGAGTTAACTACCATATCAATTTTGGTCTCACCATCAATCTCAGCACCATTTAGTTCAGCAATATTGAGATGTGCTATGACTTTCATCATATGATCTTTCACAGATTGTCCAGGTTTCATCCTAAGATTCATAAAAGCAGTCACTGCCTCTCTCTTAGTCATCCTAGACCTCATATCAAACATTTCCTCTAGAGAAATCATTATATCAGCAGCGGACTCCATTCCTTCATGTTGCTGTTGCAACAAGTCGGAGATAGTGGCCATAATATAACATTTTGCCATATCATCAGCAGTCCTCCACTGCTCATACTCATCTCTTTGCATCACACTAGATTCATTATTAGGAAGGGGTGGTTTAGGAGTAGTCAGAATAAATTTATGTTTTTCACTTTGCAGCAACAACCCAATTTTCCTTTTCCATGTGACATAATTATCTCCAGTTAAAGTGTTATCTTTCAGGATGTTCATAAGTGATGGGGTCATGATTTCTGATTAAAACAAAAACATGTATAAGTAAATAATCATGATAAAGCACTTTTAAATATTTATCTTGAATTAAATAAATAATTCAATCGTAAAAATTCAACGGTGATCCAATACCCATAAATCTTACGCCTCCTTTGGGAGTTCGTACTATTTACTAGTTGGACTAGGTCCCACCTAATTGTTAACATAACAACCAGCGTTTTCAATTTTAGCCTTACAATTTTATTAACAAGAACTCTTGGGAGGATATTAATAAAATTACATTGAGTGTGTCACCATCGACTCTCAATTTTCTCTCACGAGAATCCCTCCTTGGGGAGTAGATTTCGTTTAAGTCAATTGTCTAGTCTATCCTTGTAAGGAAGTATTTTGTTAAATTCCATTTATGGACGCCCCTTGGGGGGATTACCAAAAATAATAAAACTTAACTAACCTTGGAGGCCATAGGCGTTCTAACACACCTTCTCCCACTCAATTATTTAAGGCGTGTGATTAAATTCCAAAGAATGATTTTACCAAGTTATCTAGATGCCAATTAGATACCTAAATCATTCAATGCATGTTCATACCAAAAGAGATATATGAGTGGCACTCTTATTCTATATGACATGTTATCATACAATAACAAATATTGTAATATTTATACATAAAAAAAAAAAAAAATAGCCACAATTTTGGTCCATCCTAGAAAAGCATGTAAATTACAATTGTACGGAATACAAAAACTCCTTTCTTGGTGGACAAGACTTCAAGCGACCATCTCGCGCACGAAACTCGTGCGCCCAAAGATCACAACAGCAGCCCATGTGCACGCCTAGCCCATGCAAGGGCATGAGCTGCCGCACGGCCAGCCTATGCATGGGTCGCGCGCTGCTGCACCGCAACAAGCGCAGCTGCACGCTTGGCTGCGTGCACGCTTGTTGTCTCGGTGTGCGCGGGTGCCAAGACAGGTTCCGGATGCTCCAATTTCTTTAAATCTTCGAGTCTTCGAATCTTGAATATATTACAGCTTATTTTATACAATAAAATACTGCAGTAATTTTTAATTTTTAATTTTTTTTTATTAACCACTGCAGTATTTTTTTACAAATAAAAAACTGCACAAAAAAAAAAACTGCAGTATTTTTAATACAGTAAAAAAACTGCACTATTTTATACTACATAAAAAAAAATTAAGCAACTATCAAAAAGGAACTTGTGACGATAATAGGCCACCCTTCTTGTTACAATTCAGAAACAAAAATTACATGGAAAATCTAGGACCAAAATTGAGCAATAACAATTCACTTTATAACAACATATATAAATCCATACATTCGACATGTAATTATATATGCGAATACCTAGAGTGTCATCTCTTTCTAAAACATGCATAATCACAATAAAAAGAAATAGATTCACGTATATATACATTAATTAATTAAAGGGTACAACCTGGCTCTGATACCAATTGTAAGGAAAAATTAACTAAAACCGCAGCGGAAGGCGAAAAGTAGATTTTCGTATAGTTTAAAATTTTTCTAAAGATTTGAACCTTAACCCTTTAATTAATTAAACACAAATATAGGGTTAGAGTTAAATACCTCTTGTCGCGTGATCCGATTGACTTACGTCGATGGTAATCCGCAAGATCTTCAATCCTAGCACGTACGTGAATCACCTAGGAGCGTGGTCTCCCTTTTTTCTTTGAATTGCTTACCTGAGAATGGATGTATGGAACTTCTGATCCTGATCTTCAATCCCAAAACACCAAGAGCCTAGAAAAATAGTTCCGGTTACTTTTGAATTCACAATCGATATGATTGGAACTCGCGTAACCCTAAATCGAAAGTGTGCACAAAACCTTTTGATGTTAAAGGCTTGCAAGTGTACTATCGAATGAGAACTTATTTTTCTTTTTCTCTCTTGGCCGAAATTCTATGTGTATTGAGTAAGATTTTTATTTTTCAAAGCAAACAAAAATCTCTCTCACTCAAGCTTCTTGGTGGCCGAAATTTATCACCTTATATTTATAAGGTGACCGAAATTTCTCCTTCTCAAAATAGGGTTGGCCGAATTCTTTGTGTAGGAAATCTAGGGTTGGCCAATTTCCTTACTTGAAAAGGAATTGTGCTTTTCCCTAATTCCAATCAATCTAAGAATCCTAACCCTTATAGGACTAGGGTGGCCGAATTCTTTGTGTGGTATGGAGTGTATGTGGACTTAATCCTTATCACATTAGGACTCCTATCACTTAAAAGAATTCTAACCCTAATCCAACTCATAGTATTTTAGTTACTGATCAGGAAAAGATTTTGATTTAAACTATTAATTAATTAAATAATTAATTAATTTCCATTTAATCAAAACAATAAAATAAAATAATATCTTGGGCTATTTTATTAGCCTTGCCGCCCACACCATATATATATGGGCCTAATATTATTTTTCTTATTTTATTTAATCCATTAGACTTTAAATAAAAGCCCACATGTGAACCAGACTTATTCTTACTAAAAGAAACAAGCCCACATGTCTCCTTTTAATATATTAATATAATAGAGTAGCCCATTAAATAAATAATAGACATATTATATTCTTAATATATTAAATGCAATTCTAGATGGACCCATAAATTGGTCCGGTAGAATATATCAAGTGATCCATGCAAGTACGTGTGGATTGTGGATCTTGGCGGCCTATCTAAATTTAAGCTTCAATAGTTATAACCTAATCACAATCAACAAATGATTCACTTAGGTCCGATCTATTAATTTTAACTCATTCCACTAAAGAGCTAAAATTGAACTCTTAAATAAAGATAGAATAAGGAGATGTTTCTCATTCATACCCTAGACAATCTTATAGGAGACGGTGTATCCTCGTGAATAATATCAATAATCGCCAAGAGCTCATAGACCGCCTATAGCTCTCCAAGTTACCATATTTCCTCATATGACCACATTTTGAACTTGGATATTTTGATTTGTCCAGAAGCCATGTCTTCAATAATCATTATTGAAAACTCAATGTTGAGATTTAATATCCAATACCTCAAAACATCCATATGATGATATTATACTCTCAATTAATAAATGGAGCCATGATGTCCATATCTATAAATGAAGTCCTCTATCGATTAATAAATGAATACCACCAAACTATCGAGGATAGATTATGCTATATAATCTTACTCATTGATAGCTCAAATGATAACACTTGCAACCAAAAGTCCATCATTTATCTCAGGATTAAGATCGACTCTCCGATTGTCCTAATAATGAAAAGACTTATATCTAGTGACGGTTCTAGATAAAGTATTTCACTGTGATCCTGTTCAATGCACCCATTGTACTAGATTCTTTTACTCGAAAACCTTTCGATGATTTTAGACTCATCATAACTCATTTGATCCCACTCAAATGCTAGTAAAAGAATTCTACAACTTTATCAAGATAGAGGTGCCCAACCTTTAACTTAAGTTGTGAACGTTATTCAAGACTAACTAAAGAATTGTGTCTACCTCACACATATCCGGATGTATGAACTATTCTTCATTTCTCATAGTCTTTTGACCTTATGATTATTTACCTTGACAATTATAATAATAAATGCTATAAGTATTTGTAAGAATCAGAAAACACTTTATTAATATGAAAAGATTGTCATTTACAATATTACACTCTTGCTATTGAGCATAATCCTAACAAAACAATCAAGTGGATTGGTCACTTTTGAGGGCGACAGTATTCCAACTAATGAGAAGTGGTGTCGCCAATGGTTGTAGTGCAACTCTTGGATGTTTCCTCATTTATGAGGTTTTACCACATTAAAAAAACCTTTGTGTTGATTTTTTTTCGTTTATTGAATTCGTTTACTTTACATTTAGTAGTTATTATGTATTGTTATATTTGTTGTATTTGTTACTACTAACCATCTTGTGAAGCTTTTTGGTGTTTGTTTTTAAGAGTGCTTTGATAGATTGTTTGTGCAACAATCAAAGTCCGAAAAAGTTGTCGAAATTGGGTCCAAAATATTCACACCCCCCCCCCCCTCTAGGTTGCTATATATCCATCTTGGGAAATTTCAATTGGTATCAGAGCGGGTCACTGAAGGTACTCTGTGTGATCTCGGGGTTTTAAGATTAGATTTTGAGCTATGAGTGATTTGATGCCTGAAGATGCTTCTAGTGCTAGGCCTCCACTTTTCACAGAGTGGTAACTACTTCTTTTGGAAAAATAAAATGAAAGCCTATATTAGATCCATCAATGATAAAGCATGGATGAGTGTGAGTGATGTAGAAGAGGAAGAGGAGACCTCAAATGATCGAGAATATACTAGCAATTACATTGCTCACCCGGCTATATATAAAAGAAAATTTGTGGATAATAGTGAAGACTCCTCAATTAATGAGGAAAATGAATACTCTTCAAATTGTGAAGATAATGAAGTCTCCTCCAACCATGAAGAGATCAAAGCTTCCTCAAATCATGATGAAACAAGATCCTTCAACTAACTAGTGAAAATGTTAAGAAGAATGATGAGAATAACAAGTTGAAGTTGATCAATGCCAATTTGGTGGTAATAATCAAAGCTCTCGACAGTGAAAATAAAATTTCTTTGAAGTAGATAAGCAAGCAAAGTGAAGTCAACAAGAAACATGAAAAGACCATACAAGAGTATTTTTCGAAGATGGAGGAAAGTGCTCAAGAGCTAGATGATTTAAATGAAGACTTTACTATGAAGATACTTATCTTGGAAAAGGAGATTGAGCGAAGAGAGAACACTTTGGCTATCATAAAAACCAAGGAGTGTGAACATATTGATGAAATCAAAGCACTCAAAGAGTATATAAGTGGCATGGCAATTGGAGCTATTAAGTTTGATAAATTTATAAAGCTTGGAAAACGTCATGGAGAAATAATTGGCTTGGGATTTGTAGAAGAAGTAAAGAAGACTCCTACAACTAAGAACAATCCAAGAAAGTCTAAGAAGAAGGAAAACTCAACTACTACCCCTTCCAAGATCAAAGGCAAAGACAAGAAGCGTTATGGATTTTCTCAATCAACTTCTGAACCAAAGCGTGCACACCCAAAAAGTATTTTTTCTAAATTCATTCTGGTTTGTCATTATTGTAATGTGGTTGGTCACATTAAGCCTAAGTGTTTTGAATATGTTAGGCAATGCAAATTAGGAAATGTGAAACATGACAAATATGTTGAAAAGTTACCTAAGCATTCTCTTAAGCATGAGTTTTAGTCTAGAGCTAAACATAACATCTCTAAGTTTATCCTGGTTTGTCATATTTACAATGTTGCAGGGTATATCAAACCTAAATGCTACAAATATATTAGACAATGCAAACTAGGGAATGAGATGCATGCTAGTGAGATGACAAGACTTCCTTTAGTTGTTTCTAAACATTTTAAGGCATTAGAGACTATGCATGATAAACATGTTAATGAAAAGAAATCAACAAGGAAAGTTTGGGTTAAGAAGAATAATATGCATGCTAGTGAGATAAATAAATCTTCTTTGAAAGTTTTTAGTAGACTAGCAAAGTTCTGATGCTTTAGACTAAGCAGGTAGTGTGCGGGTAGGGACCCGCGCACCTACCAGCGCACTGCAGCCTCTCTTCTTGCTTCTTTTAGCTTGTTTTTCGCCTGAGTTCTCCGCATTCTTCTCCAAGACTAGAATTGCACCTATTGCCTGCAAACATAATAAAATAGCCTATAAGACACAAAAACGTGCTCAAAAACAAGACAAAAAGACAAGGAATGAGGACCAAAATATATAACAATTTTGGCGCAATCAGTGGGTAAGTTTAGTTTGCCATATTAGTTGTTAATTCTCAAATCAAACCATTGAACTTTACTTTTCCACACTTTTAGTATTTTACCTTGTATTTGATCATTACTACCCTAAGATCCTTGTGGAACAATCCTCGTTTATAGCAATACTAGTTTTTAAACTTTTGAGCACATTGCTAGACACTTTTATAAATATCTTTTGACTTGCATACTTAGATCACAATTTATGCGCGTTCAAAATGGCGCCGTTGCCGGGGATCAGTGTGTGTAGTTTTGGTTAGATTTAGGACTAATATTAATAGTTTAATTAGTTGCTTAAGTTTTATTAGTTTCTTTTTATTTCGTTTGTAGTTTCAGTTTTTGCTGTCTCAGTACTTTCTCAAGGATAGAGCAAAGAAGTAGTACATGGCATTGAGCCCGGGATCTCTAGTCACATGGGGTCAAGTGTGCCAGACATCTTACTACAAATTCTTTATAGCAGCCAAGGCAAAAGATTTGAGAATCAAGATTGCAACCTTTTGTGAGGAAGACGACGAGCCTTTACATAAGGTTTGGGAGAGATTTCAGATCTTACTTGCTCAGTGCCCACCACATACATACCTAGAAGAGCTAAAGGCTACATTCTTTTATAGTGGTCTCAGCTCTATCACTCAGATGATAGTTGACAATAAGTGCGGAGATACCATTGCGGATAAGAGAGCTGTTGAAGCCTATGAGATTTTAGACAAGCTGGCACATAATTCACAGCAGAGAACATCAGGTAGTATGACATGGGGTAAGTATGAGGTAGATGAAGACACCAAAATGGCATTCGAGATGTCTCAAATGGCCAAAGAACTACAATCAATGAAAGAGTACATGAGATCTATGAACAAGCTGACTCAAAGTGCCAATCAATTGATTAGAAATGGAATGATAGAGGGATGTAAATGATATAGACGGAAATTCAGGTCAACAAGAGGAATCCTAACCTTTGGGAGGTTTTTAAAGGAAAAGAAATGACATGTATTCCAATTCTTACAACCCAGGGTAGAGGAACCACCCAAATTTCTCATGGACTGACAACAACAACAACAACCATAGTTTTAACAACCGAGGGTATAACAACCAATCAAGTGGTAGTTCGAACAATTAATGGAACAATCCTAGCAACAATCAAACAGGAAATTTCAACAACAATGCCAGTCCAATTCCTATCAACCAAGAAACAAATCCTTTGAGGATGAAATGAGGGAATTAATGCAAGCTTCTAGGCAAGCGTCACAGTCCATCCAAGTGACTCAAAGGTCAGCATGCCAGAATTTGAACAATTACATATAAGCTAATGACCAGAGAGAGAATTGTGTGGAAGCCTCCATTCGGAATCATGAAGTTCAGATAGGACATATGGCAGAAGCCTGGCAAAGGCAAGAGAAAGGTAAGTTCCCAAGTCAGCCTGAACAAGCAAAATCTATGACTCTTCTTCGTAATGGTAAGATACTAAACAGTTGAAGCAAAAAGAAGATTTTTGATGATGAGGAGAGAACTCAGGAGTAGTACAAGAGTGAAGATAAGGCAGAAAAAACAGAAAAGATTGAGGTGACAAAGCCGAAAGAAAGGCCACAGCTTCACAAGTCTCCTAACTCATATGTCTCACTAATACCATTTCCCGGTTGATTGAAGAACTCTAAACTTGAGAATTCCTATCAAGATATATATGATGTACTTTCCAAGGTGAATGTCAAATTGCCGTTGTTAGATGCTATACAAAAGACGCTCGCCTATGGGAAATTTTTCAAGGAGCTTAGTAAAGATAAATAGAGATTCAGACATAGAAAACATGAGTGCCTCAATGAGAATGTTAGTGATGTTATTCAGAAGTTAGCTCATATATGAAGGATCCGAGGAGTTTCATCATCAATATCACAGTTGGTGGTGAAAACCAAGTGAGAGCAATGCTTGATTCAGGCGCAAGCATTAACTGCTCTTTTCAATCTACAAAAAGCAGAGTTTGAACGAACTAAAGCCTAATACCATGTCCTTACTATTAGCCGACTCATCTTCAAGAAACCCTTAGGCGATTGTGGATGATGTCCTGATCCAAATAGAAAAGTAAATTATTCCGACAGTTTTTGTGGTGATAAACATGGCTGAAGGGCAAAATGAGACAGATGTAAAGGTTCTCCTAGGTTATCCTTTCATGGCTACAACAAGAGTCATCATTGTTATGTATGCAGGGAAGTTGACAATGAAGGTAATGGTCGAGATAGTTGAATTCAAAATCTTTGATTCTTTGTCTTATCCAGTTGGCTCACATGATTGCTATACAATCAATGTGATAGAAGAAGTGGTGGATGAGGCAATTGAGAAAGAGTTTTCAAGGGAAAATATTGATGAGATTTTAGTGTGGGGAAAAGAAGTTGTTGAAGAGAAACTAAGAAGTGAACAAAAAAATAGGTTGAAGACCTAGAGCAAGCAGAACCAGTAATTGGAAAGCATTCTAGAAGATCTGATTTTAGAGAAGCTTGTGCCACAAGATGAGACACGTCAGAAGTTAGAGTTGAAGCCTCTCATTTTAGACTTGAATTATGCAATTTTGGGATGAGAAGAGACCTTCCGATGATTATAGCAGCTGAATTTGATAAAGACTAAGAGAAGAAATTGATAGATGTTTTGAATGAGTACATGGGGGCTATTGGGTGGACCATTGATGACATTAAAGGAATTAGCCCCACAATATGTATGCATAAGATCCTTTTGAAGGAGAACACAAAACCGACAAGGGAAGCTCAACGAAGGTTGAACCCGATTATGCAAAAGGTGGCTAAGAAAGAGATTTTAAAGCTCTTGGATGTTTGGATTATCTACCCTATCTTAGACAGTAAATGGGTAATCCCCATCCATGTGGTACCAAAAAAATTAGGAATTACAGTGGTGCAGAATGAGAAGAATGAACTAATTCCTTAGAGGCTCCAAAAAGGGTGGATGAGGTGCATAGACTTTAGGAAGTTGAACTCAGTAACAAGAAAAGATCATTTCCCCTACCATTCATTGATCAGATGTAAAAGATTTTAGCAGGCCACAGTTATTACTGCTTCCTAGATAGTTATTCGGGATAAAACCAGATAGCTATTGCACCAGAAGACCAGGAGAAAACTACCTTTACATGCCCATTTGGGACATACGCATATAGGCGGATGCCTTTCGGGATATGCAATGCCACATGAACATTTCAAAGGTGCATGGTGTCTATTTTCTCATATATGGTGGGCAACATCATCGAAGTTTTCACGGATGATTTCTCAGTGTTCGGAGATTCTTTCAACCTATGCCTCCACAATCTATCACTCGTGCTTAAAAGATGCCAAGACAATAACCTACTGCTTAACTGGGAGAAATGTCACTTCGTGGTACAACATGGTATAGTGCTCGGGAACATAATCTCCAACAAGGGAATTGAGGTTGATAAAGCTAAAGTTAAGGTTATAATGAACCTACCGCCACCAAAGACCGTGAAAGACATCAGGTCATTTCTTGGGCATGCTAGGTTCTACATGCAGTTTATAAAATACTTCTTTAGGACCGGAGGCCCTTATATATGTTGCTTCCGAAGGACAAGGAATTCGAGTTCAATGAAGATTGCACGATAGCTTTTGAGACACTGAAGGAAGCACTCACTACAGCTCCAGTCATAGCCCCTCCTAATTAGGATTTACCATTTGAATTGATGTGTGCTACATCGGATTACGCATTGTTAGGTTTTTGAGTCATTTTGGCATAATTCCATATCAAAATAATATTTACTTTGTATTGATTAGTTGTCTAGGCTCATTGTGATTCAAGCTTCAAGGAAGAATTGACAACTTTTCAAGCAAAGTGGAGTCTTCAAGAGGAGCAAGCTTTATTGCACATCAAAGGTATATTTAGACGTCTTTCCACTTGCAAGGCTTTTAGGCATGCACATATACACACACACATACATTGCATCCATATGTGTCCCTGCATCATTATGATCAACGGGTATAACACATAAACACAAATATTATTGTATTCACATGCATTAGATTTAAATTGACAAATTTTGTAAAATTGCATGTTCTAGGATTATATCTAGGAAATTGCATACTTGTGTGTTTTTGTGTTTGTTTGTTTGTGTTTTATTGATATTAGACTTGAATATGTTTTTATATTAGTCCTTATTGAGTTCCAAATGTTTCGGTTACTCATTCATTCGAGTTTCGAGTTGGAAGTTACGAAACTTTTTGTGTGTTTAACGTTCATGGTTTTCGTCTTAATATATTGAGTTGATTTCCATATTTTTTGTGAAAGTTTTATTGACGTCCACGTCCATGAGAGAGTTACGGTTCATAATCTGAAAATGGATTAGAATTTAGAGTTCGGAGATCGAATTACGGTCGAAGAACGCGAGAGGAGTGCAAGGGATGCACTGAGTGGCAAAGTGCCACTTCACCCCTCCTCCCGTGGAGGCATGTGAGCCTCAAGGGATAGGGACCTTGTTGTCCCTGTAGAGCTCATGCGCCTCTATGGTAGCTGATGTGGAGAGGTTTAACTTGCAACCCAAGCTCCACGTCACGACACCTCACTTTGCCTCTCTTTCTTTCATTTAAATATCCCCCCCCCCCCCCCCCCCCCTCTCTTATTTTCATTTGAAGAAGAAAAAGTGCAGAAAATTTTCTTAGGATTCTTTCAACTTCCAAACAACATATCTTTCTCATTTCTTATATGATTTGAGTGATTCTAGTTGGAGAATCTTCATATTGGAGTTGTCTATTATCTTCAAGCAAGTTTGAATTCTTTTGTTCAAGTTTTGTGGTGGTTCTACACCAGATTTCGGAACTGCACGTTTTCTCAAGGTATTGATCTATTCTTTATGTTTTGATCTTTAAAGTCTTCGACTACCTTTGATTTTCTTCTTCAATATGTGTATGCTACTTGAAAATTAGCTATTGAGAGATAGAGTTTCAATTTTAAGCTAGTAGAGCTTGATTAGAGACTTGTATGTGAGTTAGGTTTTTTTAAATCTATGTTTTCACATGTTTATGTGTTGTATTGTGACTAGCTTTTTATCAAGGGCTATTTGTGCGTCAAATTGATTGTACTATGATGATTGATAGCCTTTACATGTGCTAGTTTTCTTTAATTGAACATATTTAGGAATAAAACGATTTATTGAATATTTGGAGCCTATTAGGATTTAATTGATATTTTTTAGAACATATGCTCTAAATTATCGCTAGATGATTTTGTTGATCATATCTTGTGATTCTAGCATTTTTGGTTTGTAGTTCTGAAGCCTTGAATATGTGCTCAATGAACATGTGTCATTTCAAGCTTCAGTAACATGAATGAAATCTAGGTCTTAAGGCATGTGATGACTCGCTTTTTGTGACGTTTCCAAATTGTGAATATCAAAAGTTATCTATACTAAAAGTTTCCTACGCAATGTGCTCTAAACTAGCAAAAGACTAGTAAAGCGGCAAGCGAGGGTATCGATCCATAGAGAGGTGTTATTCGTCAACTGATTCATGTTTTAGTGTTTATTTAAAGCATATGAATAGAATGCGGATGATGTGAGAATGGTGTGTGTGTGTGCAGGAAAATAAAAAGGAAATTAATGCAAATAAAAATAAAAGAATGTGGAGGGGTGAGAATGATAATCAAATGAGAAATAATAAAAGGGGTGGATTGGAGAGATGCAAGATAATGATCACACAATGGGCAACAAGTTCACCATACATAAGTGCATAATAGTGGTTGTTGAGCAATGAATGACATCTAATTAGTTAGGGGCTCGTTCTCATGATTAAGGGATTCCGAAACCAAATCATCTATTATTACAAATCATTTGTTGATTACGGAATACCAAAATCAAATCATTACACACCAAAGGTCATGGATATAGTAATGGTGTCTTAAGATCAAAGACACATTAAGCTCATGAACGTAGAGCCAACCTAAGCATTAAGCACTTCTAATTCAAGTTAAAGGGTTGTTCTTTCACTTGAGAGATTTGAGACACAAATCACTCCCCAAAGGTCATGGCTAGAGCACGTGTGCCTCCAATCCCTACCATTAAGCATATGAACATAAAGCCAAAACCTATTCTAGCACGATCATGCATAAACAAGTTTCATCTATTCTTAGGAGCTAAGTGATTATGGTTATACCCGGATTGGTCATCCATAGAGGTACAACTGAAATCCACATACACTCAAATCCATCCATACAATGCATTTTGATATTCCAAAGATATACACACACAAATGGGATATTTAATTACAACTACTCCTATAATTAAGTTAATCTACTCCTAATCCCATCCATAAGCACATAACAATTTCCAATCTCCACACACATGCATTTCAAGACAAAAGATTACTCAATGATATCAAGAATAAATCAAAACCCAAATGAATATAAAACAACCAATATATATTGAGCACAAATATAAGTTTACAATATTTCCAAAGTGAGGATTACACATTCAAGAAAACAAGAAATACAAATGGTGTCGGATGTGTAGAAATGGTTGGTGGTGTGCTTCCCATGGAGGAGAACCTCCACGGGAGCTTTGGAATCTTCTCTCTCTCTTGATTGATGAAGAAAAATGAAGAAGATGTTGAAGTGCAACTGCTGCTCTGTTTTTGTGTTAAGAGAAGAGAGGAAAGTGGTGTATTTATAGTTAGGGAAAGTTTGGGGACAAATTGGGGTGCGAAAGGACCATTTTGGCCCTTCCAAGCTCCGAGGCGAGCTCCGAGGAGAGTGAAATGGTTGCCTCGTAAGTCTCCTTGCCTGCTGTGATGTTTGGGTAGAGGTTAAGGCGAGTGGTGAGGCGAGTGAGGGTTGGTCGCCTCGCTAGGTCGCCTCGCACACTGGTATGGAATTTTCTGCTTCGTGCACTAGTTACTCAAACAGCCATAACTTCCTTTAGAAAACCCGGAATCGCAATCCGTGAAATGTTTTGGAAACTAGACTTCCGGGACTTTCTGAATATACAAGGAGCTCAACATGGTTCGATCTGAGGAGGTAGTTATGTCCTCCACAAGTTGAACATTTAGCACAAGCCTATATAATTTCAGCCTAATAAGTTTTGCTCATTTTAGCTTCCCAACTAATCTTTTAAGCTCAAAACCTTGAAATGGGAAATATGTACCTACACAAGGCTCAACAAACACTTATATACAAAAATACGTCCGAAAACGAGAACAAAAGCAAGGAAATGGGGACCTCAATCAGATACATATATCGTCCGATCAGCATGTTTTTGGTGTTTTGCATGCTCTAGATTTTTGTTCATTTTTAAAGAACTAGACAACATTGATTTATTTACTTTGATGCTTATGTCTAGTTCTTCATGAAGTGTACCTAATCCATACATTTCATATGTACTGAAAATACTATATAGCGTGTGTCTACTAACCTAGAGGGGGGGTGAATATGTTTTAGTAGATTCATTACCAACTTTTTGACTTAATCAATTTTAATAGTCCTACCCCATATTAGCAATCAACCAATCCAACATAAACATGCAGAAAACAATAAAAACACAAGGATTGATTTACGTGAGAAACCCTCCAACTGGGCAAAACTCACGGGCTATCCTTCTAGCCGCATACGGTCCTCAAATCCACTATTTGAATGAAAGTTTACTCAAGTCACACCTACTTGGTCACTAACCCTTTCACTCTACCCAACGGGCCTTTAATAGTGATTCTATACCACAAGCTTGCACACTAATCCACTTAGTCACAAAGCTTAACAATCAATGAAGAGGTTAAACAACCTATGTGAATATGTAAAAATATTCTAACATGCAATTAATGCTAGGCAACACTAAATGCTTATCTAAGGATTTAAAGATGTCAATGAGTGCAAATCATAGATATCAATATCTAAATGCAAATGCATGAAGAATTAGCTAGAAGGGTAAAATCGTCATAAATGCTAGCTATCAATGAACATACAATCTTAACCAACAAACATAATCACAAACATACTCAAATCATGCTAAACCAAATAAACATGCAATTAATTAACAAATAATTGCTAACCCTAGGTAAACAAGAACATAGAGATGAAAAGGAAGTTCTAAGACTTGTTTGATTACCTAGTCAAGAAGAGCATGAAGACCCATGAAGAATATATGCAAGAAAAGAGCTTAGATGCATATGTGTATGAGTTTGGTTGAGTAAAAAGGACTTCTTGGAGCTCTCTTTCTCTTGGATTTACTTTCTCTCACTTAGGGATATATTTTCATAGCTCTATGTCTAAATGGTGGAGAAGAAGATGTATTTATAGGGACCAAAAAATGAGCTGGTGTGAAATACCCGAAATGCCCAGTTCGGGTGAAAAAGGTGACATGCAAGGCAACATGAGCAAATCGCCTTGGAAGTCGCCTAAGACACTGTGAGAAAACACGTTGCCTGAGGTGAAATGTAAGGCGACATTCCCAAGTCGCCTATGAAGTCTCCTTACACACTGGAGGAAAAATACACGTCTAAGGCGACATTGGAGGCGACATGCACAAGTGGCCTTGCATGTTGCCTAACACACTGTGGGAAAAACTTAAGTCTAAGGCGACTTGTCATGCGACATGTACAAGTGGCCTTGCATGTCGCCTAACCCATTGTGCAGCCCATCAACTCCAAAATGTAAAAAGTGTGTGTGTGCAACCATACATGCATGTCAATACAAAAACATAGAATGTGAGTGTGTGCAACTAAAACCTCTTCAAAGAGAATTAAACATGTGATATACCTTTGAAGTGCTCTTGAGAGAGATGATGTCCTTGAAGCTTGATCACACCCAATGAGGCCTAATTTACCCTTACAAAATTAATCCCCAATGTGGTTTGTCAACGAAATAAGCCAATCAAAATATGAGGAACTTACATGTACATGCATCATTTGTGTGATGTAATATTATTTTGGATTATAAACTAGAAAATCATACATTGTGTGCTAATTGATCATTTCTAGTTTCCATATGATATATTGATCACATATTCTATGTTGCATATGTTTGCACTAGCATAAATTAATCACATTATAAAGTCCTTGTAAAAGACAATGAAGTCTTAACTAGGACAAAGGTCCGAATTGTTAAGCAAGAAGTCTTGGCTAGGACAAAGGTCCGGATAGTCAAGCAAGGAAGTCTTAACTAGGACAAAGGACCAGATAGTTAAGTAAGAAGTCTTGACTAGGACAAAGGGTCTGGATAGTCAAGCAAGGGAAACTTTCTAGAGACATGAGATGTGTCTTGCATAGAAAGTTGGCTATGTCTATTTCATTAGAAGGCTTGAGGGTTTGGTAGAAGTTATGTCAAACAGAGTGAAATACAACTAAAGGTGTGTCTAATACAACCTAGAGGAGGGGGGAGGGGGGGAATGAGTTTGTTAATAGCCAAATTTGGCTAGGGACCAAAGGGAAATTTTTCACCCTCTAAACCTGGCTCCATACCCAAGGTCATCCACCAGGAGACCATGTTACCCGAAGCCGAGCTACGATACCGCCCCACATGAATAAGGACGGGCTCTAGAAACACCCGGAGTAGAGCCCGGCTCTGTCAGATCAAGCCCGCATCATCGAACCTGAAACCAGGAAATCCCCCCGAAGTCGGGATTACCTTGCAATTACTCCAGAAGCTCGCCTATACCTCGCTGACATAGTGGGGTGCCCGTAGGAGGCCGCACCTAGCTCCAAAAGATCAAAGGAGGCCAGACCTAGCTCCTGGCTAGACTAAACTCCTGAATATCGGGGCTAAGACACTGATCGACCTCACTATCTGATATACCTCACCATAATATACATCATATTCAACGACCCGTATGGGGGAACATGCTAAACCTGAAGACACACAGAATCATATCTTAAGATGTTACATACGTATAGAACAAGTAATAAAGTCCGAGTAGGAAACAAATTGATCTCCACCAAGATATCCTCAACTCAACAATTAACTCAAAGTCAATGACATTTAAAAAATCCCGTCCGATAAGGAGGGAAGGGATGGAGAAAATCAAGGGGAGAATCAATTAGTTTAACTTATGAAGACAATGTATAAAAGAAGGACTTCGGCCTTCAGAAAGAAGAGACTACTTTTCGACAGGCATACGACAACAACCCTACTACACCTTAGAGAGATTAAGAGCTATTGAGAAATATTTGTAAACGATACACCATTCATAAGAATAAAGAAAAAAATTCGTTCTCTTTTGTTCATTCTCTTTTGATGGTATTGATAATAGTATTTTCTTTGTCATTTTTAACTAGCAGTGACTAGAATACATTCTACCTTGACCACCACCTCCGTGGTAGTGGTTTTGAGGGTGTTAATTGAGATTTCTCACCCCGAGTAAAATTTCCGTTAACAGAGTTATTAATCGATTATTACCAATTTATCAATTAGTCACACTACAAGAAAAAAAGGATATTGGGATGCTTTTTTTTCGTCCCAATAGCTCGAAATTCGTCCCTATAGACCTATTGGGACGAAAACAATTCGTCTCAAATTCCGTCGCCTCAGGTGGGTCGCAATAGCCTCATTGAGACGAAATTCAAATTCGTCCCTAAAGAGTGCCTATTGCGACGAAATAGAAATATTGGGACTATATTTTAGATTTCGTCCCAACAGCTTTCGTCCCTAGAGAGGAAGAGAGAAAAAATAATTCAACATCTTATCTTGAACTCATCACCCATCCACCCTACACCTCGACACACACTAGCACACCCCATCCATTATATCCCCTCCACCAACGTACTTGTTGGGTCTTGAACTCCTGACCCCAGCGTGAGTGGTAGCCTTTACCACCAAACCAAATGTTTTAATTTGTTATTATCTGCACAATATTTATATATAATCTATAAGGTTGTTAAATTTCAATTAATTATTTTAAATCAAAATCTTATTGGAAAAAACAATTGTTTGATCAATTTAAATTTTATTCCACTAATAAAATTTTTAGATTTCAATGACGGTTATGCACATCCCTTCCACACCTAGTGGTTAAATTTCGAGTCATACCATACGTATTTTACAAGCATGTGTGTTGAGTTTTCTCTCGGTTTGTGAGAGCATCCTTCTCTTCGGTTGTGATAGTTGTACTTCATATATAACCTCTCCCCGATAGTGGGAGTAGTAATCTGGGTTGTGCTTGTATAGTCTAATTAATCTCGTCAGGTCCCGGAAGTAGCTGTATTTCAAAAAAATAAGATAGACATATTATAAAATTTTAATTTCTATTGGGACGATTATTTTTCGTCTTTTTGCTTTCGATGGTGTAGAGCTCAAAATATTACACTACACAACTTCAACTTTGATAAATAATGCAAAACTATTTATATATAATGTAAATATGTTATTAAATTTGTTTTTTTTTATTAAAATTAAAATTGTTTTGAACAAAATTTTTAAAAATTATTACTAGATAATTTAAATTGATTCCAGTAATCTTTATAATTATTCTGTATAATATAAAAATGGCTATTAAAAATAAGTGAGGAACATGAATGGTGGTCAATATAGATATCCTTGCTTTTGGTGATGAAAAGTAAATTTGCACTTAAACCATAATTTCTTGTAGTAGGATTTCAAAAAAAAGTTATGTATGGTGTTGTTTTACCATATGAACATCCAAAAGACTCAAACATGTAGTCAATTAGTCATACACTAATGTATACATAATTAAAAAAAAAAAAAAAAGAGTAATGTAAGCATAAAAACATTCATTTTCCTTGGCATATATGGCATCAATTCTGTCATAATACAACCCAAGCATTCTCTGATACCAATGTTGATTCACATGAAAGCAAAAATGAAATCTACGCGACTGTATCACTAAAAGTTTAGAAGTTGGATAATGATCACAGGACCGAAAGGTTCCTTTTGATGATCACAATGCAAATATCCATACTAATGTGATCCACAGGTTTGGGTATTAATGGAGAAGAAAGCACAAACATGAATAGCAAATATCTCTTTAAGATTTCATTCTTTGATTTTCAATCTCTTTGTTTTATGTGTTTTTGCACACACACAGGACACAGCACCCCTCACTCTTCTGTGTACCATCTACATTATGGTTGTTTATATTTCTTTTTCTTTTTTTTTTTGATAAACATTATGTTTGTATTTCTGGACACCTCTTTCTACTGCAGAGGGCAGTAGCTTTATTTTTTTGAAATGCATCGGCATGAGCAGTTATTTATTTAAAATGCTCATTTTGGTGGCCCAAAGTCTAACACTTGGTATCAGTTATGTCTAAGGTGGTATGAAAATCTCATGACATCGAATCCTAGGGTTATTATTCATTAATTTTGAAGATATTAATAGCTTCCTTAATACTAGTCCACTGATCAGTCAATACATCATATCAATTCACTAAAATCTTAATCTAATCGATATAAATTGATACAGCCTGTATGTAAAGCATATAAAGGTACTGATTAGATATTGTAAGATCATAAACATATATATATATATATATATATAAGCATGTATGTATGCAATTATTTGTATTGGGAACAGTATCAAGGCCACAATATTTAGAATGCCCCAGATTTGTCTAACTAGCATGTCTTTCTTGTGTCTTGGGAATTTGTTTTATACGTCAATTCTAGATACTGCTATCACGGTCAAGACAAATCAATCTGCACAGAGAGAGAGAGAGAGAGATAACATTGTTTTCTAATAAATTTTTCTGTTCTTGTGTTTTAAATGGGTACAAATAGCTGGAATTGGGTAATTAATTAAATAAAACTCATTGTGCTTTGACTTGGACAGGCACATGTGTGTGCATGTCTGTATACATATTACTAACTGCATTAATTTATGAATACATACAAACAAGAGTTAATTAAAGGAAGAAATCAGATTTTTGTAAGAAATTACTTATAATAATATTCAGAGAGAAATTAATTCATGATAAAAAAGAAAAAGAAAAAGAAAAAGAAAGAAAGTAATAAAATGATGATGACTAGCTACTAGTAAAAACATGGAAGAAGAATAGTTTACCTGGAATGATGAAGCTGTGCAATTGGGAATATTATCATCTTCTGTTTATATAATAAATATATAATTGTTGGTGAATGAATGATTGAAGCTGCAAGATGACCTGATGGAACCATATCTATCAACTAATTAGGTTTCAAGTGATCTCTTGTCTAACCCAAAATCCCTCAGAGACCCTAAAAAAAAAACTATATTTCTTTTTCATTATTTTTTCTCAATTTCTGGAAAGAAAGGGAAAATTAATTAGTTGTTTCAACAAATCAATCCAAATATCCTCATAAATTGCTAAGAAAATCCTCCTCCTGATCTAAGAAAACTAAATATAAGGAAAAAGGAAAAGAAAAGAAGAGAAGAGAAGAAATAGTTAAAAAAAAAAGGGAATATGTATATAATATTTGTACTATTATTAGTATATGTATATAATAGCTAGGTTGATTACCAGATCATGCTGGCAGCTTCAATCTCTCAAACCAACATAGCAAACAACAAGGGTTTGAGGTTTGGCCTTTGTTGGAAATTTTGAAGAAACCACGAAGGAGGGCATGCATGTTTTGGGATGGCAAATCCTCGTGATTTCTTCTTCTGCTTCTTCTTCTCTCTCTGTACTGTGTCATAGAGAAAGAGTAAGAGTATTTAATGGTGGGTTTTGGTTCTATTGCTTCCTTACAGCTATTGACATTGACCTCATCTTTTAGACTCTCTCTCTCTCTCTCAAGATTTACATGACTAATTATACATAAAAGAAGGCTGCAGTGAAAAGGGGACCAGCTGAGTGACTTAGTTTAACTCAAGTTAACTTGTTAAAAGTGGTGTTAATAAATCTCTGTAAATATGATGATTCATACGCGTTGTCAACTAAAAGTGTATAGAATTGGAACTAACTGAAAATAACATTATCAATAACATATACTTTATTAATATATATTTTTAAAAGACATAGTTTAGTACTTTACTAAAAGGGATATATACATATATATATATATATATATATATATATATATAAGGGTCTGACTATATCAACTTAAATTTCTGACTCAATTTTGACTTCAATATCTTAACCATTGAATTAAATAGCACATGAGCAGATGAGTGATTGAGATATTGAAATCAAAAAATTGAGTCAGAAATTTGAGTTAGTAGCCTGACCCATCTTCTCTTCGGTCCAATTATAGATCCCTTCTAAAGAAAGGTATCTGGCTGATTGGCGAGAACTCTCGGCAGGACTTTTGACTCGATAATTGGTTGAGGGTTCCCATTTTAGAGTTTTTAGGTATTCTAGATTATTTAGCTAATCCGCTCCGAGCGAGGGTCTCGGATTTTATTCAGGAGGGTAAACGGGTGCTGGATGATTGTTTCCGAGCACACTTCTCGGATCCGTGTTTTCGAATTGATCATATTGTGATTTCTCCTGTTGTGGATTCTCTGGTTCGGGCTAATTCTCAGGATTGTCGTGTTTCTTTCAAGGCAGCTTATTCCCAATTGTTCCGTGATATTTCGCAGGTTGTTAGGTGGAGAGATGTTTCGTCCCGTTTTATTCCCCTCTCTCGCTCAACTTTGACCTAGCGTCTTATGTTGAACAGGCTTCCTACTAAGGATCTCCTTTGCATGTCTGGGTTCCAGTTGGCTTCTCGTTACAGTATTTGTGGGGTTAGTAGTGAATCAACAGATCATTTTTTTCTTTATTGTCCCTTAGCGGTTGCTCTTTGGGAGGTTGTTTTCACTGCTTTCCAGAGACGTGTCTCTACCGAAGCTTGGCAATCCTTCTTCTTGTAGGCTATGCCAGTTCCTTTAGTGAGCATGTTAGGATTTTATGGAAGGCGTCTATCCATGCAGTGATTTTGAGGGTGTGGACTGCCCGTAATAAGTGGATCTTTAAAGAAAAGTCGGTGGACTTTAGATCCGTCCTCTCTCTAGTTTGGCGAGCGGTTTCAGAGGCTAATCGCCTGGAGATTGGTTATATGCGTAATTGTATGAATGACCTTTTGATTCTTCATTGATTTGGCCTTCGAGGTCGCCCTTGTAAAGCTTAGGTGATTAGGAGTGTTGTTTGGTCGCCTCTTGCTCCTGGTTGTATCAAAGTAAATACAGATGGTGCTGCTATGGGCTTTTCGGGGGTTGGTGGTTGTGGTAGTATATTTTGGAACTGTAGATCCTTTGTGAATGGTTGATTTGATATTCCTCTTGGTCAGATTTTCAAGTTTGAGGCCGAGCTTCTGGCGGTCTCGTTAGGCCATTAATTTTGCTTGGGACTATGGGTGGCATCAGATCTGGCATGAGAGCGACTCTTCTTATATGGTTAAGCTTCTTTATTCTCGTTTTGAGATGGTTCTTTGGAGGGTTTGTCAGACGTGGCAGCGCTGCATCTTCCAGATCTCGCAAAAGAATTTTTAGGTTTCCCATAGTTTCAGGGAGGGGAATTAGGTTGCAGATGCTCTTTATAAGCATGGTTTGGAGTTTCAAGCTGATTTTTGGTGGTTCTCCGCCCCGTGATTTTGTTCTTCTTTAGTTGGCAAAGACTATATGTGCCGGGAGTCTTTTCCTTTTTCTTAATACTTTGTTGTTTTTTTGTCGTTCTTTACTTTTCTTTTATCTTATATAGATATATATATATATATATATATATATATATATATATGGATACTGTCTATGAGTTTTTCAGCATATAATCGCTTGCGATGCTTTTTCCCCTTAAGTCAATACAATTTAAATATATATATATTTAAATGATCAATTAACTTATATTTGATAAATAACATATTTATTCATTCAATACATATCCGGTCGGTCAATATTAACCAAAATTATTATATTCTTATCTTTTTTTTAACGAGTCTACCAATAAAGAAGGTTGAAAATAAAAAAAGAGTAATCTCTTATGTTTTTAGAAGACAAAATAGATGAAGTCCATAGAAATAATTTAATATGTATATCTTTTACAACTGTTTTTTTTTAACTACTATTATTTGAGGTTTAAGAGAAAAAGAATATGATTTGAATGCACAATCCAATTAATGTGAGTGTGGGGAGTTTACATTTGATACAACCTTATCTTATCTCCTTTTACAATTGTTACTCGTAAAAGTTTTTTCTTAATGTTTTGTAAGAGCATGAAGTTACCTAATTCATACGATATTTAGTAAACATATGTATATATAGTTCCCTTGGTGTTACAACCTGGAAATTTGCTGCTTTTTTCTTTGTCAAAATAATAATTTCCTGAGGATGGGAACTCAATGATCCTTCAAGCCAATTATAGAAGATTCTACATTATAATGAAAGATTTTTCTTTAATAAAAAAAGAAAAAAAAAATATCATCATCAATTAGGGTTTCTTGACCTCTCTACTTCTTCCCCTTGATTTTGACGGTTTCTTTTCTTGATTTTAATATCACATTATTTAGTTATAGAAATAAGGATATTGCCATGTGCTTAGTGATCTGTTGGTCCCTACAACAATACTAGCTAATGCAATAAATATAGTATATATTTATTTATATGAATTGGCTTGGCCAGGTTGGTGGAATCAGTTGAGAAAGGTCATCCTTTTGTCTTTAGCTTTGGGTGGTTCTTCTGTCTCTGGTGTCTATGGTTGACAAACAATGACATATCCTAATGAAAGAGAAGGACCACATAACACAACTTTTTTTTTCTTAGTTTTGATTAATGGACAGCGTCACATGCTTCTAGTTGTAATTTAGCTCAAAGGCTTGAATTAATCTCTTCATTTGATTAAGGTAGGTGTGGTGGTGGTTGAGAATAAAGCAAAATCCAGATTAGGGTTTTCTTTGCCTAAATTTTTTAAGGGGTTTTATTACTTTTTCATTAGTTTTTGGCCCCACTAATCATGTTGAATTATATTTATTGTTTACTTATATGCTGATGCTCTCCATTATTTTTTTTTAAACATTTGGGGTTTGCTGATGTCTTTGCTTGTCCCACCGTAATCATCAGTATTTGTGTTTGGGACAAAGTCGTTTTAGAGGATTCCACTATCAAAAAAAGAAAAAGAAAATTAAAGGACAGGAAAAAAAAACATTGTGTTAAGAGTTAATTCTAGGGCTTGCATTATTTTGATCTCTCTTTTAGGCAACAACATCAACATGGTTGTTAAAGTTTTGCATAATTTTTCACTTAATCAAAAGATAGACATCACGTGTATAGAGAATTTGTACGTAGTCAAGTAGTCAACTACTTGTAGTTATAGCAAAGTGAATTTTTCATATTTCAAGTTGAAGGCTGAACTTTGAAAGATGACCAGATGAGAAGGTCACATGGGAAAGAAATAAAGTGATGCCAACTTGAACCAGCATTTGGATTTTCTTACCTTTGACGACATATTGTTAATTCAAATATATTTTTCTACCCTGTCTTATCTGCCTGTCTCGCTAGCAAGTTATAACTTAATTAGGACTTCTGTCTAATGCAAATTTAACCACAGATATAACCACTGTTCGATATGCATGCAATCTTATCCTTGATTTCTTTTATTAAAAAGTGAGAACAAAGATTAATACGACTAATCAACTATATTAATACAATTATGACCTAATCAATCGTATAAGCCTCTTTTATGCTTTCCATATGTATGTCAATGTTCTTTACTTTTACAGTGTTTAAAGATAGTGGATATCATAATAAATTAGGTCTTTGCCATGAGGTTTATTTAAACTGTCTTTTTTCTCAAATATTAAATCTTTTTTTTCTTAATTTTATATTATCATTCTTTCTTTTCAACTATAAGAAAATAGAGATTCGATGGTGAGAATATGACTGGAATCCACACTTTCATAAATGTGGATGTGGGGGGCTTACTACTAGGGGTAGCAACATGAGTTATTGTGTCATGTTTGCATCAACCCAAACATGGCACATTAATTTTTTATTTAACCTGAACATAACCCTTTTAAACTTATCATGTCACATGTTGAAACCCAAACACGCCCTATTAAATTAATGGATTACCCGATAAAACCCGTTTAGCCCATTAATTCATAATTCATGACAACTATACTTGGACTCTTGTGATTGTGATTCAATTGATGGGGTATTGGGGTCTTGTGTTGGACAAGGTGATAGAAGGGATATATTTGATAATTACAGGATGGCTCTTTCAGAGAGTGTTGAGAGTATTTTGGACAATAGACGAAGTGTTAAGATCTTTGGTTCAAAAGATGGGTTGTGTGGGGGTGTGAGTGTTTCTGGTAACCAAGTGGTGTATATTAATTTTGAAGAAGACAAAGATTTGAAAGGGGCTAATTTTAATGGTCCAGCTATTGATCTTTTTGTTAATCTTGGAGGTTTGGAACCTTTTGTTCGGAAAGATAAAGTGGGGAATTCTGTGGATTCTTTTTCAATCCTAAACAGAGATGATGGTGTGGATAGCATCATTGCTGAGGAAATTTCATCTAGAAACTAGGAGCTGAGTCGGTTTAAGGGTGCGATCTCTCCTAGACAGTTGAAGAAAAAGAAATGTAAGAGGAGTTGTGTTCTTCTAAAACTCTTGGCATGAAAAATAGGAAATCTTTAAAAACAAAGATTAAGAATGGCAGTGATTCGGAGCGGGATAGGGATGATTTGGAAGCAGTTTTTTCGGTGGAGAAACTGTGGAAGGCTTTGTGCGATTGTGACGGAAATAAGGCGCAGGGTCCTAATGGGCTCAATCTCAATTTTTTAAAGCAAAATTGGGAATGGATTAAAGATGATTTCATGAATTTTATGCATGCCTTTATGAGGATGATTCAGTGATTTCAGATTTTAACTACACTTTTATTGCTCTTATTCCGAAAAGTAAGAATCCAGAATCTCCTAAAGAATATAGGCCAATTAGTTTGGTGGGTTCTTTATATAAGGTTTTGGCTAAGGTTCTTGCGAACAGACTTAACTTAGTAATGAACACGGTGATTGGCCCTTCTCAAATGGCATTCGTAAAGGATCGTCAGATAGTCGATAGTTTTTTATTGTAGAGGAGGTAATTCATTCTTGGAAGAAGGACGGGAAAGGGCATCTTTTGGTTAAACTGGATTTCGAGAAAGCATACAATAGTGTTGAACATTCTTTTTTGATGGAAGTATTGGTTAAGATGGGTTTTGGTAAGAAATGGTAGGAATGGATAAAATGGTGTATTTCTTCTCCACTTATGTCTGTCTTGATTAATGGTAGTCCTTCGAAGCAATTTCCTATCGGAAGGGGACTTCGACAAGATGATCCTATGTCGCCTTTTCTTTTCAATTTGGTTGTAGAGATTCCAAGTGGAATGCTTGTGCAAGCTAGGGAGTTGGGTTTAATTAGGGGATCAATCTTTGGTAATGGTAGTGTCCACATTTCCCACTTGCAATTTCCTGATGATACAATCTTATTCTTAGAACCAAAGTTAGATTATCTTCAGAATGCAATAAAAGAATTTTGAGGTGTTTCAGATTAGTCTGTGGCTTAAAGATTAATTTTCACAAATCGTGCCTTGTTCGAATTGGGAAGAAAAGGTGTAGTGAGGAAGATTGGGCGGCGGCTTTTCGGTGTGCTTCGGCTTCTCTTCCTGTAACGTATTTGGGCCTACCTCTTGGAGGGAATTCCAAGAGAGAGTCATTTTGGAACCCAGTTGTTAGTAAGGTGGAGCATAGGCTTGCTCCATGGAAGAGGGCGTTCATATCCAAGGGTGGTCGTTTGGTTCTCATTAAGGCAGTGCTATCGAGTCTTCCATCCTATTTTATGTCAGTCTTTCCCATTCATGCGGCGGTAGCAAAAAACAATTGGAGAAAATTCAAAGGAATTTTTTCTGGAACGATGGCCTTCTGAAAAAGAATATACATACGGTTGATTGGGCATCTATTTGTAAATGTAAAAGGTTTGGGGGTCTTGGTGTTGGGAGGATGAGGGATAATAGTCTGAGTTTGATGGCTAAATGGTTGTGGAGGTATGGGAGTGAGGAGGATTCTCTCTGGAATATGGTGTTGTGTGCCAAGTATAATCTTAGTGCTAACCCGTTGTTGTGGGATTGTGTAAAGTTTAGGTCAGGGTCGAGTTTTGTTAAGAACATTAGTAGGTTGTATAGAGCTGCTAATATTGTCAAAAATGGTCTTCAAATGGTTATTGGGCGTGGTGATGAGATAAGGTTGTGGCAGGATGTGAAGTGGGATTCAGTGCCTTTCATGAGAGCGTTTCCGAGAATTTATGTATTGGCTTCAAACAAGATAGGTTGTGTTAATGAATTTGGAAGTTGGGTAAATTCTAATTGGATATGGAATGTGAATAAGAGAAGACCGTTGTTCGACTGGAGATTGAGCAGTGGAATTGTTTGAAGTTTTCTTTGGAAAGTATTCAGTTTAGATTTAATTTCCCGAATGTTCGACATGGATTCATGCTTCTAATAGTATTTTCTCTGTAAGTTCTTTTAGGAAGTGTTTGGAGGTCAATAGTGATCCAGCCGATTTGTTTTACGATTTCCTTTGGCAGGGCCTGTGTCCTCCAAAAGTTGAGGTTTTTGTGTGGCAACTATTGAAAGGATGGGTACTGGTTATAGAGGTTTTGCTCAAGTTTGGTGTTGCGGTTCAGATGGCCAGTTCTGGATGTCCTATGTGCGATGGAGGTTCTGAATCTATCGATCATGTTTTCCTTCTATGTGAATGGTCTAGCAAAGTGTGGAGAGTTTGTATGGGCTGGTGGGGCGTTAATGTATGTCTTTCGTCTTCGGTTACGGATTGGGTGTTGGGATGGAACGCTCTATGACCATCTAGGTCAAGAAAAAGAGTTTGGTGCATACTGTTTTTTGCTATTGTTTGGACAATATGGGAATGTCGAAACGAGATGGTCTTTAATGACAACACTGCTAACAAGGGGAAGGCATTGGATACAATTAAATTTCGGGTGGCTCTTTGGTTTAAGAACCATGGATGCAGCTCTGAAGTGGATTTATCCTTGTTAGTGTTGGATATAAAGGAAAGATATGTGGATTCGTGTGTTGTTAAGCTTAATAGGGTGAATTCGGGGATGCCTCTAGCTGTTTCAAACTTATATTTCTTCGTAGATGGGTCTTCTAGAGGTAATCCAGGAGATGCTGGAATATGTGGAGTGCTTCGAGACCATGGAGGTAAGATTTTATGCTTATTTTCATATTTTGTGGGGGTTTCAGATGCCATTTCAGCAGAAATCTTTGCCATACACAGAGCGTGTCAGCTGGTGATCGACAAACAGGTATTTTTTGGTCACAATATCACTATTTTTGTGATTCAAAATCTGCAGTGGCATGGTACAATGGTGAAGATTGTGGGAATTTGTATTTGGTAAATTTAGTGTATGATATAAGACAATTTCTCATCTCTTGGGATGGCCTAGAGATTAAATTTTTACCTAGGGAGTTGAATTCGTTTGCAGATTGTCTTGCAAAAAAAAAGGTTCTAATGGCTGTGGGAATAGATTAGAATGGGGCGATATTGTGTAAGTTTTGTCTGTGGTTCTCTTGTTTTGGTTTCTTGATTCTGTGTTGGTTTTCAGCTCCCTAGTGCTGGTGTTTTGTTTGTTCTTCTTTTGTTTTGGGATGGTGTGGCCAGTTTTGGTTTGTATTGTATGGGTATTTTTTATTAATAAATTTGTTGTTTCCAAAAAAAGAATTGGCAGTGATTTGGTTGCTTGTTGTTGCTTTGGTTGCTTGTTGTTGCTTTGGTTTTGGTTTAGGAGAGTTGGTCTGTAGTCTCGTTTCTTTTGTGGGATGCTTTTTGGGCTGCTGTTTGGGTGTCTTTGTTGGGGTTTGGTTTGTTTTCTTTTCTTTTGTGTGCTTTTGGGAGTCCTGATGCAGGCTGTTGTTGGGTGTTTTTGTGTGCCTTTGATGGCTTTTGTCATTGTAGTGTGGTGTGGCATTTGTGCCTTGGCCTAGTTTGACCTCCTTAATAAACTCTTGCCGTTCAAAAAAAAACTATATTATGCGATAAATCACAATTACATTAATTAATTTATCTATTTAAAAGTTTATAGTATATAAAAACCTTTTAAATTTAATTTTATTATTTTATCCAATAAATAAATAATTAATTAACATAATGGAGAGCATCTTTTCTTTGGACACTTGATCTTGATCTGGAAGACTTAAACTAGTAAATAATTATTTTTGAATGAACGGATTTGCAAAATTTTATAAGTATGCTAGAAAAGATATATAAAAGGAAGAAGAGCGATGCTTGGTACAGTCGCTCACTCGGTTACCGAGCCACTATCCCTTTATTTTGTTGTTACTAAACAATGTTAATGGCATTCATGTACTAAACTGTCAATTGTGAGCCAAATTGCAAGTGTAATAAAGAAATGAAAATCATTTTTTTGCCTTATGTCGCAAGGATCTAAAATATATTTTGAAAATTTATATTATTTTTATGTTATTATATAATAATAAGAATTTAAAATATGTTGTGACCTTAAATATTAAAATGTACAACACTTTTAGGAAACTAGGTGTATGCATTTGTCTATATAAAATTGCTAGACGTACAAAAATATCTCTATATTCTGAGTCGTGCTTGCAATGATTGATGTCACTAGACCTGACAGTATATGATTTAAAAATAATAATTTAATTAAATGCTTTAGTAAACGTTTTTTAATATATATTTATCGGATATGGATCATTTCCTCATCTTAATTATCTATACCTTGTCCTTACCTCTATAATCTATTGCAACATGTCTAACATAGCAAATCAATAGTATGTATTATTTCAATTAAATTTTATGTTTTTACTCTACTAAAAGTACTAGACGGTACACATCCAATTAGGGTCAAGAACTCATACCCATGCATGAGTGGCCCATGTATTTGGTGTAACTGCATGAACAATTTTCAAAAACAAACTGCCTAAGTGGTTAAGAACACATGAAATGTGTTTAGTTTCTGTTTGCCAAAACTAACGCACAAGGAGTGCAGTGGGTGTGTTGGTATGTGTGTGATATCTAAGAAAACAAAGAAAACACAGAGCTTAGCTAGAACACAGATCGAGTATCACAGTATAGGTACTTATATTTTGAAATGAGGGAACTTTTCTAAATATGTGATCGAAACTAGTGATTGTTTTCTGACCAGTGATACAACCCGCAGTCGATTTGGTTTCCGCCATGCAATTCAGATTTTCGACTGCGAAGGATATGAATCCGAAATTTACTATAATTTGTTTATTGATATATCTTTAGTCGATATTCTTCATTGGTATCAGAGCACGCTTGGGTTTGTATTCTGATAGAATGCCATGTTAGGTTGTTTATTTATTTTTTTAATAGATAAATGAACACAAAATTGGCATAACACCGCACACATGTTTTGAATTTATTTTCTAGAATGTACCAATGCTTATATGTGCAATAATATATTGTGGGAGTTTTTATATTGATTCAAAAGCAAGTATGAAAGATATTTTTTGAAAATCTTAGTGTGAAATCTCGTAACTGTAATCGAGTAAAAAACTCACTGTCAATATTTTTATTTTCTGAGATAGTGGTACCGTTTGAAAGAGTTTTCAGAGAGATTTCCAATGATAGATCGTATGCATGATTTCGATTAGTATAGAGAGAGAAAACAATTTTTATTTTTTCTGTTGAGAATCGAAACCTTGAAAAGGGTTCTGAGTGTGAATTTGGATGATGAACATGAGGAACAGTGCCACACGCCAATACGGTAGTGAGTGCGCTTCACCTCTGACCAAAACACCAAACACCAAACACCAGCGATTCGGCTGGTGGTGGTCCCGAAATCGGGAAACATCAGGAAGGCAGCATGTCAGCCGCTAGCGCCACCTATACGAGTGGGGAAGTTGCATCAGCTGATTATGTGGCAATGCATCAGATACGTGGGATACGATGAGAGTGACACGTGTCAAAGGGGCCAGAAGGTTGACCCTACTCCCGATACTGGGTGACGATTTTCGACGATGGTAACAGTTTTCAGTGATCGTTCCCAGCAACGTTGACAGCTTTGGTAAAGACTCCGGCAACCGTGCGATGTCCAGTATTAGTTTCTTTGCCGATTTCTGGCACTGTGGGTCACCGATTTTCGGCTCCGTTAACATTTTTCTGTAATGATTCCATCGACAAGGGAATTTTCCTGCACCGATTCCAACATCCTTTTTTCTCGTCGACATTATCTGTTTTTGGCGATGATTCCGGGGAGCGAAAAATTTTCCAACTAAATTTTGGCCACCAAATATATATATATATTCCATTGAATTCCTGACACATGTTTTTTGCCTGAAGCATGTGTTAGGAATTCAATGGATTTTAGCTTCAGTGAGAGCTAAATTAAATGCCATTTATTAGAACTCTCTGTCTAATTAATTATGCAATCGGGAATAAGAGATTTCATTAGAATGTACCTTGTAATTGTGCAAGGTCATTTAAAGGCAAAAGTTTCTAAGTGACTTAGAAATTTTGAGATTAATCTGCATTGTCTCATATGTTTTAATGTAGAAGATTTTATAAATCTTATTAATGACATATAGTTGTTGTCATCTTGGACTCGTGCTATTTGGAGAGATACGGTTCATAATCATTTAATGAAGATTCCCAAAGAATTAATAGTTACGAGATCTGTAAGGTTGGAAAGCTAGAATAGGGTACTACGATGTCACTTGGATAGATTGCGTATGAGCTTAACGCATGTAAGCTTGAACTTGTAGAGGAGGAGCGCCACATTATCAGGATTATAAGGCGATATGTTGCATTAAGTATTTGCATTCGAATATTCATAGTGCTAGGCATATGAATTATTGCGCACATGAAAGAGGACTGACATGAACATTTTTGTCGTTAGAAAATGTCCATCAAAGAAATTTATAAAACCACAACAATGACTCAAATACTTACAAAACAAGTACAACGGTAAGTTGGGTGTAGTCCACAGGGAAAGGGAAACTAAATGGCTAAAACTACTTAACTACTATTAAACTAAAACATACCATGAAAAAGTAAAGATCAATGGTTCATTTTTAGGTTAATAGCTACGATGCAAACTACAGTTAAACAAGTTAATCTAACATGCAACTAATGTTAAGTATGATAGTAATAACTAAGGTATTGATGGATTCAACAAGCAAACAGTGGGCAATGCAAGAACTTTCATGAATGAACATCAACCTATTGTAACCAACCTAGAGGGTATAGTATTGGTTGTATATCCTTTATGGGTGTCCAACCTAGAGTGTATAGTATTGGCCACCCACAAGTGATTGTTCATGAATGCACATCTATCAAATTAAGGGATTAATCTCTTTTTAATGTTACCAACCTAGAGGGTATAGTATAGGTTGTATATCCCTTATGGGTGTCCAACATAAAGTGTATAGTATTTGCCACCCGCAAGTGATTGTTCATGAATGCACAACTATCAAATTAAGGGACTAAAATCTTTTTAATGTCATCAACCTAGAGGGTATAATATTGGTTCTTAATCTCTCACAAGTTATCAATCTAGAGTGTATAGAATTGATTACCCTTTTGAGATTAGATAAAGATTGAGATTATTGAGTCCGGATCTCACTTGAGAAAGGTACTCTTGTTTGATCCTTCCAGTCAATTGAGCTATAGTAAACCAAGTAGAGGGTATACCTAGTTAATCTACTCAAATCATTTCTCTAACAACTTGCAAAGAGGGGAGGATACAAACTAAGACAAACCAATTCTTGAAATCAATAAAACCAAAAAATGAAACATAATTGATAGATTCAAATAAAGATAGAGTTCATTACAAAGCCCAAAGTTCACAAGTATTTCACACCAATCCCTTAGTGAGATATTTAACTACTCATTCCAAATACAAACAAATAACTAGGAGAAGAGAGATAGAGAAGACCCATGTAGAGAACTCATTTCTTTAAGCTCAAATCCAATCTCCAAGTGTTCTTTGTTGAGTAGAGATTCAAGAAATGGATGTGAATGGGTTTAGATTGAGTAGAGAGATTTCTAGATCTAGGTTAGTGGTTAGTGATGTCAACAGAGTGTGAGAGAGTGCTCTTGGGTGTGTCAAGCCCCCCCCCCCCCCCCCCCCCTTTAGAAAATCAGAACAAGATATATTTATAGGGTGCCAAAAATAGGTCTGAAATGTGCTGACGTGATGAGCCTGGCACGCAGTGCACAGGTAGTGCGAGGGTAGGGTACCCGTGTAGTGACCCGCACACTAACAATCTTTAGCATGCTCTGTCTTTGGTTCACTAGTAACTGCCGGGTAGGGACCCGGGCAGTACTGGCGATCTGGGCAGTTTGGTCTTGTCAATAGGATTTCTGGTCACCTGTTCACGGATTATTGTAGCGGTGTGGACCGGCATAGTCTTAGAAGTGCGCAGATACAGCCACTCACACAGTACCCCGCTCACTGAGCTATATTTCTTGATTTTTTGCTCGTTTCGTGCCCGAAAATCCCGTTCTACATCTCCAATACCTAAAATACATTGTATGCCTGAAATGAACTAGAACATAGCCTTTATACACAATAACACACTCGAAAAAAAGCTAAAGGACATGGAATTGAGGGCCAAAATATAGCCCAATTTTTGCACGATCAAATACCCCTAAACCAAACCTTTGCTCGTCCTCGAGCAAACTTAAATACAGACAAACAAAGACACAAGATTTGAAAAAATATGACTCTATCTAAAAGTTCCTAGACTCAAACAAATATGCTGGAAAGCCAACTTGTTGAGAGATAAGTAAGAGAGAATGAGAGTGAGGAATAGGCTCATGCAAAATGTTCTAAATAATTTGTTAACGGAAATTTAGCTCGGGGCAATAAATCTCAGTTAGACCCTCGAGATCATTACCACGTAGGTGATGATCAAGGTAGAACGTATATATATAACAATGCCTAATGAAATGACAAGGAAACAACGATATTACTAGCTACTCAAAAGAATCAAAAAAGGCTTCCTCTATTGATAATATGTGATATACATATCTCTCTCTCTCTCTCTCTCAAATTGATCTCACTTTTCTCTAGGGTGTAATTGGGTACTTGTTGTGTGCTCGAATAGTAGTCTCCTCTTTTCAGAAGGAGGAAGTCCCTCATTTATACAATGTCTCATAGATTAAACTAATTGATTCTCCCCTTGAGTTTCTCCATCTCTCCATCCTTATCAGACGGGATTTTTATTTTAAATGTTATTGACTTTGAGTTAATTGCTGAATCGTGGATATCTTGGCGGAGATCAATTTGTTTCCTACTTGGACTCTATTATTTGTTCTGTACGCATGTAATGTCTTAAGATATGATCATGTGTGTCTTCAGGTCTAGCATGTTCTCCCGTAGGGATCATCGAATATGGCATGTAATGTGGAGGGGTACATCAGGTAGTGAGGTCGATCAGTGTTCTAGCTCTGATATAAAGGAATTTCGTCTAATCAGAAGCTAGGTCTATCCTCCCTTGACCTTTTGAAGTTAGGTGCGGCCTCCTGCGGACACCTTACAATGTCAGCGAGGTACTGGCGAGCTTCTGGAGAAGTTACGAGGTAATCCCGACTTCGGGGGGGGGGGTTTCCTGTTTTCTGGTTCGGTGATGCGGGCTTGATCTGATCATTCCTGGCTCTATTCCGGATGTTTCTGGAGCTCGTCCTTGTTCCTGCGGGGTGGTACCGTAGCTTGACTTTGGGTAACATGGTCTCCTGGTGGATGATCTCGGGCATGGAGCTAGGCCTGGAGGGTGGAAAATTTCCCTTTGGTTCTTAGCCAGTTTTGGCTATTAACAGAAGTACCCTATGACTTGAACACCGGTTGTCAAGCTTGGGGTTGGGGTCAGATTTTTTATTTTATTTGGGAAATCTTTCCTTCTTTACCGTTACCATAATATTAGGGAAATCTTCTCATTAACTGCGTAAGTGACGTGGCGTGAACTGACTAATTTATTTCCGAATTAATCCGGTTGCGTTACGGCAGTCCCCGAGATTCTTTACCGTTACTAGAATCTTGAGGAGATCTCCTCATTAACTGCGCAAGTGATGTGGCGTGAGCTGACTAACTTGTTTCCGAGTTAATCCGGTTATGTTACGGTAGTCCCCGAGATTCTTTGTGATCTCAACCGAAGATCTCGACAGCTCGTGCTGCTGCCGTCTTGCTTATATATACTTGTTTATCTCAACGTCTTCCTCACATCTCTCAAACCCAAATTTTTCCCAAGATATACTTTCTCTCATAGCCTTGCTCTCAAGCTTATCTTTTTCTTCATTCTTCATCCTTACTGACTTCATCATGTCGAAAACCAGTCATGATTCAGTTGACTCCATAGTTGACGGCGAGGAGGTCTTTAGCCTTGCCACGGGGAAACGGGCAAGGAGGAGCTTAGACAGCGACGATTCCCCGCCCAACCCCTAACGTCGGCGGTCGAACAGGAATGTGTCCATTGGGACCGGGTTTTCTAACCATCCTGACCACCCTTTGAATATAGCTGTTGATGGTGATTTTTCGTCGTCACTATCAACGAACTTGTACCAAGCGAAAATAAGAACAGATAGGTGTAATACCGTAAGAAAACGATAAATCAAGAGATACGAATACGTGGTAAAAACTCCTTTTAACTGGAGAAAAATCCACGGGTTGTTGCTTGAGCAACACAATCAAATCCACTATCAAAAATTCAATTACAAAGTATTTCTCTCTGACTTATTCTGCTAATTCACACCTGCCTTCATCATGTTTCTTATTGGGGTATTTATACATGTTGTTTGCTAGGGTTTGGTGTTGTGATACTCGCATTTTGTGTGATTTCCTAGTTCTAATTGAAGTCTATCTCTTTATGGAATCTATCTTGTTTCCTGTTTTGGTTGAGTACGAATCTACGTCAGATTCCTCGCCCTTTATCTGCGGGAAATCTATTTGCCTTTCAATTGAACTCTGATAGTCGTATCGTTGCTTATTGTGGAGTCGCTTGCTTCTGATTCTGTCCATATGTTTATGAAGTACTTGTCTTAGTCGTCTGATCCCGAGTATGCCGAGTATGCCCGAGCATGTTTTCTCGTCTGTGGTCGGGTTAATTTACTCTTTGCCGAGTAAATTCCCTTGGGAATCTCTGCCCTTTAACCCTTGACTTTTCTCGACTTTGCTTACGTGGCCCCTTACTGTAATGACGTTTCCTTAATGATGATTTTTACTTATAACAATACCCCCTTAAATATTTGAACCGAATGCATCCTGCTTACTAGGGATAAATATTTAACTTTTCATGACTTTTTCTCGTTTATCGTCTTCTTCATCAATGTCGGATTTCAAATTCCTCGTTCGCTTTGAAACGTTAATGACGTGTCTTAATTACGCCTGCACGCGTTTGATTCTTTTCTTATTTGAAGATCTTTTGATGGTGACTGACTGTCTCTTCGACGGCTCGGTGCCTCTCTTTACTGCCACCTGTCTTCTTTTGTTTGGCCGTGGTACGTGGCATTTATGAGACGCGACCCTTCTGTTCGTGCCCGTACAGCTCACGTCATGATTCTTATCCCAATCTTTCCCGCTTCTCCTCACTTACCCTTTCTAGGTTTTCGTGTCTTGGGACCGGTGGCATGCTTATATAGGAGTATTGCTTCAAAGGGGAAAACCCCTATTCAAGTTTCTGCCATTACTTCCCCGATTTCAGCCACCGTTTTCCAGAC
Organism: Dipteronia sinensis; assembly: GCA_033220585.1. Lineage (NCBI taxonomy): Eukaryota > Viridiplantae > Streptophyta > Magnoliopsida > Sapindales > Sapindaceae > Dipteronia > Dipteronia sinensis. Next base: position 29,374,633 of record CM065644.1, on the reverse strand, counting down.
TTCTGCCATTGTTTCTCAGATTTCTGCCATTGTTTCCCTGCTTGTAATCTTGTCTTGCGAAGATTTACTTCTCTCGGTTTCCAAACCTTTTTTCGACCTTCTCGAAGATCCTGCCGTACCTCTCGTTTCTTCAATCCTTCAAGGTTAGTTCTCATGGATCCCTCTGCTAGACATCGTCTTTTTACTGTTGCTATGATTGCCATTGAACAAGGTGATACTTGTACTGTTGCGGCTGTCCACAGGTTGCTTGGTGATCCAATTCCCGATCAGCCCCGATTTATAGACGTTGACGTCTCCGGACTCAACTTATCTGGACTGTGTCGTGAAGTTTCACCAGCTTCTTCCCGTTCATCACAGCCTGAATCCTATCAGCCTGAATCCTATCAGCCTGAAATCGATTCCAGTTCTGCTTCTGAGGCTTGCGATAATTCTCGGCCGTGGAAAAGAATGGGGAAGAAACAAAGCAATCGCGACATCAATAAAGGTTCCTTTGTTCGGGAAACTCGAGTCGGGCCCCAAAGGGTGGTCGATAAAGATATTGAGGACGAGCACAGGGAGGCTCGTATCGTCTTCTCTCCCGAGAGAGTTTGCGCTTACGACGTTGAGCCAAATGTGGTCGGCCCTGAAGAAGTCATTAAATATATGAACCGTTTTGATTTGGACAGCGACACCATCTCATTAAACCCTGCTAACGGTCGAGCTGCGTGGAACCCTCCGCCCGGTCAAGTGGCGATTTATGGGGCGATGCTTTCTTACGGGGTGACGCTTCCGCTGTAACCCTTCATTACGTGGTTTTTGGCCGAAGCTCAGCTCGCTCCCGCTCAACTAACTCCGAATAGCTATCTGATCTTGATGTGCATGTGGCACATGTGGCATAGGATGGGACGACCACCCCCAACCCCTCGGGAAATTAGTCACTTCTATTCTTTGAGGCCTCTGGGAAAGACTGGGATTTACTTCCTGCTTTCAACTCAGCCCGAGAGTTGGGTCCCCAAGGACGTGATCGTCAAGAACAGGGTGATGCCGACCGCTGATGAAAAGATGAAAGGGTTTGTTTGGGGCTTCCCCACCTCAAACAAGTTCTGGAAGAATAGTTGGTTTTTCGTGGGTGGAGACTGGGGACGGTCAATTTCTTTTGACATCGAGGGTTCCGAGATGACTCGCCGGGTGCCTCGGTACTTCTGCACACCCCAGTGGAACCACATAACTTCATCTTTTACGGATGAAGAGCTCAAAACTATGACTCGGGCGGCCTTCCGTCCCGTGGAAAAGAGGGGTAGACCTTACCTCTTTGATGAAAAGAAGATGATAACAGCTCGCCTCTTCCCTCAACTTTCTGCACGCCGGCGTCGCTGTAAGTTCTTTATTTCTTTCTTGCTTTTTAGTTACTTTCTGTCTGGCTTTCAGCTTCCTAAAAAATTTTATTTATTATTTTTTTTTTAGTGTACGACATAGATGTAGTGTGCGATGCCCAAGCCCGTCGAATGAAAGGTATTGTGGAGGCGAGCCTGAGGGAAGCTGAAAGTCAATAGGATGCGGGGATAGCCCCTCCTCAAGGTGACTCTGATGGGAATTCTTTCGAAGACATTCCCGAGGGGGGTGCAGACGACGCGCCGGATTACATGCCTGAGGAAACTCAGGATCAAGAATTGGCCGCCCACGCATCTGATGAAGGCAATCAAGCAGGTCCTTCGACAAAGGGGAAGGAGAAGGTTAGGGAGTCTTCCGAGCCAACTGCCTTCTCCTGTGGAACTAGATCTCCGCAGCCTGTTGTAGTCGAGCCGAATATCACTTCCCTGGATGCGAAAATTGCCAGGGAGCATCCGAACGTGACAGTTCCAGAGATTCTGATTTCTGCTGAACTGGACACTGCGCCGTCTGGAAGTGGTGCTGAAATGGGGCGTTCCGATTCGGATTTTGAGGACCCCACAGCGGACCTGAATACTCGTGGGAGGCAACCCGAAAAAAGAAAAGCCTCGTTCTCCCCTGGTCTTCCGGCCCCCAAGATTTCTCGAGTGGTTGCTTTCGTCGAGTCATCCTCGGATGAGGAGGGGGTAGTAAAGGCTGCTGAGAATGAGAGATCAATAGAGAACTCTCCTCCACGAGATCAGATGAGGGACGAGCCTAGCATCCCCCTTAGTTCCCCTCAGGCAGTACCTACTGTTAGGTTCCCCGAGGCTAATCTTGGCAGCCCTGACCCTTCAACCCAGTCTGGCGTACCTACCCCCGAGGCCATGTTGAAGGCTATGGCTTCGGGCCAAGCATATATAGGGGAGGATCGTTGGAGCGATCTCAGGGTCGGTTCGTTATCTGATCGGCTCTGCCATTTCTTCAATAGCGCTTCTTATGTGAGTAACTCTTGAGACTTTCATATTTATCTCCTTTATTGCTTACTTCATTTTTGTCACTTGTTATCGGCCCGTTGCAGATGGTATCCGAGATGACTGAAGTCTGCCAGACTAGTAATGGTCAGACGGAGAAAATAAGGAGGCTTGAAGCTCAGTTGAAGGAGAGTGAAGATCGCCGTGCTCGGGCCGAACTGGCTTGTCAGGAATGGGCCAGGTCGGGTCAGGTGCTTCTGGACCAGTGCTTGGCGCGTCAACTCGAGGCTGAACAGAAGGCATCTTTCGCTTCTGAAGAGGCTCAAACTTTAAAAAACCAGTTGTTATCTACTCAGGAGGCTCTACTCCAGGTCGAGCAGACAGCTGAAGACGCCAAGTCCTCCTACGAGCGCCGGATTCAGGACTTGGAACGTCAAGCCTTGACTATCAAGTCCCTGTCGAAGGAAGCTAGGCTGGAGTTAGAAATTCAGGGGGTCGATCGCTTCAAAAGATCTCCAGCCTATGATGCTTTACTTCTCCGGGAATTTCAGAGGGGAATGGTCTCGGCCGGAGAGTTTTTCAAGAAGAAGAACAGAGCAACCGATCGGGCCAGGGCCAACTGGAACCTCTCGGTCCGAAAGCATGTGGATGCATCTCTGGAATCTCTCCGGCTCCAGATGAAGACGTGGCGAGCATATTACAGAAGTAAGGGAAAAGAGCCACACCTCATGCACCTGGAAGTTCCCACTGCTGATTCCTTCTCAACTTTCCACGCTTGTGGGAAAGTGGGGATCGACGGTGAGGCTTCTGATGTTGGGCCCGTTCCCGGGGTGGATTATAGCGCTTGGATAGATGACGACGCCCCGGAAGATGTGATTGTCTGGCCTTCTGATGATAGTCTCCTGAACGAGTACGTGATGGAACCGGACCCGAGCATTGGTGGAAGTAGTTCTCAACCGCCGGCATCTTCTTGATTAATTTTCCTTTTTTGTAACAACCGTTGTATATTCTTTCGCTCATAAATAAGAAATCTATTCACTATTCTGCCTGTCCAGTTCCCTGCATGATAAACGTATAAACAAAAGAAAAACAAATGAAGCATAATTTGTTCGGTCACCTATACTCGGCTCGTAGATCTTAAGAATTTTTTGGGACTCTTAATTTCAACCAAGTGCTTGGCGACCACCAAAGTTAACCGAGTATCTTATTCAACTGGCAACTCGTTTATTAAGCCGAGTATCTCATTAAACTGTCAATTTTTTCCTTTAAAGTCGAGTATCTTATTTAACTGACAACTTTTTTAAGCCGAGTATCTTATTTAACTGGCAATTAATTTCTCCGATCTTGTAAAGATCGTTTTACCCTAACATTTCGTCGAGGCTCACCACAACCATACGGCAAGGTCCTTGCACAAGTCACCTTGGACGTCTCCCGGTTTTGTCTATGCAAGGTTTCGTCGAATCGTTGGTGGTCATGTTGACCAGCCAACACGACTGCGCATCTCACCAGTCTTCCTGGCGGCGCTCCGAGCAGTTTTCCAGTTATCCTGGTGCCTCGGTTTTGCCTTTTGGTTAAGAAGTGCGTTTGCACTGCTTAAACCAGGCGGGCGCGCTATTCCAGCTTCTCAGCCCTTCAAGAACTACTTGTCCGCTCTCCTGCGGCCTCGTAGCGCATGATTATATTTGAACGAGATTTGCTCGGACCGGTTTTAAGGTGACAAAATTTAGTCTGCTTGTTCTCGGACGAAGTGGCCACTATTGTTTATGCTTTATTTGAACATTCTTTATCGTGGATTTCACCGTCTTCAATGAATAACTTCTTTATTAGCAAACGGAATTTATCAGATAACAATAAGAATTAGAAACCTCTTAACTTGACTATAAGTTAAAGCAAAGCTAAAATAACGTTAAACATGAGTGAGTTTGTCAGGGGTAGAAAATCTTGAGATACTGAGCGTTGCATGGTCGGGGTACTAAGCTGCCTTCTGGGTGAGCTATCAGGTAGGCTTCATGCCCTGCAACTCCCTTGATGATATACGGGCCTTCCCATTTGTCGGCGAGAGATCCTGCCGACTTGTCCTTAGTGTTCGGGGATACCCTTCTTAGCACCAAATCTCCGAGCTGGAATCTACGCACACGAACATGGGAATTATAGTACCTTGCAGCCCTTTGCTGGTACGCTGCGTTTCTCACTTGAGCTGCGTCCCTGATTTCTTCAAGCTCGTCTAAGTTCTGCTGCAACATGTTGACGTTGTGCTCGGGGCTATATAGTTGCACCCTGGGTGACGTAAAGGTTGTTTCCGTCGGGATTACGGCCTCTGTTCCGAATGCTAGTGCAAAAAGGGTCTCCCCTGTGGATGACCTGACAGTAGTTCGGTATGCCCATAACACCTCTGGTAGTTTGTCTGCCCAACTGCCTTTCTTTGATTCCAGCTTTGCTTTCAGTGTGTGCTTGATCACCTTGTTCACAGCTTCAGTTTGGCCATTGGTTTGAGGATGTGCAGGTGACGCATAATAGTTTGCAATCTTGTACTCCTCGCACATTTCCCTGAACTTGCTGTTGTCGAACTGAGTTCCGTTATCCGTTATAATGATGCTCGGGATTCCGAACCTATATATGATGTTCTTCTTGACAAAGCTAGTAGTGTTCGCCTCCGTGATGTGCACCAATGCCTCTGCTTCTGCCCACTTGGTAAAGTAGTCTACTGCCACAATTGCGTACTTTGCTCCTCCCCTTGTTCCTGTGGGCATTGGACCAATCAGGTCGAGGCCCCACATGGCAAAAGGCCAAGGGGAAGTTAAGCTTCTGAGTAACTCCGAGGGTTGCCGAATGTCGTTTGCTATCCTTTGACATGTCTTGCAACTTTCCGCGAATCGCTGTGCTTCGGCAAATAAAGTCGGCCAATAAAAACCCTGCCGAAGTACCTTATGTGCTAGGCTCTTACCCCCAGTGTGGTTTCCACACACCCCACTGTGAACATCTTTCAGAATCTTGTAGGTTTCTTCTCCGGCAACACATCTTTGTAACACCTTTGAGAACCCTCTTCTGTATAGTTCTCCCCTCAGAATCGTGTACCGAGTTGACCTGTACTTGACGCGTTTTGCCTCCACAGCATCCTCCGGTAATATGTTTCTCTCCAGATATTCTCTAAGCTGGGTCGTCCAATCACTTGGACCTAGCCGGATTTCTGACACCATGACCTCTTCAGATTCTGCTGTATTTGGTTTGGTTAGGTGCGCCACTGGTATTGCTTTCGACCTAATACTCATGGTGGCTGAGGCTAATTTAGACAAAGCATCTGCTTTTTCGTTCTCCTCCCGAGGGATTTGAAGGATCCTGTACGCCTTAAACTTTTTAAGCAAGCTCTTTGCAATGTCTAAGTAAGCTATCATATGCTCCTCCCTCGCCTGGTATTCATCCAGCACCTGGTTAACTACAACCTGGGAATCACTGTACACCGCCAACTCATCTGCCCCCAATGCAATGCAAACTCTCAAACCAGCCAACAAAGCTTCATATTCTGCTTGGTTATTAGTTGCTTTGAAGTCGAATCTCATGGCGCATTCCACAGCATCGCCTTCTAGTATTGTTATGACTATTCCTGCCCCACTGCCATGAGTATTTGACGATCCATCCACATGCAACTTCCATTGGAACTTACTCATTTGTTCGCCTTCTATCATCCTTTGCACTTCCATATCTGGCTCGGTGAACTCTGCTATGAAATCGGACACTGCTTGTCCCTTAACTGCAGCTTTTGGGGTATATTTTATGTCGAATTCACTCAGCTCAACCGCCCATTTAGTCAATCTTCCCGACAGTTCTGGTTTTTACAGGATGAGTTTTAGCTGGCAGTCGGTGTAACCTCTATTGCATGCGCTTGGAAGTACGGCCTTAGTTTTCTGGTTGCCGCGACCAGGGCGACTGCGACCTTTACGGCCGGTGAGTATCTAGTTTCTGCTGGAAGCAATGCCTTGCTGGTGTAATATACCGGTTTTTGCACTCCTTCGTCCATTCGAATCAACACCGAACTTGTCGCTACCTCTGTGACTGAGAGGTACAAGTACAATGTTTCCCCGACCACCGGCTTTGAGAGGATGGGTGCTCGCCCTAAATACTCTTTCAGTTTCTGAAAAGCAGCTTCGCATTCTTCACTCCATTCAAGGCCTTTTCCTTTCTTTATTGCCCTGAAGAATGGGGCGCATTTGTCTGTAGACTTCGCTATGAATCGGTTAAGTGACGCAAGACATCCCGTTAGCCTCTGTACATCCCTCAGCGTCCTTAGCGAAGCCATATCTTCCAATGCTTTGATCTTCTCGGGGTTCACCTCAATCCCTCTTTGATGCACCTGAAAACCAAGAAATCTCCCTGATGGCACTCCGAACACGCACTTGCTCGGGTTAAGCTTCATTTTATATCTCCTCAGCACTTCGAAGGTCTCCTTTAAGTCTTCTGAATGCTTCTCCGCTGTGACACTCTTGGTCAACATATCATCCACATAAACTTCCATGTTCCTCCCGATTTGCCGGGCAAAGACCCTGTTTACCAATCTCTGGTAGGTTGCCCCAGCGTTTTTCAAGCCAAAAGGCATCACCTTATAGCAGTACAAACCCTGATCTGTGGTGAAGGCTGTCTTTTCTTCATCTGCTTTATTCATTCTGATCTGATTGTATCCTGAGTAAGCATCCATGAAGCTCAACAATTCGTGCCCAGCTGTTGCATCCACCAGTTGGTCTATTCTCGGCAATGGGAAGCTATCTTTCGGGCAGGCCTTATTCAAATCGGTGAAGTCTACACACATTCTCCACTGATTATTTTTCTTCTTAACCAGCACCACATTGGCCACCCATTCTGGGTATTTGACTTCCCTTATCGATCCTGCAGAAAGCAACTTGCCTACTTCATCCTTAATGGCCACACTCCTCTCTGGATTGAACAGCCGTCTCTTTTGCACTACCGGGCGGAACTCTGGATTGATGGAGAGGCAATGTGATATCACTTTTGGATCTATCCCGGGCATATCTTCATGGCTCCAAGCAAAGACATCCTTGTAATCCCTTAGTAGTGAGACAAGTCGGGCTTTTATACATTCACTCAAATTTGCCCCGACTTTCACCGTCCTGCCTGGATCTTCTGGGTCCAATGCCACCTCTTCGGTTGGCTCATCTTTCTTAGCTTCGGGCTCCTCTCTGGGATCCAACTCAAAATCCTTCGGTACTTCTGATTCTTCAGTCCCATCGGTTATCAGCTTAGTTGTCACATCATATACCTGGTTTACTTCCCTGTCCTTGTATACTGACAAATTTGCCCTTCGAGCCATTTCTTGCGATCCTTTGACCATTCCAACTCCAAACTCCGTTGGGAACTTCATCATTAAAGCATAAGTCGCCGTCACCGCCTTAGCTTTATTCAAGAACGGTCGGCCCAATAGGGCGTTGTACGGCCAATTTTCTGTGTCGACGACTACAAAGTCGAGTAACACTGTCTTTTGGCAAGGAGCCTTCCCGACCTTCACCGGTAATTTTACTGTGCCGAGCGACCTTACCTCCACCCCGCCAAATCCTCTGAGAGGTGTATGAAAAGGCTGCAGGTCTTTCCTTTCCAGCCTCAGCTGGTCATAAACTTCTGCACTCAAAATATCTGCTGAGCTCCCATTGTCGATCAAAATCCGATAGACCTCCCTATGGCCAATATGTGCGCTGATTACTAGTGCATCGTTTGGTCTTACATCTACTTCATGTGAGTCAGCCTCTGTGAATATGATGGGATCCCAGTCTCCCTTGATCTTTTTGGGTCGGGTTCAATGGAATTGACACCTAGATCTCTTCTAGCCTCTACGGCTTCCCGAATTTCCTGGGTCCTCTCCCTATTACTTTTTCCCGTTGATGGTCCACCAAAAATCGTGTTGATCGCTCCTTCATCCTCAGCTTTCTTGGGGCTAAGTTTTCTTGCCCGACCATCCTGTCGGTTATTTCTCTGTCCGACTACCTTGTCGGTTTTCTTCAGGACGATATCTTTCAAATGTCCTTCCCTAATGAGGGTCTCTATGTGATCCCTAAGTTGAAAACACTTGGAAGTTTCGTGTCCATTCTCCTTATGGAACCTGCAATACTTGGTGACGTCCCTTCGGGCATAGGATGACTGCCTAAGAGGTTCTTTAGACATGTTCTTCTCCTCCAGGATTGCCAGAATTTCCTCTTGATCCTTCCTCAGTGGGTATAGTTTGTATATCTGCCTTGGAACTTCTGCCGTGGTTGATCCGTCTTTGATCATATGCCCGACGACCATCCCGACTATCCCGTGTCTTATTCTTTTGTCTATCACCTTTCGCATCGAGCGTCTTCGCTTGGTCCTTGGCTTTAGACCCTTCCGGGCGTCCGCCATGCACGAAGTATCCTCTCGTGGCGATTTCTTCTTCCTCTGCTAAGGCATAGCCCCCAGCCATATCCATCATGTCAGCGTAACTGGTCAGACGGGCTCTTCTCAGGTCAAACGACAGCTGACCATTTTGAAGGTTATTGATGAACGCTGCAATTATAGCTTCGTCGTTTGCACTTCCAATCTCAGACACTTCTTGACCGAACCTTCCCAAATATTTCTTAAGTGGTTCATCCTTTCCTTGCTTAAGTTGAGACAAGTGAGCCACCGACTTCTTCCTGTGCACATTCCCGAGGAACTGCCTTGAGAAAGCCTTACTCAGCTCGCTGAAGTTACTTATGCTGGCCGTTGGTAACCTGCCGAACCACCTAGAGCCCAGATCCCCAAGAGTTTGAGGGAAATTTAAGCATAGTAGGGCATCATTGTAAACATACTGGGCCATGGCACTCTTGTATCTTCTGACATGTTCCTTAGGGTCCGTGTCCTTTTTGAATTGCTCTACATGTGGCATTCTAAACCTCTCCGGGAATGGCATCCTCAGGATCCTATTGGTGAAAGGACTCCCGGATTCATCATCTGACAACTCGTTACGCCCATATCGCATGACTAACGCATCCATTTGTCGGTGATTATTCTCCACTTCCCGGGTCAAACTCTGTATGAGTATATCTCTGTCTCCCTCCGGCTCCCCCACAGCATTGAAATTCTGACTTATAGTCAGTTTTTGGCCTCTCTCTTCCGGATTCGATTCTCTTTGATCCCGATTTAAACCGTGCAGTCGAACTGTGCCCCTTTGGCGCTTGTGATGATAATTCTACTCACTCTCTCCTGAGGACGACGATCGATCTCTCCGATGAGTGCGCCTCCGTGGACGGTCTCTATCCCTTGCCATCTGGTCATGACCATACCTTCTGTCCGAGTCATTCTCCTCTCTACGTTCTCCGCTTACCCTGGTTGGCCTTTCAGAAAAAATCACCGGCCTGTCAGTCGGATCACGGCTTGCCTTTATGGGTGCATCAGGCGTTGGTATCACCACTGTGGAGCGCAACCTAGTTGCTTGCTGGTTTGGAGCAGAAAGATTGTGAGGTGACGTCAAGCCTTCCGTGGCGGAGAGATCAACCCCTTGCCTTGCAGCGTCAGATATAAGTTGCTGCAAGGAAGCGCGGAATCGTTGCGCAATCTCTTCGTTGGTTGGAGGAAAACGCTGAATACCAGCCAGGGCAGTTGACTGATCTGCCGTTGTCAATGTCACCTCTGCAGTGTTAAGGGTGGCATCATCATCCAATTCATTGATTGGCAATCCTTGACTATACCTGGAATCGCTACCATCTCCTTCGCCAGCCATTGTCACAAGTTTTGTTTGATACCCCCTCCTTCTAGCGCCAATTGTTGATGGTGATTTTTCGTCGTCACTATCAACGAACTTGTACCAAGCGAAAATAAGAACATATAGGTGTAATACCGTAAGAAAACGATAAATCAAGAGATACGAATACGTGGTAAAAACTCCTTTTAACTGGAGAAAAATCCACGGGTTGTTGCTTGAGCAACACAGTCAAATCCACTATCAAAAATTCAATTATAAAGTATTTCTCTCTGACTTATTCTGCTAATTCACACCTGCCTTCATCATGTTTCTTACTGGGGTATTTATACATGTTGTTTGCTAGGGTTTGGTGTTGTGATACTCGCATTTTGTGTGATTTCCTAGTTCTAATTGAAGTCTGTCTCTTTATGGAATCTATCTTGTTTCCTGTTTTGGTTTAGTACGAATCTACGTCGGATTCCTCGCCCTTTATCTGCGGGAAATCTATTTGCCTTTCAATTGAACTCTGATAGTCGTATCGTTGCTTATTGTGGAGTCGCTTGCTTCTGATTCTGTCCATATGTTTATGAAGTACTTGTCTTAGTCGTCTGATCCCGAGTATGCCGAGTATGCCCGAGCATGTTTTCTCGTCTGTGGTCGGGTTAATTTACTCTTTGCCGAGTAAATTCCCTTGGGAATCTCTGCCCTTTAACCCTTGACTTTTCTCGACTTTGCTTACGTGGCCCCTTACTGTAATGACGTTTCCGTAATGATGATTTTTACTTATAACAATAGCCGATGACAACTCCGATAGAGAGGTGGGCGTCGACGCCATGGGGGAGCATCGAGTCTCAGCTTCTGGCCCCCCCTTGAAGAGGCTTCCTCCCTATGATTTCAGGGTTATCCCTGATTCCATCGTTGATCCGGTCGTGATTGACTGTTTGAGGTCGAAGTATGGTATTCTCGACAGCGTTTCCATCTCTGTACCTCCCAAGGGTGATGAGTTCTTCGACCCCCCTAAGGGCGTCCTTCCAGTTCATGTTGCGGCTCTCGAGAATGGGGTTAGGCTCCTTCTCCATCCTACTCTTTGGTGAGCCCTCAACGCTGTCCAGTTTGCTCCCCTCTAGTTGACGCCCGGCTTCTGGAGGCATTTGATCAGATTCCTCATGCTATGGAGGGAACATTGCCAGCTAAACAAGGTGACGAGAGAGCTTGGAGCGGAGGAGCTAGCCTATCTTTTCCAAATCGGGAGTCTATCTGGCACTCCTCGAGGTCAGTTTTACGCTAAGGCCAAGAACAAGCTCAACTTTGTTATTCTCGGCGCTTCGAAGAAGGACCCCACCTGGAAGGAAGAATGGATCCTTACCGGGGATGATTGGGGGAGCTCGATTTTCATTGGAGAGCGTGAGTTCGAGGTTTCCACAGCTTTCAGTGACAAACCCTCGTGGGACCGGGACTCCCTGCCCTCTGAATCTGAAGCTATTTTGAAGGCTATTTTAGCCAGGAATTACTTGAACCTGAAGTTCCCAACCGCTGAAGCCTTTAATCCTCGTAGGGTGAACCAATACCTATGGATCTCAGACGCTACTCCTCGTAAGTGTCATTGAATTGCCTTGCCTTGCCTTGTTGATTAGCTTGGTTCTGACATTTTCCTTTTTGATTTGTTTACTCACAGTTTTTGTCGTTGAACAAGCCTCCCGCGACGTCCAACGTTCTCCTCAAGCTAGAATTCCTCTTCCTTTTACTGGGGTCGCACCAGCTCTTGCTCCATCTACCTCCCCAGTTGTGTCCAAGATGGCCAACCTTACGTCACGGGCTTTCCGGGCTTTGGGTAAAGGTCCCCAGGCTGTTGGTCCGACTGCTTCTGCCCCTTCTGTTGTAGTCGCTAAAGTTGCTACCCCCTCGATTCACCATTCTGATTCTGCTGCGCTTCCAACCCCCCAAGCTTCGGAAGATTTTGGAAGGGGTGTCGCAAGGATTCCTTCTAGCCGTTCCCACCCTTAGTCCAGCTCGACGGGGCAGGATGAAACCCTAGAATAATTCCTCGCTTCTTGTCCGGGCGGTGGGATCTCCAGGATGGCCTCTATGCCCATGGATGTCCTGATCACCAAGGGGTCTACTATCTTAGCTGAGGTAATTGCATTTCCTTCGTACAGCTTCTGCTAATTTGTTCAATCTCTAACTCTGGCTTTGTCTTTTGTAGGCCTTCAAGTTTAATGTAGCGATGGGACAGCAAGTATCCCTCCTTCGCGACCGGGCTGCAAAAGTCGAAGCCGAAGCCGAGAAAGCCATGGGATTGCTCAAGTAGGCTCAGTCCTTAGTGGAAGAGATAACCTCCAACCAGGGTCACTTTCCTAAGCACCAGATCCCCTTCTTTGAAATTCTGGGCTCTGACCTTTCGGTTGAAATATCTAGCGATCTTGCTTTAGCAGATTGCCACTTTCTCCGCTACCCGGTCTTGTTTCTCTTTTAGGAGGTCCAAATTAGCCCGGAGCTTGACCTCGTTACTTTCGGGCTCAAAGTGTTATACCCTGAACGAGGTTAATTTATGCACGATTGGGAGGACCGCTTCAACTCCGAAAGCCAAGGAGTAAGGTGTCTCCCCGGTAGTTGTTCTTTTTGTAGTCCGGTATGCCTAGAGGACTTCTGGCAGTCCTTCGGCCCATTTGCCTTTTTTCTGCTGTAGTTTCTTCTTTAGAAGTTTCTTGATAGTCTTGTTGGTGGATTCCACCAGCCCGTTAGTCTGAGGATGGGCTACTAAAGCGAGCATGAGGTCGATCCCCAATCCTTTGCAGAAATCTTTGAATCGGGCGTTGTCGAACTGCTTTCCCAGGTCAGCTATAATGATGAGAGAGGTCCTGAATCTACATACCACGTTGGTTTTGATAAACTTGGTCGTATTCTTTTCTGATATCCGAGAAAGAGGCCCTGCTTCGATCCATCTTGTGAAGTAGTCGATAGCCACGATAGCATGTTTCATTTGTCCGGGAGCGGTAGGGAGTGGTCCAATTAGGTCGATTCCCCACATGGCAAATGAGTAAGGTGAACTGAGGGACGACAGTCGCTCAGATGGCTAGTGGTTCAAGTTTGAAGTTCTTTGACATGGCTCGCAAGATTGAACAAAACTTCTTGCGTCTTGGTAGATGGTCGGCCAATAGTACCCCATACGAAGCACCTGATATGCTAGAGCTTCCCCACCTATGTGGTTCCCACAGTCCCCAGAGTGGACCTCTCTTAGTGCCCATTTAGCATCATCAGGAAGCAAGTATCTAAGTAAGGGGAGGGATCTGCCCCTTTTGTAGAGGTACCCTTCTACCAAAAAATATCAGACCGAGAGTCTTTTAATTCTTCGGGCTTGGTCGGGATCTTCGGGGAGCTCTCCTTCAAAGAGGTAGGCAGCGATCGGGTCCATCCAGGAAGGCTGGCGATCTAGGGAGCAGATTTCTTTATTTGTGGCTATGCTTTGTTAGGAAATCACTTTGAGGGGAATTCCCTGTGGTAAGGATTGGCCTCCATTTGCAGCTATCTTAGCCAGAACATCTGCGCGGTGGTTTTGGTGTCGAGGCACCTGATCGATCTTAAACCCCTTAAACTTATTTTTTAGCAACTCAGCTAGCTTTAGGTAGGCAGCCATATTATCTCCCTTTGCATGGTACACCCCAGTCACCTGATTGACAACAAGCAATGAGTCACTCTTAATTTGCAGGTAATTGGCCTCTAGTTTGATGGCTATCGTCATCCCGGCTATGAGGGCTTCGTACTCTACTTCATTATTGGTGGCTTTAAACTCGAATCTGAAACAGTGGCAGAATTCAGTCCCCTCTGGGTCTATTAAAACTATGCCAGCCCCTCCCCCAGCTTTCCCGGATGCTCCATCTGTAAAGAGTGTCCATGGCTTGCTGCCTTCCGGCCAACTGTCTATCTCGGATGTCTTTTTAGGAGTCTCATTTGGTGCTGAAGGATTCTCTTGATCTGGGAGCGCTGAAAATTATGCCACGAAGTCAGCCAAAGCCTGTGCCTTAATCGTGGTCCGGGGCATATACTTTAAATCAAACTGAGTGAGCTCTAGGGCCCATAAGACTAGCCTTCCGGACACGTTTGGTCTTTGTGAGAATTGGCGGAGAGGTTGGTCCATCACCACTGCTATTGTGTGAGCTTGAAAATAGGGACGGAGCTTCCTCGCTGAGATCACCAGAGCATAAGCGAGCTTTTCCAGAAGAATGTAATTCCTCTCTGACTTGGTTAAAGCATGACTCACATAGTATATGGGTCTTTGAAAACCATCGCCACACTTCTTGGCCAAAGCTCCGCTTACTGCAGTTTCTGAGACGACTAGGTAGATCTGCAGCTCTTCTCCGAGAAATGGCTTGACTAGTAACGGTGTGCTTGTTAGGTATTCTTTCAAGGCTTGGAAGGCTTGCTCGCTCTCCTGGCTCCACTTCATGTTTTTCCCTTGTTTGATGGCTTTGAAGAAAGGGGGACATTTATCGGTGGAGCGAGAGATTAACCTGTTGAGCGCTGCTACACGTCCAGTCAGAATTTTTACCTGTTTGAGTGATGTTGGGGATTCCAGGTCCATGATAGCTTTGATTTTTTCTGGGTTGACCTCTATGCCTCTCTCATGAACCATGAAGCCTAGAAACTTCCCAGCTGCTACCCCGAAGGCACACTTGGAGGGGTTCAACCACATCTAGTTTTCCCTCAGTATGAGAAAGGTCTTGCGAATGTCTTCCCGGTGTCCTTCTGCGGTTGGTGATTTTGTGATCATGTCGTCGATGTATACTTCCATCGTCCTTCCTATCTCGGGCTTAAACAGCTTGTTAACCAGCCGCTGGTATGTAACCCCTGTGTTCTTCAAACAAAACGGCATCACCTTGTAACAATACAAGACCTGGCCAGTAATGAAACTGGTTTTATCTTTGTCAGCCGGGTGCATTTTAATTTGGTTGTATCTTGAGAATGCGTCCATAAAACTCAAGAGTTTATTTCCGGACGTGGAGTCAACCAGCTGGTCGATCTTCGGTAAAAGATAACTGTCTTTTGGACAGGCCCGGTTGAGGTTGGTGTAATCGACACACATACGCCACTTCCCATTCGCCTTCGTAACCATGACCACATTGGCGATCCATTCGGGATAGCGTACTTCTCTGATAAACCCTGCCTTGATCAATTTATCTACCTCTTCTTGTACCGCAGCGTTCCTCTCAGTGTTGAAGTGACGCCTCTTCTGTTTGACGGGCTTGACTGTTTGATCTACCGCTAGTCGATGGGCGGCCAATGATGTAGGGATTCCAGGCATTTCATCATGGCTCCAAGCGAAGATGTCGCTGAATTCTCTGAGAAGATTAATTAAACCTTCTTTCACTTCTGGTTCAATGGTGGCCCCGACCTTGACAACCTTGGAGGGATCGTCATCTCTGATGGGTATCTCTTCTAGTCTATCTACGGGCTGTCCGATGGCCCACTCCTTGCTCCGTTCCTCCTCATAAGGCATAATAGGTTCGCTTTTAGGATGCTCTACGGGCTCCATCTCTTCCTGGATTATCCAGAATGTTTCCATGTCTTCCTGGACTAATGCCACCAGTACGCATTGTTTTGCTAGAGCTGTAGGATTGGCAGACACTGCGTAACATCTCCTAGCTGCCTGCTGGTCTCCGCGTACTTCTCCTACCTTGGTTCCAATCAGGAACTTCAGGACATTGTGGTATATGGACAAGACCCCTTCAAGGAGGACAGGAATGATCTCCCTAGAATGGCGTTGTAGGCCGATGGGGTGTCAACAACAACAAAGTCGGTCATAACATTCTGTTGGAGAGAGGTGATTCCGATAATCACTAGGAGGATCATCGACCTCACTGGTATGATCGAATCTCTAGTGAACCCATAAAGTGGAGTTGTACAGCTATTGTAACAACATTGCTTCAGGATTAATTTTTCCAAAGTATCCTTGAAGAGGATATCTACACTGCTATTGTTGGGGTTTTTGCCCTAAAGCTTGTAATATGTAAATGTAATTTGAACATAAATAAAAGAAGTAGTATATTCATTCATTTTGTGTCATACTTTATATAACATGTGCACTTAACATCCAAGATTGCCGGATGTAATTTCGAACTGAGTATATGAGTGTCATATATATATGGATTCAGTTTGAAACGAGCAATCTAAAGAGTCCGTAGATAGCAAATAAAGCTGGGTACTTTATTTGTGGTTAATCTACAGCTGCGGTCCATTTTGTAGTGTACGGTGATCCTATCCTGGATCATTCATATGTAGATATGAGAATGGAGGCACCTTGTATGATGTGATCATATAGGACTGGGCCATGATCTATATGAATCGCTCACTAAGATCCGTTTAACGATGAGATTCATATATATCAACTAATGATGGCTATATGTGGGTGATCTTAATCTTGAGTGTCTTATCGACTCCTTCAGGTTAGATCGTGGTCTTTGATATACCATGGGTGAGGTCAGAGTTGCATTTCCGATCAATATACTCCAATTGTAGGAACCTAGGGTTACAAATTGCGCAGCGAAAGGTTTTAAAATTTTTTAATGCAATCATTAATCTAACCCATTTGTACAATAATAATCAAATACAATAATAAAGTGAAGAAATTTATTTTTCATACCTACGTAGGAGGCTCCTTCACTTTGATACGAACTGCTCCTGATTTGAATCACGTGATCTTCCTCGCTATCTCCTGGAACTGGTAACAGCGTGTGGGCGCGTCACGATATTCAGGACCTGTATGGAGGAAGAAGAGAAGAATACACGCACAAAACAAACTCTAGGAGTGCAGCACTTGTGGTCTCACCACACCATAGCTTTTTCTCTCTTTTGTTTGTTTTTTTTTCTTTTGGATGTGCACGTTTGCTGTTCACGATGACATTCATCTATCTCTTGGTATCAGAGCCAATTTTTGTACAGTATAATCGAATTCGATTACTCCTGATATGTATGAATGTGTAGGCACATATTTTTTTGATGAGTGTATGATTTTTTTTAATTAAATTGTTTAATTTAAAAAACATGGTTGATCGTAATTTTTTATGGTGTCGTGGATTTAGAGTGTTTCTGGGTTGTATAATATATATTTTTTTTATTTTACTGTTGTATTATTAAAAAAAAATGTTTAATCGCACCTGGTAGTTCAACATGCCTGCGCGCATGCACACCAGAGTAATGCCTACCAAAGTGATGCAAGACCAGCGCTTCACGAAGACTGCGCGGTGCGCGCATGACCAGCGCTTCACGAAGTCACTGTGCGCAGGCAGACCAGCACATGCAGTGTACAAGCGCGCTACTCACCACCAGCGAGCTGCTTACCAGCGCGCAAGCCAGCGTGCAAACCCCACGCTGCCTACCACCAACGCACACCAGCGCGCATGCAGACCTACACATGCGATGCCTACGCGCACAACCTTCCAGCTAGCAGCGATGCCTCCTGCGCACATGCCAAACCCCACGCTGGCCTACCCACGCATGCTACCGGTGCACATGACCTGAAGAGATTGGAAGTCTTGGAAATTACAAGAAGACCAAGGGATTCCTTGGGAATATTTTTTGTAATTAGATTCCAATTTTTAGGTTAAATAATCCACAACACTCGGTCAACTCATGTATGTTTTAATTATTTGATGATTAAACATTGCCATGCATATACATGTCATTTAAATTAGTTGTGCCTACACATATATATATATATATATATATATATTGATATATAATACATGCATTATAGCCATCTATATTATGTGTTTAATTTTTTTTAATTTGATTAAAATGGGTTATTCACATAATTGGCTATTTTTAATGGGATTAGTTTTTAGGAGTAAAAACTTGGTAAATCTCATTAATTACTAATCTTTTTATTAAAGAGTTTAAGTACTTAGATTAGTAGGGTCCTTTATATATATATTATGATTAATTTGATTAAGCTCCTAATAATAATTGGACCTAATAATGTGTTTAGTTTTAATAATTAAAACTTGGTAAATACACATTTAATAATAATTCTAGTCTTAGTAAACTGTTTACATAGATTTGAATTATCACTAATGAACTAAATTTTTTAAGTGTTAAAAATCAATTTAGTTTATTAGTTATTGGAATAGGATTCTAATAATTTGTGATTAATGCACTTGACGCTTAGATTAAAATTAGCCGTTTAATCTAGTTTAATCTAGGTGCATTAATATTAATAGAAAACCCTTAATATAAAATAGTGAGTGGGAGAGGGATATATGACATTATATCCCGCGGTCTCCATCATTAGTTCAACACCGTGAGATTCGAGTGGGGCCTCGTGACGGCTTTGTTTTCGTCCTCCCTAAGGAGGGTTTCCATAAGAATCAATACCAAGGTTGACTTCCTAACAGATAGGATTTCGGAGGGGATTTCGGGATTGACCGACCCTAAGGCGGCAATTCTCGAGTTAAGCTCTTGAGATCTGAAATGATGGGTTACACTCACAAGGTTTTAATTAAATTGGTTAATTAAAAACCTGACCTAATAAACGATGGTTGAATGATATTGGCATAAGAGTTATTCTGGTATATCTTTTGACTGAGAAGGTCTCGATCCAACATGCAAGAATTTGACCGACCCTAAGGCGGCACTTGCTTGTGGTATGTCGGATTGTCGTGGCATAAAAACATTGTTTTTAGGGTTGTTCTTGTTCATTAAACATTTTCATGCATCATGTTTAATTTTATGCCGAACATTAGCACATGTTTAGAATGTATGACTGAATGAATCTTTAATTTATGTTTTTTCAGCCATGTCATCTGCACTATTACAAATACTTGCAAACGATAAATTAACTGGTGATAACTACACAAAATGGAAACTTAACATTAATGCAATACAGGTCACCAAAGACCTCAAGTTTGTGCTTACGGAGGAATGTCCTCCGGTGCCTACTGCCAATGCCACACGAACTGTTCGTGAGGCATACCAGCGATGGGTCTCATCTGATGAGAAGGCCCGAACATATCTGTTAGCTTCTATGACAGACGTGCTTGTCACAAAGCATGAAGCAATGACTACAGCATTCGAAATTATGGAGTCATTGCAAGCTATGTTCGGGCAGCCCTCCGAGCAAAAGCGACACGAAGCTATTCGTTCCGCTATGCTCGCTCGCATAAAGGAAGGTACATCAGTTCGGGAACATGTCCTGAGCATGATGTCCTACTTCAACACGGCAGAAGTCAATGGCGGGGCCATTGATGAACCCAGTCAAGTGAGCATCATACTGACGACTCTTCCGAAGAGTTTCGATCAGTTTAATAACAACTACGGGATGAACAAGTTAAGGTTCAGTCTCACACAGTTGCTCAATGAGCTCGCTACTTTTGAGTCCATGACCAAGGACAGCAAAAGTAAGACCGGTGAGGCAAATGTTGCCGAACCATCTTCCTTCAATAATAAGAAGAGGAAGAGGTCTGCTGGAAAGGCGAAGGGTAAGCCCAAACCCAAGAAGGCCCAAAGCAAAAAGAAGGGCACCTCCACCGACCAAGACAAAGGAAAATATTTCCATTGTAACAAGGTCGGGCACTGGAAGAGGAGCTGTCCTCAGTACCTGGAGGAGGTAGCCAAGAAGAAGAAGAAAGGTAAATATGATTTACTTGTTATTGAATCTTGTTTAGTGGAAGATGATTCTTCACCTTAGATTGTTGATTCGAGGGCCACTAACCATGTTTGTTCTTCTTTGCAGTGGACTGATTCTTAGACACAGCTAGAGGAGAAAGCCTTCTCCATGCGTGTGGGGTCGGGGGATGTCGTGTCGGCCAAAGCAGTGGGAGCAATAAGATTGCAATTTTGTAATAATAATAGTTTTTTTTTATTGAACAATGTTTTTTATATTCCTGGATTTACACTGAATTTGATTTCCGTTTCTAAGTTGTTAGAACAATTGTATTCTGTTTCTTTTAATAATAAGTTTGTTATTATTGGAAAGAATTGTCTGAATATTTGTTCAGGAATTAATGAAAACAATTTGTATGTGTTAAGACCATTAATACATACTACACTGCTTAACACAGAAATGTTTAAGGTTGAAAAACCTAAAACTAAATGACATAAGATTTCTCCAGATAATGACACTTATCTTTGGCATCTAAGGCTTGGACATATTAACCTTGACCGGATAAACAGACTAGTAAAAAACGGATCTTTAAATGAGTTAAAGGTTGGCACCTTACCTGTCTGTGAATCTTGTCTGGAAGGTAAGATGACTAAGAGACCTTTTACTGGAAAAGGGCTTAGAGCTAAACAACCACTAGAGCTAATACATTCAGACGTCTGTGGACCAATGAATGTTAAAGCAAGGGGTGGTTATGAGTATTATGTCACCTTTATAGATGACTACTCAAGATACGGATATGTCTACCTAATGCAACGAAAGTCGGAAACATTTGAAAAGTTCAAAGAATTTCGAGCTGAAGTTGAGAATCAATTAAGTAGGACTATCAAGTCACTACGATCAGATCGTGGAGGTGAGTACCTTGACCAAGAGTTTGAAGACTTCATGGTCGAGCATGGGATAGTTTCCCAACTCACAGCTCCTGGTACACCTCAGCAAAATGGTGTAGCGGAGAGGAGAAATAGAACCCTGATGGAAATTGTGAGATCTATGATTAGTTTCTCATCATTACCAAATTCCTTTTGGGGATATGCGTTACAAACAGTGGCATACATTTTAAATGTAGTGCCATCCAAATCTGTTCTTGAAACTCCCCTAGAGTTGTGGAATGGTCGTAAAGCTAGTTTACGACATTTTCGCATATGGGGGTGTCCAGCACACGTGCTGAAGAACAGAACTGGAAAGCTAGATCCCAAATCTGTGGTCTGCTTGTTTGTAGGATACTTCAAGGAGACCAGAGGTGGATACTTCTATAGTCCTGAAGATAACAAAGTATTTGTATCGACAAATGCAACGTTTCTTGAGGATAACTATATAAGTGATCATAAACCTCGTTCTAAAATTGTATTAAATGAGTTGGAGCCTGGTGAGACCAGTACTTAGTCAACTAGAGTTGTTAATCCATTAACATCTGAAAGTTAGATAATTTCTAGTCAGGATACACTACCACCTAGACGAAGTGAGAGGGTTGTGAGACAGCCTGAACGCTATTTGGGTGTAAGTGAGGGACAAGATCTTGTCTCTGCTGATAGTGTGGATGATCCATTGACATTTAAGAATGTAATGGAAGATCCTGATAAAGAGGAATGGCTTAAAGCCATGAATCTCGAGATGGAGTCTATGTACTCTAACTCAGTCTGGGAACTTGTAGACTTACCGAATGGGGTAAAACCCATAGGATGTAAGTGGATCTACAAGAGGAAGAGAGGATTAGACGGGAAGGTAGAGACCTTCAAGGCAAGGCTAGTGGCCAAGGGTTATACCCAGAAAGAGGGGGTCGATTATGAAGAGACCTTCTAGCCAGTAGCCATGTTTAAGTATATTCGGATTCTCTTATCCATTGCTGCCTATTTTGATTATGAAATTTAGAAAATGGGCGTCAAGACTGCATTCTTGAATGGCAATCTTGATGAAAGCATATACATGATGCAACCAGAGGGATTTGTGCTTCCAGATCAAGAGCAAAAGGTTTGCAAGTTGCAAGGGTCCATTTATGGACTTAAGCAAGCATCCAGATCTTGGAACATAAGGTTTGATGATGTGATCAAAACCTATGGCTTCGAGCAAAACGTTGATGAGCCTTGTGTCTACAAGCGCATCATTGACAAGAAAGTAGTTTTCTTTGTCCTATACGTAGATGACATCCTACTCATTGGGAATAATGTAGGAGTGTTGTCTGATGTAAAGGGCTGGCTGGCTAGCCAATTCCAAATGAAAGATTTGGGATAGGCGAATTATGTTCTAGGGATCCAACTTATAAGGGATCGTAAGAACAAACTCATAGCATTGTCACAGGCATCATATATCGACAAGATTCTTATGCGATTTTCGATGAAGAACTCCAAGAAAGGTAATTTACCTTCTAGACATGGGGTTCACTTGTCTAAGGAACAGTGTCCTAAGACACCTCAAGAAGTTGAGGATATGAGACGTGTGCCATATGCATCAGCAGTAGGTAGTCTCATGTATGCTATGTTATGCACGAGACCGGACATCTGCTATGCAGTGGGAGTAGTCAGCAGGTACCAATCCAACCCAGGATTAGATCATTGGGTTGCTGTCAAGACTATTCTCAAGTATCTTCGGAGAACGAGAAACTATATGCTAGTGTATTCCGGACAGGATTTGATCCCGTTAGGATACACAGATTCTGATTTTCAGTCAGACAGGGATTCTAGAAAATCCACGTCTGGATCAGTATTCACCCTAGGTGGTGGAGCCATTGTGTGGAGAAGTATAAAGCAATCTTGCATTGCTGACTCCACCATGGAAGCCGAATATGTAGCCGCTTGTGAAGCTGCTAAAGAGGCTGTTTGGCTCCGTAAGTTCTTGAGTGATCTGAAAGTTGTTCCAGATCTGGATAAGCCCATCACACTTTATTGTGATAACATTGGTGCTGTGGCTAATTCCAAAGAACCAAGAAGCCACAAGAGAGGGAAGCATATAGAGAGAAAGTATCATCTTATTAGAGAGATAGTGCAGAGAGGAGATGTGATCGTCACCAAGATATCCTCACAAGACAATCATGCTGATCCATTTACGAAGACCTTACCGGCTAAAGTGTTTGAAGGTCACCTAGAAGGTCTAGGGTTACGAGACATGACTCACATGCTTTAGTGCAAGTGGGAGATTGTTGGGGTTTTTGCCCTAAAGCTTGTAATATGTAAATGTAATTTGAACATAAATAAAAGAAGTAGTATATTCATTCATTTTGTATCATACTTTATATAACATGTGCACTTAACATCCAAGATTGCCGGATGTAATTTCGAACTGAGTATATGAGTGTCATATATAGATGGATTCAGTTTGAAACGAGCAATCTAAAGAGTCCGTAGATAGCAAATAAAGCTGGGTACTTTATTTGTGGTTAATCTACAGCTGCGGTCCATTTCGTAGTGTACGGTGATCCTATCCTGGATCATTCATATGTAGATATGAGAATGGAGGCACCTTGTATGATGTGATCATATAGGACTGGGCCATGATCTATATGAATCTCTCACTAAGATCCGTTTAACGATGAGATTCATATATATCAACTAATGATGGCTATATGTGGGTGATTTTAATCCTGAGTGTCTTATCAACTCCTTCAGGTTAGATCGTGGTCTTTGATATACCATGGGTGAGGTCGGAGTTGCATTCCCGATCAATATACTCCGTATGTTGGGATCGCGGTTTGGCTTGTGGCTGGGAAGGTTTGTACACAATAGTGGAATCCACTCCTTCTTGTGAGAAGTAGATAGTAGTTCCCTTAAGGGTTGATTCGGGGCTTGAACAATATGAGCGCTCTCCTAATTCTGTAAGGAATGTAGGATTTATTGTTCATTAGAGAATCAATGGCACTTAATGGAAAGATATGATTAGAGGGGTATAACGGACATTATGACCCAGCTCTAATTATGAACTACTTGTGGAGGATTATACCATATGTAATAGCTATATCGATGGACACCGAGAGTTATTGGTTTGTGTAAAAACGTCTACAGTTGAGAGAGTGCAGCTTCGGGTTTTTAGTGGAATAACACCGAAGTTAATAATCATGAAATATTAATTAAAGAGTTTAATTAATAATTTCCAAGGATTATTGGAGCTCAAAATACTGTGGGTTCATTAGGTCCCCTTGCTAGCCCGATCGATTTAGGTAACAAGGGTCACGATTAATTAATTGGATTGTCCAATTAATTGTGTTACGAAAGTGACACATATTAATTCGGGAATTAATTGAATAATGGGATTATTTAATTAATGAATAATGGTGATTAAATAAATTAAATAATAAGATTATTTAATTATGTTGTTAATCACTAAATGGAGAGTGTTAGTTGATATTTGATTTTGAATAAAATAAGATAATATGATTATTTTATTTTATTAAATTAAATATTTAAAATTGAATTTGAAATGTTTGAATTCAAAAATTAAATATTTAATTAATTTTAAAAGGATATAAGATATCTTTCTAAAATTTTAAAAATCAAAATATAGATTTCGGTTGTTTTTTGAAATATATATGAGATATGTATTTTAATTAACAAAATAATAACCGAATGAAAGATATTAAAAGTAATTAGATTACATTTGAAAAGAGAGATAGATGAATGTCATCGTGAACAGCAAACGTGCACAGCAAAAAGAAAAAAAAACAAACAAAAGAGAGAAAAAGCTATGGTGTGGTGAGACCACAAGTGCTGCACTCCTAGAGTTTGTTTTGTGCGTGTATTCTTCTCTTCTTCCTCCATACAGGTCCTGAATATCGTGACGCGCCCACACGCTGTTACCAGTTCAGGGAGATAGCGAGGAAGATCACGTGGTTCAAATCATGAGCAGTTCGTATCAAAGTGAAGGAGCCTCCTACGTAGGTATGAAAAATAAATTTCTTCACTTTATTATTGTATTTGATTATTACTGTACAAATGGGTTAGATTAATGATTGCATTAAAAAAATTTAAAACCTTCCGCTGCGCAATCTGTAACCCTAGGTTCCTACAGCTACCTGTATCTATAAGCACGGGATGGACCAGACAGTTGGCAATATGTATTGTGATTACCATGGGATCATCATGAGGTTGCACGGTGTTGAAGACATCTGCTTCAGTGAAAACGATCTGTGCCGACTGGGAGGACTCTATTGGGCTTTGGCTGAACTTGAACACATTCTGGCTTTCTTCTATGTGAGGTATCTTCATTGCATGGTTGTTTCAGGATTTATTTGAAGTGCCAGCCAATGTGGGCCCTCCACTGATGGTGTGTATCACCTGGATTTGTTGCATTAAGTTAGTCTGTTCCCCTTTTCTCTTCTCCGCATCCTCACGGATCTCGGCTTGTACCTCCCTACTAGTCCGAATATTATCTCTGATCTGCTGTAGAAACTCAATCAAGCATCCCCCCCTTATCAGGGCTTCAATCTGGTTGCGCAAATTATCACACTCTGAAGTGTTATGGCCCACGTCTTCATGGAAGTCGCAGTACTTGTACCGGTTCCTCCTGTCAGCTGGGGCTTTCATGGGAGCAGGCTGTTGGAGTAGCCCCTTGTCTCGTATAGCAAGGTAGACCATTTCCCTGGAAGCGTTCAAAGGAGTGTAGTAGTCATACCCTTTCTCCCCTCGCATTACGGGGGCCACGGTCTTGGGAGGTGGAGAAGCTCGAGGAGGGGTTCGTCTTGTTGGATATTTTTCTTGCCTGTGCTGAGGAGGGGGAATGCGATAGGTCGACCTATTGGGAGGTTTATTCTGAGCTTTCTGAGTTGGCTCAAATTGAGGGGCTTCTTTTTTCAGACGCTTCACTGTTCTCATGTCGTCGTGTTCCATCTTGACTTTGAGTTGCTCGTCAATCTCGACTACTCAAGAGCCTGATCATAGGCCTCCTAGTAAGTCTCGGGAGGTCTCTTGGGGAAGGAGCGGAAAAGCTTTCTCTTCCATAGGTTTTGCCTGAAGTTGGCGAGAGTTTCTTTTTCGGTGAAAACTCTCATTTGTATGACCTCTTTGTGAAAACGTACCACGTACGATCAAAGTGTCTCACTTCGTTCCTGAATCACATATTGGAGGTGTATGGGATCTTTCGGACGAGGTTTGACCCCTTGGAACTGTGAGCAAAAATCTATTGATAACTTCGTGAAAGAGTCCACGCTACCAGCGGGCAGCTTCCTGAACCAAGTTTTAGCGTAGTCGGTTAGGGTAGTTGGAAACATCCTACACATAGCCGCTCTGGTAGTGTTCTGGACCTCCATCTGTTGAACGAAGCTCTCCAGGTGGCTTAGAGGATCTTCCGTTTCGGAGAACTTATCTGCTGGCATTTTAAATTTTGGTGGGAGCTCCGCTTCTCAGATCTTCCTAGTAAAGGGAGCGTTCATCTCACTCAAGGGATCCATTTTATCCTCCTTATTCTTTCCTTTTCTTATCTGCTGGACCTCCTTCTGTAGCTTTGCCAGCTGATACCTCAGTCGCTTGTTCCCAGGTTTCTTTGAATTGACCTCGGATTCTTCACTATCGAGTCTCTCTGATGAACTGGCAACCTCTATCCGGTCCCCTTCATGGACATGATCCATTTGGTAAGTTTGTCTACTCTCCTCCTCTTGGGCCTGGGCGTTCCTCCTTGATGCAGTTGGGTGGGATAGCTCTCGTTGCTCCCGTGTCAAAGCATCTGCAGCGGACTTAACTCGCCTGGGTTGATATTGTGAAGGTCTTTTCAGAACTGGGGGCATGGGTCCCAGCCTATCCCGGATCAAAAGTTAGGGCCCAGACCTGTCTCGAGCTGGCTCTGGAAGAGGAGGTCCCAGGCAATCGAAGGCAGGCTTCCTAGCTCCGAACCTGCTCGGCTCTACCTAATCATTCAGGTTGGTTGGCTGGACAGTGATGCCTTCAGCGAGCAGGTGGATGCGGACGGTTTCCAAGAAGGCTACCGCTTGTTGGTCGAGCGCGGCCTGGCTCACTATAGGGTGGCCAGAAGCCCGCGCATTAGTTGTTTGGACCGGAGCTTGACTAACATACCCTGATTTTCTCCCCTTTCTTGGGGCCTTTCGCATAGGCCTCGCCGGGGGTTGCTCCGAAACTCCATGTTGGCCTTAGGAAGAGCGGAGCCTCATAGTTCCTGTAAAACAACGAAAATGTAAATGCAAATAGTTGATCTGATTAACTGGGTGTAGGTTTTATTTTCCCACAGACGGCGCCAGAAAGTGTTAACGAAAATTTAGCTCGGAGCAATAAATCTTAGTTAGCACCCTCGAGATCATTACCACGTAGGTGATGATCAAGGTAGAACGTATATATATAACAATGACTAATGAAATGACAAGGAAACAACGATATTATTAGCTACTCAAAAGAATCAAAAAATGCTTCCTCTATTGATAATATGTGATATACATCTCTCTCTCTCTCTCTCTCTCTCTCTCAAATTGATCTCACTTTTCTCTAGGGTGTAGTTGGGTACTTGTTGTGTGCCTGTCGAATAGTAGTCTCCTCTTTTCAGAAGGAGGAAGTCCCTCCTTTATACAATGTCTCATAGGTTAAACTAATTGATTCTCCCCTTGAGTTTCTCCATCTCTCCCTCCTTATCGGACGAGATTTTTATTTTAAATGTTATTGACTTTGAGTTAATTGTTGAATCGTGGATATCTTGGCGGAGATCAATTTGTTTCCTACTTGGACTCTATTATTTGTTCTGTACGCATGTAATGTCTTAAGATATGATCCTGTGTGTCTTCAGGTCTAGCATGTTCTCCCGTAGGGATCGTCGAATATGGCATGTAATGTGGCGGGGTACATCAGGTAGTGAGGTCGATCAGTGTTCTAGCCCTGATATAAAGGAATTTCGTCTAATCAGAAACTAGGTCTATCCTCCCTCGACCTTTTGAAGCTAGGTGCGGTCTCCTGCGGACACCTTACTATGTCAGCGAGGCACTGGCGAGCTTCTGGAGAAGTTACGAGGTAATCTTGACTTCGGGGGGGGGTTTCCTGTTTTCTGGTTCGGTGACGCGGGCTTGATCTGATCATTCCTGGCTCTATTCTGGATGTTTCTGGAGCCCGTCCTTGTTCCTGCGGGGCGGTACTGTAGCTCGGCTTTGGGTAACATGGTCTCCTGGTGGATGATCTCGGGCATGGAGCCAGACCTGGAGGGTGGAAAATTTCCCTTTGGTCTTTAGCCAATTTTGGCTATTAATATAATTCAAAGGCACCCCAAGGGAAACGAGAACAACAAGAACCCCACACTTAAAGTGCCATCGCCTTAGAAACTACTCACTCTCACGCCTCGAGCATAATTCGCTTCAACACTAGGTTCTCACATGGGATCTCTCTTATCTTTTCTCACCGAACCTAGGTTCACACTCATGCAACATGTATGCAAATGAATTTATATAATGGAATCAAAATAGTTTCATACAATTAGTATATATAAACGCTATTTTTAGTAAATGAGTCTTATGAATTAATCAAGTGTCATGAACATGGAAAGAGCATGCACTGACCAATATTCCCAAGTTAGACTTCCCCTAAGATCAACTAGGTCTTTTCCATTGGTTGAAACGGGGCCAAGGTGATTGGTGATTAACAAGAATGAGAATTTAGGCATAAAACACTAATCAACCAAGTTAAGGCCATACATTCTACACTTAAGCATTTGATTCCTCATGCAACACACTTCATGAATACAATATGGCATCCAGGTTTTCATAAATTTTAAGTCCAATCTCTAACTACTCTAGTTACCCCTTTGAGTAGTGTTTACAATTAAAACAAGGCAATTGAAGCATATTTCTTTTGTTTCTTTCTTTTTGCTTCTCTTTCCTTTTTCTTTTCTTTTGATTATTTCTTTTCTTGTCTTTTTCTTTGTTTTCTTGCCTTTGACTTTTGCACATACTTTTATAGTTCATCACTTATTTGTCTAGGTACACGCCAATAGACAATTATAGCACATTTTTACATACAGTCCTAAGCCTTAACAATATCAATTAAGTGAATGTTGGCTTAGTGTTTGGGTTGCTTGGGTTATGGGTAATGTTGTGGTAGAATCAACAAATCTAAATGTGTTTGGCTTCAAAATTGGCTTGGGTGCACACACATTATGGAATGGGAAGTATTTGGCATTTTAAGTGGCTAAAGCACATATTGCCTAATATCACCTCAAAGATTCCATCTACTAAGGGAATAAAAGTTTCTGTCAAATAGTCCACTTATATGATGCATGTTTTATGACACATGATGATGTTGGTGTAATGATACTATGCATGGTGTTTGAAGAGTGTTTAAAGATTTGAAAATATTTTCCCTCGAATTGTGCACATTGGCTCGTGTTTGTGAAACTCTCAATGGTTGTCTTCACTATTAGAACAAGGTGCTTGAGCACTAAATCCCCTCAACTTAGACACTAAAAAATAGGACTTACCTATGAATTGCAAGTGAGACCCCTAAAATGACTAAGAGCTATTGAACAAGCACATAAAGCATACACAAATTCGCCACAAACACTTTGCTCAAGATATCTCACCAAGCTAAATTAAGCTCAAAAATTTGACCAAGCAACAAATTTGAAAATTTTGATAAGAAAAACGACTAAAGACACAAAAGATGACTCAATAAAGGCGTCTACACCCCAAAACCAAAACCCAACATTGTCCTCAATGTTGAAGACAAGAGAGCCCGGTCTAGCAGCGCGTACCTAACAAGGCACAAACAAACCTAGACACTAATCATACACAATCAGTGCCTACAAAATAAAAATGACCAAACTAGGCTCAATATATAAAATGGCAAATAATGCAATATTTCAACTAGGCACAATGTACACAAAATTTTCAAATTAAAACTTGACATCAAGCACATTCCAAAATTGACGAAATGAGGGCACGAACAACCCCCCAAATCGAATCAAACAATATAAAGCATTTAATATATACAGTTCAATCAAGCCATTTGCATATCAATCATTCAAGCACAAAGCCTCCAGCTCGATCATCATCCAAGAATAATTAGTCATTTCAAATATATAAGCATTCTCACACGACATCCATTCATCACAAGAATTATTCAATCAAAGCAAACTAAACTAAAAAATAGGAAAAGTTCAGAATTTAAACCATAGGTGGGTTGCCTCCCACAAAGCGCTCTTTATCGTCTGGGCAAGACGTTGATATTTGGATCGGCTAACCGAATTCCAAAGTCTTGAATTTGCGCATATATGTGATTTGGTCTAGGAAATATTTGTCACAAGATGGCATGTTCCTAAACACATAGAACAAGGATAAGTTAGTACACAGTTTATATAATGGTACAATGGAACTAAAAGGTAACTTATCCATGGGGCCCTTGCACAGGCGGCCCAGAGAAGGAATCAGTGGAGTGATAGGCTCTGGTTCCTTGAATATGGGAAGTTCCAAAATGGGGGCATTTTCCGCTTCCTTTAACTCTACGCTTATCTCTTCCTTCTCCAACTTTTCAATCGCAACACTAGATTATTCATCTGTAAGACCATGACTATCTTCATCATCGACAATCCCATCACTCCAATGGGTGATTATTGCATTTCCTGGATTCTTAGGCTGGAGACGATGCGGTGGTGACTAGAGGGGTTCTCAACCTTCCCGGTGATTTTTGATGCATCCCTGATTCAACCTGCGCTGCTGACACCATCGAGTGCCTAATGAGGGATTACAAGATCCCATCGGAAATCACTCTTACCATTCCATACCAGGGGTATGATATGTATTCTCTCCTCCCCCCTTAGACCAGCTTTTTGTTCACATAGCCGACTTCGAGTGCGGGGTCAGGCTACCTCTCAAAAATCTCTCGTTTAAAATGACGAGCCTCGCTTAATTTGACACGTGAAAGGTCCATTAATTGTAGCATGCTAATAGAAGATCTATTTCCAGATAGCGGTTACCAGCAAGAAATGATGAGCAAAATTCTTCAAGAATTACAGATCCTAACTCTAACCCCAACCAGGTACCAGTGTTAAGGTTAGGGGGGACTTCTATTAATATCATGTTTTGGTAGGGGTCCAAAGAAGAATTTTTCATTGGCTGACTCCTGGTTGGGACCATCCCGGTTCCCCAATACCGAGAAACACTAAAACCGTGATATATAGAAAGAGTCTTGATTCCACAACATGCCATTTCCATGGTATCTAAGAGTACCGGTACCACGGCACCTTCTACCTGGCATCCAAGTACCGTGATACTTGTCTTGGACTGATCCTGTAAGCATATCTCACTTACCTAACATGGAGAGCGATAGCAAGAAGGCTCCAATACGCTAAGGAGGAAACCGTCCCAGCATAAATGGACTGGTACACCTAGGAACCTAGGACAATACCACATCCGAACGAATAAAGCCCGCGTTTGTCTCCAACCAGGCAGAAAAGGAAGTTGACCTCTTCCCCTATTTAAAGCGCCATAAATGAGACAATGTAGTCAACCTAATCAGAGTTTAATATAACAGAAAATACAATGTAATCCAAGGGAGCAATTCCCACGCTGACTTACAGCCTCAATCAACGCCAATCAATGCCAAAATGAGGTTTCCGATGATTGCAGATCAATTGACGAGATTTTTCAGGGATTGATTGGATGAATTGGAAACCATAAATATGACAATAAAAGACAAAGAAAAGGATCCAAAATCAAGAATTTGAGAGAAAAAGAAGAGGAAGAAAGCTCGCCATCGCCTATTGTGAGATTTCCACTTATCGACTTGCACGAGTTCGCCATCGCCTACTGTTTATAGAGAGTGAGAGAGAGTGAGAGAGTGAGAGTTCTATAGTGAAAATTCAACCCATATTGTATCAGTAACTTGAATCATCAATAATGTAATCCATACTGCTTATTTTCCTTTTACATACTGCTCATTCTACGGTTTCATTCGTTTAAACCCCTAGTACCTAGTGGTACCTACCCCACTGCGATTTACCAGGTTGCAGTTTGTGGGTGTTGATCGAAATTTGACCCCCAAAGATTTTTTAGTTAACAAAATTTAATCATCCTGAAAATAATAACTACGATGTGTGTCTAATGACCTAAAGGGGATGGGTGAATAGGTTTTAATCAAGTTAATTACCGACTTTTCTTGATTAATCAATAATAAAAAATTAACCCCATAAACAAACATACAAAATCAAGTGTAAGGTACGGAAAATAAATAACACTTGGTTTTTATGTGGAAACCCTTCAACAAGGGAAAAACCAGGAGCTAACCACTTAGCCACTCTGATCCTCAAATCCACTATTGTAATGATGTTTACAATCTTGGTTGACCTCTAGTCATACCATTCTCGGTTACTAACCTACCACTACTACCAGCAAACCTTTATAGTGATTATTGATAGCTTTGCTTGCCAACCATACCATGGTGGCAAGACTTCACTTGCTTATGCACTACACCTTGTAGTCACAAGATTTAACTCTCAAGAAGAAATAAAAGTAGTCTAAGTGAATATATGAATATTTGAAATGCAATAGAGTTTAAGACAAGACACTAAATGCTTAATTAGATGTTGAGATGCAAATCTAACAAACTAATTATCAAACAAACCAAATCAACCTAAGTTGTCATTAATCATGGCAAGGACAATAAACGCAATAATCAAATGCAATCAACAAGTCCTAAACAACAATGTCTAAACACAAAGCATAGAGACTTAGCTAGAGGGCAATAATGTTCTAAATGTTAGTTATCACAAACAAACCTAATCAAATAGTCATGAACATTAACTAGTTGATTAAAACACAATTTCTCAACCTAGTTATCAATAAATCATACATGAATATTTATGACCTAGCTTTTCGGCACAAATGACCTAATCAATTAAGCTATCAATAACTGGGCAATCTCAACCAATAGACAAAAACACAAACATACTCAAAACATGCTTAATCAAAGAAATATGCAATTAATCAACATAGTAATTGCTAATCCTAAGCAAAGATGAACAAATATGCAAGCAATAAGTTCTAGGACATGTTCAACTTACAAGGATGTGAAAGCATGAAGACCCATGAGTAGATGATGCTTGAAAGATGCTAGATACACATGGGGTTCTTGTTTGGTTGAGTGAAAAACAAGTCTAGGAGCTCTCTCTCTCTCTCTAGGAGTTAACTTCTCTCACTAAAAATGTATTATTAAGGCTCTAAAAGTGACATGGGAGAGAAAAAAACATATATGAAAATACTGC
The DNA here is from genome assembly GCA_033220585.1 of Dipteronia sinensis. Lineage (NCBI taxonomy): Eukaryota > Viridiplantae > Streptophyta > Magnoliopsida > Sapindales > Sapindaceae > Dipteronia > Dipteronia sinensis. The sequence goes on along the minus strand of CM065644.1, from coordinate 29,341,809 downwards.
AAAGCGTGTGTCTAATAACCTAGAGGGGGGAAGGGGTGAATAGGTTTTAGTCAAGTTAATTACCAATTTTTTTTTATTAGTCAATATTAAAAATTTACCCCATAAACAAACATATAAAATCAAGTGTAAAGTGCGTAAATTAAAAGACAATTGATTTTTACGTGGAAACCCTTCAACAAAGGAAAAACCATGGGCTAACCACTTAGCCACTCCGATCCTCAAATCCACTATTGTAATGATGTTTACAACCTAGGTTGATCTCTAGTCACACCATTCTCAGTTACTAACCCCCCACTACTACCCGCATACCTTTACAGTGAATTCTTGATCACTTTGCTTGCCAACCACACCTTGGTTGCAAGACTTAACTTGCTTGTGCACTAAACCTTGTAGTCACAAGACTTAACTCTCAAGAACAGATTAACAACCTATGTGAATATATAAAAATATTCTAAATGCAATTAATGCTAAGCAACACTAAATGCTTATCTAAAGATTTCAAGATGACAATAAGTGCAAATCCTAGATATTAGTGTCTATATGAATGCTCAAAAAGACCTAACTAGATATAGATGTGCAAGTCTAAAATCTAGTGATCAAACAAAGCCATATCAACACAAGTTGTCATTAATCATGGCAAAGACAATAAATGAAATTAACAAATGCAATCAATGAGTCCTAATCAACAATGTCTAAACGCAAGGCATAAAGACTTAGCTAGAGGGCAAATATGTAATAAATGCAAGCTATCAACAAACAAACCCAATCTTGTAATGGAACTCACAATTAGATGCAATAAATGAAGTCCTAGCAATTCATCAACTAATAAATGCAATAAAAACACCAACCTAGAAGGTTTAAACAAATAACAAAGATGAGATTTTTGTTTAACTTACCAAGTCAACTAAAGATGAAGACTCATGCCTTAATGATGCTTAATGATGCATGAAGGATGATGGGTTATGGGTTTGGAGAGTTAATGAAACACTCTTGGAGCTTCTCTCACTAAAAATAAGTTATGAAGCTCTAAAAAATGAAGTGGGAGAGAAGAAGATATATATATATATATATAACAACCCTAGATGAAACTAAGTCGTTTTGAAAAAGTAGGCATAAAACAGGGCACTGAGCGGGTCAAGTGCACGGGTAGGGAACCCGCGCACTACCCGCGTAAAAGGGAAACCCGAGAAACATCATGCTCGGTGCACAGGTACTGCACGGATAGGGTACCCGTGCACAACCTGTGCAAAAACAGACCCGAGAAACCCCATGGTCAATGCGCGGTACTGCGCGGGTAAGGGACCCCCACACACTCGCACACTAGAGACCTTTAGGGAGGTCACTCATTGCGCTAAGAAAAAGCACACCACCGTGCGAGCGCGGACGTTTTCGAACAAACAACAGAAAACGAATTACACCACACACAAAAACCAGACCAAAGACTAAGAATGAAGTGCAAGTGTGATTTTAAAAGAATGCACACAAGAGCAATAAGGAACACATGCATAACATCACAAGTGCATGTATGTGTGTGCGTGCAACAACAAATGCATGTCAATACAAATGCATGTAAGTGTGTGTGTGCAACTAAATCTCTTCAAGAGTTAAGAACAAGTGAACTACCTCTCTTGAAGCTCTTTGGGATCTTGGAAGCTTGTTAATGAAGAAACACAATTGGACCTAACCTACCCATTACAAATAACCCCAATGTGGTTTGTCATGAAATAAGCCAATCAAAAATAGAGGTCCTTATAATCTCCCCCTTTGGCTATTTCATGACAAAACAACCACTCACAAAATAATCCTCACAAAACAGTAATAAAGTTATTGGTCAACAAAGTATATTCTACATTACAATATGATAAACCTAATATCTAAGTCTTCAAGGTCATCAATCTCTTAGTAGATCATTGTACCTACACACAATAGTAAGAAAGCACTTTCCAAGAACAAGTGCATATGAGGTGAACCAAAACAAGTATTTGCATTAAGAAAATTAATACAATCAATATAATATAGTGCAATGCAATGCTCTCCCTAAAAGGTTACTCTCTCCCAAGACTTCTTCCCAAAGCATAAAAATGCTCCCCCTATATCTCTCAAGACTTTCTCCCCCTTTTCGTCATGAGATAGGCAAAGGAGCTCCCCCTATTGGGTTGCTTTAGCAAAGAGATATATTCTCACAAAAGATGATTGCATAATCATATACATAAACTTTATGCAACTTAATTAATTGAGAGAGATTCAAGGAGTTTTATTTTAAAAAGAATGTGTGAAGGTGTTGCTTTGCATGTAAGACATATAACATCAAGGTTCAAGCATGGGTATTTGGCATAAAAATTCAAACCAATTTGTACCCTTTTTCCATAAGAAAACATGATATAGTTTTTCAAAAAAATTTCAACATACAACAACTATATCAATCTTTAAGGGCCAAACAAGACATGGATATAGAATCCTTACTGATTGAATGGATATGAAATCCTTATTGGTTGTTGTCTTGTTCAAACCATTAAGAAGAGAGAGAAGACTAATTTGGATATAAATTCCTTATTGATTGCATTTATACAAGATCCTTATTGGTCAGTCTTCTCACTTGCATTCACACACATTTGCATAGAGCAATCAAAAGCATTTCATGCATATCATTTAAAGCATGTAATAATCAAGTTCACATGTCATGGAGATAAATTATAGGTGATTCAAAAGTACTTCCCAATCAATTCTCCTTGTCTAAAAATGCATGTTTGAACATAAATGTGACATGGATTATAAACAAAGCAAGATTACACACTTATTGAACAAAAATGCCAGATAATCATATATGTGCAACCTAGTATCTCAAGCAATTAATAAAGAGGCATAAATTAGATCAAATTTTTGTACATTTCAAAAATGCAAGTTCGCTATCTTTGCTTACGCTCCCCAAATGGGATCAATTCCAACCAAGTAAATGGGAGGCATGAGCCCCTATAGACCTACCAAGTCCATTAGACCTAGTTGAGTCTATGGGTGACAAGTTAACACAGTAGGTGGTCATGGTCATCATGTTACTAGATTTCCTAGGATTATTCACTCTAGATTTCCTAGGCACATGCATATTGGCTCTTCTAAGTCTATTCATCTTCATCATGCTCTCAACTCTACATTTCTTAATGTAGTTATGGCAATTTGGCCTAATATGCCCATCAACACCACAAAAATGACAAGTAGGTATAAAGTGAGGAGTGATACCTTGTGAGGTCATTGAAAACTTGTCATGCATTTGATGTTGCCTTTAGTGTTGAACCAGTTCTCTCATTCTTTATTATTGAACCGGATTTCCATTCTTCCTTGGTTGAGTTTGCTTGGCTTGTCTTCTTGGTTGAGGGAAGCTTGAATGTGGAGCTCTTGGTTGTTGAGATTGAGCTCAATTCTTTATTGGCATCTTCACTTGGCCACTCTTGGATGACTCTCCAAGATCAATCTTCCTCCTAGGATGTTGAGGAGGTGAAGCTTTGCTTTTGCCTTGAACTTGAGGTTACTTGATCTTATCCTTCTTCAAGCCTTGAAGATACCTCATTTCCTTATCCTTGACAATCTTCAAGGAATTCTCTTTGTTGGCAAGTTCATCATTCATTGCCTTCATCCTTTGGTGGCAATCTTCAATCTCCTTTTCGTACTTGAACATATCAATCATGTCCGTCTTCAAGGAGTCATCTAACTTGGCCTTTAGTTGAGATTTTTCCTTCTTCAACAAGTCTTCACTTTCCTTGACTTTCCTCACTTCTTCATCCAAGTAAGTCACCTTGGTTGAAAGCTTGAGATTCTCCTCCTTCAATCTTTGAATCTCTCTTTTCTTCTTCAACCAAGAGTATTCAAAATACTTAATGAAGCCTTCAAGGTCCATACCTCCACCAATCTCTTTGTTGGAGTATGATGAAGTGTTCTCATCACTAGAGTCATCACTAGTGTCACTTGTTGTCACTTTGACAACACTTCAATAAGTAGCTTCATCAATCACACTTATAGCTATTTACCTTTAATCTCTCCTTTAAAGTCACAACTTAAGGCATTGTTGCCTTTTTCTACATCTTCCATATGAGAGGCTCCAAATGCCATGTAGTTAATTACAAGTTCTTTATCACCTGAAGAATCTTCTACACTCTCACTATCACTTGATGAGGTGGCCATCGCTTTTCCCTTTCTCTTGACCTTCAAGTTACCACAATTAGTGGAGATATGTCCAAAACTTCTAAATTCAAAGCATTGAATGCCTTTTCTTGTAGGCTTCTCCTGGCTTGGCTCAATCTTCTTGAAGTGCGTCTCCTTCTTCAAGTCATTCTTGTGAAGCTTCATAAACTTCTTTAATCTCTTCACCGGTAGAGTCATGTCTTCATCCGAGTCATCATCCTCCTTCTCACTCTTAGAGGTTTTCAATGTTATGCCTTTTTGCTTATTTAGAGGTGTAGATGTAGGAGCCCATCTAGATTCATAGGCAAGTATCCTTACAATCACTTCATTCGGCTTCATCTTCTTGTAGTCCTTATTTTTTTCAAGAGCCATCACTTTGGATTCAAATCTAGTAAGGAGTGACCTTATGATCTTTTGCTTGATCCTCCTATCTGAGTATGGGTCACTTAGTTGATGGTTTTGATTCATGATGTCCGTCAACTTCACTTGGAAGTCATTATAACACTCATGCTCCTCCATCTTGATTGTCTCAAATTGTGCTTAAAGGACTTGGAGCTTGGAATCCTTAACCACTTCGGTTCCCTCATATGACGTCTCTAAGATCTTCCAAGCTTCTTATGCATTTTTGGTAATTTGAATGAGTTTGTATTCACTCTCATCCATTGCACAAAACAAAGCATGCATTGCCTTGTTGTTCCACTTTGAAGCTTCAAATTCTTCGGGACTCCATTGAGCCTTGGGTTTGGAGACTTCACTTCCATCTTCGGTGGTCATAGTTGGAGAAGTGTAGCCATCTTTAACTGCCATCCATGCACGGTCATCTATTTGGTAAATATAGAACTCCATCTTTCCTTTCCATGAGGCATAATTATCCCTCTTGAGAAGTGGTTGTCTCACACTCGACGGTCCCTCTTTACTCACCCCAAAGTCACTCATAATGTATGGGTCAATGTATGCAAATGAATGCAAATGAAAGCAACAATCAACAAGCACACAAATGCATGACACACAATCAAGAGGAAGGATCACCTAAGTATGTCTAGGAACCCGCTCTGATACCAATTGAAATACTGCAAGGCGTGTGTCTAATAACCTAAAGGGGGGTGAATAGGTTTTAGTCAAATTAATTACCAATTATTTTTTATTTGTCAATATAAAAAATTTACCCCATAAACAAACATACAAAATCAAATGTAAAGTGCGGAAATTAAAAGACGCTTGATTTTTTACGTGGAAACCCTTCAAGAGGGGAAAATCCACTGGCTAACCACTTAGCCACTTCGATCCTCAAATCTACTATTGTAATGATGTTTACAACCTAGAGTGACCTCTAGTCACACCATTCTCGGTCACTAACCCACCACTACTACCCGCGGGCCTTTATAGTGAATTCTTGATCACTTTGATTGCCAACCACACCTTGGTTGCAAGACTTAACTTGCTTGTTTACTACACCTTGTAGTCACAAGACTTAACTCTCAAGAAGAGATTAACAACCTATGTGAATATATAAAAATATTCTAAATGCAATTAATGCTAGGCAACACTAAATGCTTATATATAGATTTCAATATGACAATAAGTGCAAATCCTAGATATCAATGTCTATATGAATGCTCATAAAGACGTAACTAGATATAGATGTGCAAGTCTAAAATCTAGTGATCAAACAAAGCCATATCAACACAAGTTGTCATTAATCATGGCAAGGACAATAAATGCAATTAACAAATGCAATCAATGAGTCTTAATCAACAATGTCTAAATGCAAAGCATAAAGACTTAGCTAGAGGGCAAATATGTCCTAAATGCAAACTATCAACAAACAAACCCAATCATGCATAGGAACTCATAAATAGGTGCAATAAATGAAGTCCTAGCATTTAATCAACTAATAAATGCAATAAAAACATCATCTTGGAATGTATAAACAAATATCAAAGATGGGATTTTTGTTTAACTTACCAAGTCAACTAAAGATGAAGACCCATGCCTTAATGATGCTTAATGATGCATGAAGGATGATGGGTTATGGGTTTGGAGAGTTAATGACACACTCTTGGAGCTACTCTCACTAAGGGAAATATTTTCTCTCACTAAGAATCAATTCTGAAGCTCTAAAAAATGAAGTGGGAGAGAAGAAGATATATATATATATATAACAACCCAAGTACGGATGTCAAAATTACCCATTGGTATTGGGACCCGACCCGTTAGGGACGGATTTAACTGTACCATTTAAGTTGTAGTATGGGGCCGGTATTTTTTTCAATACCCGATTTAATTTCGATACGGTTACGGGATTTTAAGTCCCCGCCCCGCCCCTTACCCGTACCCGCTATACATATATATATATATATATATAAACATGCATTTCCCACATATTTTTTCCTCCCACTAACATAATTTTCCCTCTATTTGTTTTTCATTGTTTCCCTCCATTGAAATTATTATATATAATATGCCCCTCACACTATTACTTTCATATTACTCAATAATATTTATATGATCTTTATTAAAAAATCATAAAAAAATGCATTAATGGGATGAGGATGGTATAAGGCAAAAAACCGATCCCTAATAGGGAATCCTCGAACCCGCACCGTTTATTTTCAGGCGGGTATTCATCGAGCATGGTATTTCTCATACAAATTGGTATTGGGGATGGTAATGGAAAACCCGTACCAAACCCATACTATTGACATCCCTAAACCCTAGACGAAACTACGTCGTTTTGAAAAAATATGCACAAAACATGGCACTGTGCAGGTCCAGTCCGCCAATAGGGAACCTACGCACTACTCGTGCAAAAGGGAAACCCGAGAAACATCATGCTCGGTGCATGGGTACTTCACGGGTGGTGTACCCGTGCATAACCCGTGCAAAAACAGACCCGAGAAACCTCATGGCCAGTGCGCGGGTACAACGCGGGTAAGAGACCCGCGTACAAACCCGCACACTAGAGAAACACGAGGAAACCAAGGGTTATTGCGCGAGTACTGCATGGGTAAGGGACCCACACACACCTACACACTAAAGACTTTTAGGGAGGTCACTCATCGCGCTAAGAAAAAGCGTACCACTGTGCAAGCGCGGACGTTTCCTAACAAACAACATGAAACAAATTACACCACACACAAGAACCACACCTAAGACTAAGAATGAAGTGCATGTGTGATTGTGAAAAGAATGCACACAATAGCAATAACAAACACATGCATAACATCACAAGTGCATGTAAGTGTGTGTGTGTGTGTGTGTGTGTGTGTGTGTGTGTGTGTGTGTGTGTGTGTGTGTGTGTGTGGGCAACAACAAATGCATGTCAATACAAATGCATGTAAGTGTGTGTGTGTGTGTGTGTGTGTGTGTGTGTGTGTGTGTGTGTGTGTAACTAAATCTCTTCAAGAGTTAAGAACAAGTGAACTACCTCTCTTGAAGCTCTTTGGGATCTTGGAAGCTTGTTGATGAAGATACACAATTTGACCTAAACTACCCATTACAAATAATCCCAATGTTGTTTGTCATGATATAAGCCAATCAAAAATAGAGGTCCTTATAATATATATAAAAGCACTAAATGAAACTACGTCGTTTTGAAAAATATTTCCCAATGCAGGGATAAGGGACCCGTTCAAAACCCGTGCAGTAGACAGACCCGAGAGCATCCTTCGTCAGTGCACGGGTAACTTCACGGGTAAGAGACCCATGCACAACCCGTGCAATGTCACTAACCCAAAGGCACTCATCCTCAGTGTACGGGTACTACACGGGTGGGGAACCTGTGCACAACCCGTGCAACAGAGAGGCCCGAATTTCAAGGGACTCAAAACATGACCAAACGACATCCAAACCTTTCGTATAATATACTGTTGGAAAGGTATGGAAGTCTACTTTCTACTCCAATTAACAAAACATGATTTGAATGACTACAGAAAAAGTTATGGTCAAATAAGGGACCAAATGTCAGATTTGGACAACAACAAGAATGCCCAAACTCATGGAAAAAACCATGTGACCAAAGACCAAAATATGAGAAGAATGGAACCTTCTCAAATGGTCACTCAATGTGCTAAAACAAGCACACCATCGTGCAAGCACGGATAATACATAAAACCACACTTAAGACTAAGAATGAAGTGCAAGTGTGATTGTGAAAAGAATGCACACAAGAGCAATAAGGAACAAATGCATAACATCACAAATGCATATAGGTGTGTGTGTGTGTGTGTGCAACAACAATTGCATGTCAATACGAATGCATGTAAGTGTGTGTATGCAACTAAATCTCTTTAAGAGTTAAGAACAAGTGAACTACCTCTCTTGAAGCTCTTTGGGATCTTGGAAGCTTGTTGATGAAGAATCACAATAAGACCTAAGCTACCCATTACAGATAATCCCAATGTGGTTTGTCATGAAATAAGGCAATCATAAAATTGAGGTTCTTACACATCCCATGACTTCAAAATTAAAGCATACATGAGTTGGCCGTGTACGATGAGTTATTTGACTTAAAAAATTCTAGTTACAAAAAATAATCCGAGGCATTTCTTAGTCTTCTTGTAAATCTATTGTCTTCGATATTCTTCAAGTCCACTTCTTTGTATCTTTTGGCTTCCAATCAAGTCCAACTTGATTTATGTCAAGTGATCCATCTCATGGATAGAACCCCAAGGCTCATCACTTAATTTCAGTAGAATATACACTCCTCACGAAGTCCACAAGAAGACCTTTCCACAAGCCTGAAGGCCGCACACTTAGGAAGATGCACGCAGTAGCCTTGGACATGTCAAGGCTGTCCACATGGCTTCTTATGGGCTGCCGCCTATTGGACCAAGGCCCGAGTATTATTTGAACACATAACCGATGTCCAAGTATGACCCAAAACAGCCCATGCGCCTACGAACACACAGCTGCAATAGCGACAGCCGCGCACACACCTGGTGCGCTCAGCTTCTTGCGCGTGGCTACTGTTCACGTGCATAAGGTAGTTTTTTTTTCAAATCCTTTTGAACAACACCATCTTCTTCACAACATACGCATAAAAAAAATTACATACAAAACATATATAAAGAACAACCATTAAAAAACAGGCTTTCTTGATTACATAGATGAATAAAAAAAAATAAACCTATAACCCATTGGATCAAATAATTAATGATCAACCATGTTTATATATATATATATATATATATATATATATAACAATCATACAAGCCTAGATTGTGACTACACATATCATACATAACATAATCAAAAGAAAAAAACTTAATTTTTTTCGTGTATATACAAAAGTTAGCTTTAATACTAGTTATATGGAAAAATTAGGGTTTTGATAAAATTGTAGTGGATAGGATTTCAAAATTTTTCCTTTAGAAAACATATTTTTGGAACCGGATTATGTATATACACACACACACACACACACACACACATATATATATATATATATATATATATAAACTTGAAGTATACCTGAAGCATACCTGATTGTTCTCTTAAAGCTTTGATTCTGATTTCACTACCAAGCCTTTTGAGTTATGACCCACGATCTGATAACTTGTGTGTAGGCATGTCACGATATAGACAAGACTAGATGGAGGTTACGAAAAACAAGAAGACAATCCCTTGCCCTCTCTTTAGGTGTTCGACCGACTCCTACAAGAAGAACAAAATGAAACCTTTTTTTTTTTTGCTTTGGCCGCACCCCTCTCTCTCCGTATTAGGTTTTTCGTTTCTTTTGTTTCTTGATAAGTGTCTATTATATTAGGATCCTAAGGTTCAGTTGTCCATGTCAAAATAGGATTCTAAATCCTATTTTAATTCGGTCACCACTAGGACTTGAACCTGTGACCTCTAGGATTTAAAATAATCTTTATTATTTTTAATCATTTTCTATTAGTCATGGTTCGAACTTGTAACCTCCTATTAATAATTAAATAATTAATAATTCTTAAATATCAATATAATTCAATTATTAATATACTAATCAAATAATCATATTATTTAACTAGTTCCCTAAATTTATTCGTGTCACTTTTGTAACACAATTAATTGGACTATTCAATTAATTAAATGTGACCTTTGTTACCAATAACCATAAAGGGATAGCAAGAGGACCTAATGGACCCACAGTTTTGAGCTCCAATAATACTTAGAAATATTAATTAAACTCTTCAATTAATATTCTATGATTATTCATCTCGGAGTTACTCCACTAAAAACCTGAGGCTGCACTCTCGAAACTGCAGATGTATTACACAAACTGAAATATCAATGTCCATCGATATAGCTACCACATGTGGTATGATCCTCCACTAGTAGTTAATAATTAATGCCAAGTCATAAAGTCCGTTATACCTCTCTATTTATATCTTTTCCTTTAAGTATCATTGATTCTCTAATGAACAATTATATCCTGTCTTCCAATACGGAAGAAGGGGAGCCTTCTTAATTGTTCAAGCCCTGAATTAACCCTTAAAGGAACTACTCTTCTACTTCTCACATGAAGGAGTTGATTCCTCTATTGTGTGCAAACATTCCCAATCACAAGCTAAACCGTGACTCCAAGATACGGAGTTATTGATCGGTAATGTTACTTCGATCTCACTTATGGTATGTCAAAAGTCACAACCCAACCTGAAGGAGTTAGTAAGATACTCAGGATTAAGATCACCCACATACAGCTATCATTTGTGGGTATTTATATATATATATATATATATATATATATATATGAATCTCTTCATTTAACGGATCTTGGTAAAAGATTCATATAGATCGTGGCCTTGTCCTATATGATTTCATCATATAAGGTGCCTCTATTCCCATGTCACTACATGAGTAGTCTAGGATAAGACCACTCTACATTATCGAATGGACCGCAGATGTAGATTAATCACAAACAAAGTACCCAGCTTTATTTGCTCTCTACAGACTATTTAGATTGCAGTTCTCAAACTAAATCCTTCTATATATGACACTCATATACTCTGCTTGAGATTACATCCAGCAATCTTGGATGTTTTGCACATATGATATAACCGTACGGATGTTAATAAATCAATATTTACATAATGAATGGAAAAAAAAAAACAACTTCCCTTTTTTTTCATGTTTTTATATCATTTACATATTACAAGCTTTAGGGCATAAATCACAACAATGGTAAATTTAATGATAGCCTACCTCGCGGAATTATAGAGGGTATTGTTAGCGGAATTTTTGATCAATTTAACGGGTCAAGACAAAGAGCATAAATCAAGAGGTATAGTAATCAACGTCATCATCAAATTAAATCATGGGGCATAGCACCACCACATTCGAGGACAACCCCAGATCGCTAGAATTATTCGCCGACACATGAATTAGGTCTCCTAATTCAAACTAGCTCGCTAAGGCAACTTCATGCAGCGAATTGGACCAATTCGCCACACAAATACGACTCAGACACATGATATCTTTTGTGAATCAATATCAATCAGCCCAGAATAAAGAAAGCCAATCATCTTTATAATGAATAACCAACAAAAATGGAATAATCTAGGAAATCTGGAACATTGACTTCTCTAAGGAAAGAGCTCCCTATACAGAGCCGAAAGATCATCAGGATACGATCCTCCAAGGATCTCACGTCAATGCGAGCCTTTGTTTAGACGACAAGAATTAAGGCGACACCCTAGTTCCCATATAAATGCATGTCTTAGCAAAAGCAAGGGGGAGGGAGTAAGGCATCATCAGAGAAAAGGAAAAGGAATTTAAGCTTGTAATTGTAATCATTGTTTACATAGTGGAATCCTTTCATGTCGTTACAACGACCATCGTTTTTCCCGACCTTAAGGTTTTCCACGTAAAATTGTGATGTTGTTTATTGCTTTCTTTTACCTTATACATATTATATCGCATTCACGTAGCAGGAAGGTGCTTTGATTATAAGCTTATCAATCGATCTAAACTTCGACCTGTCGACGAGATATTGTTGACAGCTGATTTACCTACGATCCAAAAATCACCATCAAAATAAAGAAATCTCATTCATTTTTAATTTTAGTCTGAAAATCAATCTGTAATCCGAGATCATAAATATTGAAGCAGTATAATTCTCCTCTCTTATTGTCTCTTAGTATTTTGTTATCATGTCTCTCAATTTTATTATAATAGATGATGCTTTCTTCAATCATAATCTACTATATTTTTTACTTGTGTGGTTCTTGCTTTTTCAAAACTAAAACAAGTAAAATATCATTAAAATAAAATAAAACAAAAATGATATTTAAAAATAAAAAGACTTATAATAAATAAATAAAAAGAGGTGGATCTCCATGGTACATTTCACTCTTTTTATTTTTATTTAATTATGGCTAAAAATATTTTGTTCTTTTTTTATATAAATATTACTTGGTTTTTAATTTTTGTAAATATCTCGAGCGTGGAACAATCATTTTAAGGTTATATTGAAGGATAAAACAGTCTTCTATTCAAAATATTAACAAAAATTAACGGCGATAAGATAATTGGTAATATGGTAAACAAATGACGGATTTGTGTCATTAGTGAAACTGGAGGATAAATACCGGAATTATGACAAACTATGTGGGTGAGTTTGATAATATCCCTAAAAAATAAACCATTTAATCTATTCGAAATTAATTAATATATATATATATATATATATATATATATAAAGGGAGAGAGGAAGGGAGAGAAAATATCCCTTTTTAATCAAAAATATAGGGGTTTTATTAATTTTACCTAGAATTAATAATATAATTTTTTTTTACCAAACAATCCACTGTCGAGACAAAATTGCTCATCATTTTTCCATTTTCCATTATTTACTTAATTTTTTTTGTCTGAAATTTGTTCATCTCTCTCCTCCTTTTGTCAGAAACAATTTAATCTCTATTAGATGCAATCTCTACCTCTCTTCATTATTTCTCTGTGTTCAATCTCTATAATTTTCTCTCCACCATTCAATCTTATCAGAAACAATACTTGTCTGAAACAGTTATCTTTGTCTTCGTTCTTCGTTCTTTCTCTCTATTGAATCTCTACAATTTTCTCTTTGTATGAAACAATACTTGTATGTTTAATCTCTATAGTTTTCTCTTTGTTCTTTGTCTGAAACAATTTTTGTTCAATCTATTCGTTCTTCGTTCTTTCTCTATGTTCAATCTCTACAATTTTCTCTCCACCATTCAATCTTACTAGATTCAATCTTCTGTCTCTGTTCTTTCCTTCTTCGAAACACAAAACCTAGATACAATCTTTACCTATCTTAGTTATGATTCTTTCTTTCTATGTAATGAACACAAAACCCATATAGTTTGAAGAAGATATTTTATGGATTTGGCTTCATTTTTTACGGATTGGGCATCGTATTTCATGGATTTTGCTTAGTATTTCATGATGACTCGAGATGATCCAAGTCCTTCTTTTCAAGGTATGTATTTGAAACCCTAAATTAATTTGTTTCAGTTGTAGTAAATGATGAATTTAGGTTGAAGAAGATTGTGTACAGTGGTGTGTTTAATTGATTAGGCGTGGTGTGTTAAATATAGTTAGCTGTGATGTGTTTAATTGTGGTGTGTTTAATGAGGTTGCTCCGGTGTGTGTAGTTGGTTTTGCCATGGTGTGTTAAATTGGTTTTTCATGGTGTGTTTGATGGATTGTTTGATGGATTGTCATTATGTGTTTAATTGGGTTGCTCTGGTGTGTTTAATTAATTAGTCGTCATGTGTTTAATTGATTAGCCATGTTGTGTTTAATTTGGTTAGCCGTGATGTAGTTAATTGTGGTGTGTTTAATTAGGTTGCCCTGGTGTATGTAGTTGGTTTGCCCTAGTATGTTTACTTTGGTTAGCCGTGGTGTGTTTAATTAGATTGCCCTGGTGTGTTTAATTGTTTTTGTCCTGGTGTGTTTAATTGGTTTTCCATTGTTTGTTTGTTGGGTTTCCATGGTGTGTTTAATTGGATTTCCCTTATGTGTTTAATTTATTTTTGCCTGGTGTGTTCAAAATTTTCAGGACAACAACATCATCAATCACAACATTGAAAGAAAATAGGAGATGTTTTTGCGTTTCCAGCTATGGACATTGAACTTTTGCACATGGACAGGAAAATGGAAGATTATGAGATGTTGTCCAAGTATTATCTCAATGAGGGTTTGGTTGTGAAGATGGAATTAAAGGATTGCTTGCATTGCATCCATGGCCGCTTGTTGTGTTTTTTTTTTTTATATGTGAATGTTTATGTTTTAAGTACTCCCTGTTGATACACTGGTGTACTGACTTGTCTCTGTTAGTTGGGTTGTTGAGAATCATGGAAGTTTTATTTATGAGTTTATATTTCAGATGCTATTGTAGTGGTCGAGTGCTGGTATCAATCTATTGCTATATAAAATATGGTGACTCTTTGGAAAAAAAATAATAATGTACGTCTTTGGAAAAAAATATTAATCAAATTTAACGTATGGTTTCAATATTATGTCCATACCATATATATACATATATATATATATATATATATATATATATATTATTGAAAAAAAAAATCAAGCCATTTTCATTACATTGGTTGCATTTACTTGACAACCCATGATCATCAACAATCTTATGACTACCATTACACTTGTAACAATTAAACAAACCTCACACTAGCAATTGAACACATCAGTGCTTAACAATTGAACACACAAGTGTTATTGATCAATTAAACACTCAAGTGCTCAACAATTAAACACACTAGTGTTATTGAACAATTAAACACACCAGTGCTCAACAATTAAACACACAAATGCTCAATAATTAAACATACCAGTGCTCAACAATTAAACACACCAATGTTATTGAGAAATTAAACATACTAGTGTTATTCAACAATTAAACACACCGGTACTCAACAATTAAACACACTAGTGTTATTGATCAACTAAACACACCAGTGCTCAACAATTAAACACACCAGTGTTATTGAACAATTAAACACTCCCAGTGCTCAATAATTAAACACACCAAGGTTATAACAATTCGAACCTACCCAAACCTGGAAACTTGAACTAAGACATTTCTAATACTTAGTTAATGAAAACTGAAAAGTGAACACTTGTAACAAATCAATCAAATCTACATCTAAAACAATGGTCCTCTGCAACAAAATAACCAATAAATGTTATCTTGAGATTCAAATTCTAAGCAAATATACCACACAACAAAAATGTTTTCATCCAAAGCCTAAAACACTTAAGAAGGGCTTTTGGGCCTCATCCATTTCTCATATAAGATTCTTAAAATAGGTTCCATTCATCCTCATAATAATAAAAATGACTTGATTCAAAAAACATAACCATATCGCAACATTTGCTCTCTAGAAAAGGGCGTATCGGTTATCACCATAAAAATACTTGAAATAAAACACTAATTCATTCATAACATTGGAGGTAATAAAATTGTCTCAAACAAAGCCTTCATTGTGCAAAGTAATGCCGGAAGGTGGCACAAATATAATAAGGAACACAATAGATATCTATAGTCTAGCAAAAATTGTATTGCAAAGTCAGAAATGACAAATCTGCCGCACAATTAAGTACAATCCTCTGCTATTCCTCTTTCCTATAGCCTTCTCAAACTGTTTTCCCTTCGATCGCACATAAGGCTTCACGGGCATTCTTTGGTCCTCATAGAAGAACCTGAAGTTGTATATAAAAATAGTCAGAATTCTTAACACGATTTCTCAACACATTGTCTCTGTCAAACTCAAGATTTATTAAAATAATAGTAACATTATCTCTGACAAATATAAATGCTATTCTTGATTTCAATATAGCTGCTCTCTTTATTAACTAGAAAGATTACCAACATCATTTTGTCCATTTGAATCAAACAAGAACTTGTAGATTCTATAGACTATACATACAAGAATAAATATCATAATCTTAAATATCTGCAAGTTAAACCACCAGAGACATGCATTAATGTGTGACACAAAATCTACAGCATCTAATAACTATTGGAACGAGGATATGCAGAACTCACAAATATGGGGAGCAATTTAGAGAAGTGAATTGACCTAAAAACAAGGCACCGATACTGTTTCTCGAAGTCGATATTAACTGATTCATTTTGTGATCAATGCAAAGTAATATATTAAACTTATATATAATAGGGGCACCAAAGAACACAAAACTAGGCACCCACGCCAAACAAACACACTAACACAAGCCAAACAAGACAGCAAAGACCAGAGCAACAAACACAGAGCATTCATTTTCTTCATCATCATATCGATCAATGAAGAAACAAGGGTGTGAGATGATCAAATAGTCAGATAATCAAAACCAAACTCATCACAAACTCATGACAAACTCAGATAATCAAAATCAAACTCATGACAAACTCTTCACGGTGGCAAGAAATTAAATGAAAAGCATAATCATAATCATAATCACAATTAAAATCAAATTCCTTTGCAATTGGAACTGAAAAAACTCGACAAATGCAAGCAAAAATCAAAGAAAACGAAACCTAAAACTTGAAATAACAAGTAGTTTGATTTGTATAACATAAATGCAGAATCTGTTAGCTTCTTCGCGATGCCGGAGCCGCCTCTCGCCTCTCGTCACGCCACCGGTCGTGTCTCGTCAGGTCGAGGTCTTTTGCTCGGTCGTCACGCAGTACAACACCTCTCGTCACGCCGCCGGTCGCCTCGTGTCACGTGGCCTCTCGTCGGGTCGGGGTCGATTGTTAGATTCTTCACGCCGCAAACGACTCTGCAAACGCCGTCGTAAAAAGTCTCTCTCTCGGTCTCTCTCTCTCTCTTGCTCGATTGTCTTTCGATTCAAAATCAAGGGTTTCTGTCTTCTCTCTCTTCTTTCATAGATATCAAAGGCTTTCTTTTTTTAAATCTCACTTTTCTTTTGTTTTAATATTTTCTTTAGGATTTTTAATTCTTTTTGAATGAAGGGTAATTTTGTCCGAATGGTTAATTTTTTTGGTAGAAACAATCAAAATACTGATCTTGAGTATATTTAGAAAAGCCTCTAATTTTATGGTTACTTATAAATTTTACCCATATATATATATATATATATATATATAGTCATTTTCTCCTTAGTGTGCATTAATATAAAATACATTAATGTATTGTATGTGGGCCATAGATTATTGATAAACACTGACAAGTGCAAGCAGACTGAGTCAAAACAATTGAATCTAATGGATCGTTTGTTTTTTCCACTTAAAACTTAATGGGTCTGAATCATAATTATTAATTTGTTTTGTTTGTTTTTTTAAATGGTCAGACAACTTAAAAATACCAAAAAACAACTTAAAATAAAAAGTAAAAAATCATGACTTTTCACTTAATTGCAAATCACTTAATTGCATTAAATGCAATCCAAAATCTTTTCTTCCGATATTATCCCCCATATATAACATATTTCCAATTTCATCATAATTATATATGGTATTGAGATCTTTATTTTATTATATTTTTTATTTTAAATAATTTTAAAAATAAAAAAGAACCCTAATCACTTCTCATATTGGTATTTAATATCAATAATTTATTATGATATTAGGGTGATGTATTTATATATTATTTTTTTTAGAGTGTTTTGCGTGAGTTTTCCTGCTGTCCTTTTTATTTTTTGAAAAACAAAATCTTTTCTTGGTAAAATGAAGTTTATTTGTAATTGAAAAAGAAGATCATGATCATATGTGTTCATATATAATTATTATTTTTGGATTGTTTTAATTCCATATTGTATGTATAATTTTTTAACATGGGTATACATGTAAAATTACTTAGTTTCAGACGATTTTACTTTTAAAAAACAAACGTGTTGACAATACATTCAGATGTGAGGGAAAAAAAAATAAACATGTCATTCAAGTTCAGATTTCAGTCCCTATTCAGTCTCTAGAAAAATTCAGGACAGTTCAGCCTTCAGACAACAAAAAACAAACGACCCCTAATAGTCTACACGTAAGACACTGATATATATTTATTGGTGCGCGTTGAGAAGAAAAGTTTCATATGTATATAGACCTTTTCTCCTCAGTGCATTACATGTGGGTCATAGATTATGGATAAACACTGACAAGTGCATACAAACTGGGTCAAAGCAATTAAATCTAATGGTTGACATGCAATACACTGATAAATATTTTTCGGTGCCCACTGAGGTGAAAATTTTCATATATATATATATATATATATATATATATATATATATATATTTTACATTTATATAGGCAATTGAATCTAATGATTCATATGCAATACACTAATAAAAATTTATCAGTGCACACCGATGTGAAAATTTTCATATATATATTTACACTTCCGAAATTGCAAGTACCAAATCCGCAATAGAAATCCTCCCCTAATTAAAAAAAAATCAGCAATAGAAAAGAAAGAAATGGCGTTGCTCTTAGTGGTCTCCTCCTGCAACTTTTCAAAGTTTTCTCTCTCACCAAAGGTCTTAATCTCTCTCTTTCTCTTTCTTTCGAGAAATTCACTTTTGTTTTTGCAAACTAAAACGTTTCAAATGGAAGGGAAATGGGAAGGAAACAGAAACACGAAACGCAGCAGCTGCTTTGGAATTGGAGAGAAAACAAGTTTGTATTAATGGGACAAGGAAGAGCTTGGCTTTTCCTTTAATGGCCGCTGCTGTTGTTGCCTTATCTCCCTTCTCAATCCACGCAGGTACTCTCCACGAATATTCGCCATTCACTTCACTTTTTAAATACTTTAATGCCCCTGCTTTTCTCTGAAAATGCCACAAATGCCATTCACAGTCTGGATTTTCCTGCCACAAATGCCAAAGATGCCATTCACTGCTACACATGATAAATAATATTCTGATGAACAACCAAACACATTTACATTTATATATATATATATATATATATATATATATATATATATATATATAAGCTTTTTAGGAATTTCATTACTGAGTTTAACTTATCTAAGAATTACATTATTTTAATTACCTCATACCAAACGACCCCTTAATGTATTATCAGGGTTTAGACATTTTTATTTTATAATTATATCAAATTTAAATCAAGCTGGGAGACTAAAATTAAAACCCATTTTAAAGGGTCGTTTGTTTTTTTCACTTAAAACTTAATGGGTCTGAATTGAACTCATTAAGTTATTTTGTTTATTTTTTTAAGTGGTCAAACAACTTAAAAATATCAAAAAAAACAACTTAAAATAAAAAGTAAGAAATCCTGACTTTTAACTTGATTCCAAATCACTGGATTACAATTAAAATATTCTCTTCCAAGTATATCTTCCAAAAAAAGATATATTTCCAAATTTATCTTAATTTGATATGGTGTAAAAAAAATTATTTTAACATATTTCTTATTTAAACAAGTTTTAGAAAAGAAAAAAAAAACCATAATTACTTTTCATAATGAAATTTTTCACAGATTGAACAATTGAATTTTTCTCTTGCCAAATCCCGGTAAGAACTCTTTATTTATTTATTTTTATCTAACTATTAGTATAGTGCTCAATAAATTTGTCTATCATATTGAGTAGATTTCGTGGCTTGAAGATGTTATAGAATTATTGTATATGAAAAATTCAAGAACTTTTTTTTATTTGGTTTCCGGTGCATATGATCCAGGAAACCAAAAAACAAAAATGGTTTCATGAATTATATTCACCGGAAACATGGACAACATAAAAATTGAACTTGAACTTGAACTTTTTTTTGACAATAAATTTAACTTAAACTTTGCTTGCAGAACATGTAAAATTATATTCTTTGATTAATTTTTTATTTTGTTAAATTGAACTTTGTTTGCAAAAAAAAAAAAATACAAAATGTTATAAAGAATGGTGCATGTTAAATTACTTCTTTTAATTAGTATAGGTATAAATGTAAAATTACGTATTTTCAGACAATTTTATTTTTAAAAAACAAACATGTTGATAGTACATTCAGATTTGGGAAAAAAAAAAACAAATATGTCATTCAGGTTCAGATTTCAGTCCATATTCAGTCTTCAAAAAAATTCAGGACTGTTCAGTCTTCAGACAAAAAAACAAACAACCCCTAAATTTCAAAATAATTGCTTTATGATGTTAGTTCTATATCATCAACCACTTTTATATATTAAAAATTACTTTTCTTCTCTATTTTTTTTGTTTTTACTTTTGTATAAATAATTCAATATTTGACAGTATAATTTTAATTTTTTTTTAAATTATGAGATTAGTAAACTGGATATACAAAAAAATTCAAGATATTATATTATTTAAAGAGCAAATTGCATCAAACTCTTGCAATATTTCAACCAAAAACAAATTGCACCAAACATCGGTGAGGTTTGCCTTTTACACCTTGAAACAATCCAATCCCCAATTTTTCTTTCTTTTCCCCATTTCCTCCGTTTGAATAAAAATTAAAAGTAATTACTAAAACTTATTCATTCAAATACAAATTAGATATTAAAAATTCAAATAAAAATTACATTTTAAAGATTCAACTAAAAAACAAATAAAAGTCTAATGTTTATAACATACAAAAAAGTCCAATAAAAATTCAAATAAAATTATATTGTTAATAACATAATTTAGAAAAATAGTCATTGTATGAAAAAAGTCCTTTCAGTGAAATAGGTTTCAATTTGAAGATTATGTAGATTATAAATTTAAGAGTCAGAAGTATTTATACAATTATACCTAGGGTTAAAATTAGGAAAATGGGCAAAATGGAAAATAGGGGAAAATAAATAATTATTAAAAAAAAAGGTTTTGTGAAAAATGAGAAAATGGGGATAGGGATTTGTGAAATTATAGGGGGGGGGGGGGGGGGGATATTCCCCGGAATCCCCCTTATTGTTTAAAAGAATACTCAAGATGACCTTTGCCATTAAGTATTATGTTAAAAAATTTAGACTAGTATGGGTAAATATGTAAATTGGTAAAAAAAACTTATATTTAAAATTTAAAAAATATCAAAAAATTTGATTTTAATGAATATCAATTACAGCCTCCCTCCCTCCGTGAGGTTCTCTTTTTGACAACCAAAAACAACTTTATTATTAACCGGCAATGACCTCTTATGCCGTTAGCTAAAGTTGGTCAAACTTTACCAGTAGAAGGGTATTTTCGTCGTTTAACCTTTTAAAAATATTTTATTAAAAAATTCAATAAAAATTTGAGTGGAGATCAAAAGAAATTAAAAGAAGAATTAATACAAAAAACAGAACAAATATTTTTTTTAAAAAAACAACAATACTTTGGAGGTGGGTTGAGATCCAATCTGGCCTAGTAAGAGGCATGCGGGTTCGCCAGTAAATGGCCCATGAGTAAATATGATAGGGTAGACCAAGAGAGGATTGATCAGTTAAATCATCCTGAAGAAAGAGTCCAAGAGTGACTTTCAGTGTTGATATTGATTTTGTTGTTCTCTCCGCACTTATGAGTAATGAGATAATTTTCCTTATCCTATTAATTAAATTGTAAATTTTTAGCGAATACTGATTTTTCCGTCCAAAATCATTCTCATAACTCTTTTCTCTCCCATCCCCTATTTTCCTTTGACATGAAACGGAGGAAAGAATAAGCACTAATCAAGAGATTGGCTTGCCTGCTTTGATATATTACAACAAAAACTAGTTTTTTTCAAGAATCTTCAGCCTCTTTGGATGTCATGCTTCGCCTGAGTGTCAAGTTAGTGCTCGAGTATTCCAAACCACTATCAGATGATGAAATGTTAGATGATACAGATGAGTCAGGACTGTTGTTGCGGAACTTAGGGGTTTGGGTTTTGGGTGGACTTTTGGTATTTGGGGGTCTTGGTTTTCGGGTGTATTTCGATGGCTGGATTTCTGGGTTTGGGTTGTGTTCTTATGTTTTTGAATTATTTCTGTTCAGTTTTTGAATTTCATTTAATTGGATTTCTGGGTTTGCTGGGGTTTGTGTTGGTTTTCTGGGTTACTAGTGGTGTTTTTCTTATTTAATTATATATATTTTTATTATTGTTTCGTAAATATATACAGGGTAAAACAGTAATTTTCAAATACACATCGAAGGGTAAATGAGCCTTTTCGCATGTTTGGTTAACATAAGTTAGTGTAGGGGTTTAACGGGGAATATGGCAAACTAGAGGGGATATTATGGCCATTAATTAAACTATTGGGGGAAAACGGGGAATATGATAAACTAGAGGGGGTTTTGATAATATCCTAAGAATTTATTAGTGATTTAAGTTAAGAGGTATCAAGAAATTAATAAATTATGAATTTATGATAAGGTTATTTTAGATATTTATAGTGCAGAGTTGTTTATTATAACAAGATTACATATACATGTACAATATAACTAAACTTTGAAATGTTGCCTTTGTTCTGGTTAAATAAACTGTAGTGCTCTTAATTATATATAATATAGTTTATTGGTTTAGGCTCTGCCCAACCTTATATTTCTTATTTTATAGGTCAAGTGCAATTGGTTATAAATAACAGTGAGATATTAGATAAGGCAATGGTTAAAAGAAGAATTTACTTGCCACTCGTAAATGCTAAATGGGGTTTGTTTGAAATGTTACTCTGCCTAGATGATTTGGATTTTGCAGGAATACTCTTTAGTCTTTCCTCAGTAAAATCCGCTGGAATTCGATTAAAATTTTTTGTACATCATGAAGAAAAGCAAATATCATAATTCTAACATTCTCTGGCTACCCTCATTAGTACCATTGTCAGTTGTCACTCCAAAAATATGATGTGTATAATCTAGAATTCATGTTTACCATTTTTTTTCTTAGTTTCTTGCATGCTGCAGTGTCACTTGCGCAAACAGTGGATGTGCAAAGAGGGGCCAGATTGTTTGGGTCAGCTTGCATTGGTTGCCATGATACAGGAGGAAATGTAATTCAACCAGTGAGTCTCCCTTCACTTTAAAATCCACAAAACAGCTTCCTCTTCATTTGTGGCCTCCTTTCTAATCAATTGATTTCTCTTGTTATCAGGGTGCAACTCTCTTTCGAAAAGATCTACAAAGGTGAGAAGGCAGAGTTTCACTACATTCTATATTGCCATCAACAAGTTCCGTTACACATCACATAACCAAAACAGGAGAGTGAAAACAAACAAACAAGATAAAATTTTCCATACTATATACTATATACTAATTATCCTAAACTTGTAGGAGTTCATGTAAAAAGTCTATAAACTTTGCATACTTTCATATAGAAGCGAATCTAGGATTTTCTATCCGGCGGGGCTGAACCAAATATAGTGAATTAAATCAAACTAATCCTAAATCAATCTTAATGTAATAAGGAAACCCTAATATACAAATAAGTAAATAATAAAATAATAAACAAATAAATAGAAAAGAATAAACATTTTTACCTTGTATGGAGATGGTACTTATAAATGTTGTTCTAATATCGTTAAAAAAGATTCAGAGTGAGATAGAGTGAGATTAAAGAACTGAGAAACGTATAGAGGGAAGAAGAAGAAGAAGAAAAAAAAATGATGGCTGAATTCAGATTGAGTGGTGTTGGGATGGGATATGGGAAGGTGTGTAAAAGTAAGACCGGATCATCTTAATGTCTAGTGTCTTCAGCCCTATATGGCTATATGATAATATATTAATATAGAGAACTTGTGTTGCCTGTTGAACACTACTTGTGCTTGTTTTGTATAAATTTAATAAAATATTAAAAACTTGAGTTTTATTTTTTAAATGGCAGACAGGGATACAGGCATACAGCCCCTATAGCCCCTAAGATAATTCGCCCATGCTTTTATAGAAAAGGAAGCGTTGAGCAGTTTACTTTTACGAAATGACATTGTGTGAATCAATGAGGCCGCAACCTGATTTGATGGTTGGAGAATTGGAACGGAGGCCTTTTTGTGAGTTAAATGTTGTTGGTGATGCATTTGAGTGTGCTTTTGTAGAAAGCACAGTCATAAGAAATATTTGAAAATTCTTTAAGACCTATAAGTGCTTTTAAATATTTTCTTTTACCCAAAAAATTCTTTTTAGTGAAGTATCTATAGGTGATTACCTGGAAACAGTCAAAGTACTTTTTTTATATAGCGTCTTTATTTTTTCTTAGTTAAAAACTAAATAGACTGAAAATGGTTTTAACTACTTATCTTGAAATAGTCAAAAGTGCTTTCGGCAATGTTTTGTAACTTATGACTGCCTGTACAGAAATGGAGTTGAGACTGAAGAGAAGATATACAAATTGACGTACTTCGGCAAGGGAAGAATGCCTGTAAGGTTTCTTAATTTCTAATGAAGCTTTTTCTTGGTTAGCAAAAAACATATAGAGTGAGTATGTCTTTGTGATCTTACATATATGCAGGGCTTTGGTGAGAACTGCACACCAAGAGGCCAATGCACATTTGGACCCCGTTTGCAGGACGACGAGATTAAGATCTTGGCTGAATTTGTCAAGTTGCAGGCTGATCAAGAATGGCCCAAAATAGAAGGTAAAGAAAATTAATTCTTTCTTGGAAATCAAATTCTGTATAAATGTATCTCACACCTTCAATGTAAGTTCTGATTCAAATAGATAGGGAGATTGGTATTATTTGAATTCTGTCCAAATTACAAATGTATTTTTTTCCCTTTCTTCAATCACAATAGATAGTTTCTGTTAATTGAAAATTTGCTCGGGGTGAGAAATCTCAATTAACACCCTCGAGACCACTGCCACAGAGGTGGTGGCCAGATTCTGATATACATTCTACCAAGCTGTTTCAGATGATAATTTAAAATGGTAATATTGGTACAATTGAAAGAGAATAAAGATGATTTTATTATCGATGATATCTCATGTACAAGTATCTCTCAAATGCTCTCCATTTCTCTAGGGTGTAATATGGTGGTTGTCATATGCTTGTAGAAAAGTAGTTCTTTCCCCTTTTTTTCCTCCTATTTATACATAGTGTTAATAGCCAAAATTGGCTAAGGACCAAAGTGAAATTTTCCACCTTCCAGACCTGACTCCATGCCCGAGAGTTTCCACCAGGAGACCATTCTACCCAAAACCGAGTTACGATACCACCCCGCAGGAACAAGGACGGGCTCCAGAAACATCCGGAATAAAGCCCGGGACGATCAGATCTAGCTCGCATCACCAAACCTGAAAACAAGAAATTCCCCAAAGTCGAGGTCACCTCGCAATTTCTCCAGAAACTCACCTATACCTCGCTGATACAGGGGGGATGTCCATAGGAAGCCAGACCTGGCTCCTAGCTGGACGATACCTCGTTGATACAAGGGGATGTCCATAGGAAGCAGCACCTAGCTTCGAAAGATCAAGGGAAGCCAGACCTGGCTCCTAGCTGGACAAAACTTCTCAAATATCGAGGTCAGAACACTGATCGACCTCACTAGTCGATGCACCACACCATGATACATTCAACGACCCCTATGGGAATCATTCTAGATCCAAAGATACACAGTATCATATCTACAGACGTTACACACGTGCAGAACAAGTAATAGAGTCTGAATGGGAAACAAATTGATTTCCAAGATATCCTCAACCGAGCAATTAACTCAAAGTCAACTACATTTAAAGGTAAAAATCCCGTCCGATAAGAGGGGGATGAGAAAATCAAGGGGAAATCAATGAGTTTAAACCTATGAAGACATTGTATAAAGGAGGGATTTCCTCCTTCAGAAAGAGGAGACTACTATTCGACAGGCATACAAAAAACATCCAACTATTTCACAGAAAAAAGTGAGAGCAATTCGAAAGAAAAATAGAGAGAGATGTATATCATATGTTATCAATAAAGAAAGATTTTTGTTTCTTTTGAATAACTGAAGAAATCGCTATCTCCATGTCATTTCATTAGACACTGTTTTATACACATATGTATTCTACCTTGTACCTTCGTCATCACCTATGTGGTAATGATCTTGAGGGTGCTAACTGAGATTTATTGTCCCGAGCAAGATTTCTGTTAACACATAGTTTTGGTAGGTTAAATTTGTTATTCTCCCCTTGATTTTCTCAATCTCTTCCCTCCTTATCGGACGAGATTTCTCATTTAAACGTCATTGACTTTGTGTTAATAACCAAGTTGAGAATATCTTGGTGGAGATCAATTTATTTCCTCTTTAGACTCTATCACTTGTTCTACACGTACGTAATGTTTCCAGATATGATCCGGTGTATCTTTGTATCTGACCTAGGGAAGCAGTTCGACAACGCCTGATTCAAAAACTTCTGCAAGGGATTGGGGATCGACCTCAGGCTCGCTTCAGTGGCTCATCCCCCGACTAACGGGCTGGTAGAGTCCACCAACAAGGCTATCAAGAAACTTTTAAAGAAGAAGCTAAAGCAGAAGAAAGGCAAATGGGCCGAAGAGCTACCAGAAGTCCTTTGGGCGTACCGGACTACAAAGAGAACAGCTACCGGGGAGACTCTTTACTCCCTGGCTTTCAAGGTTGAAGCAGTCCTCCCCATCGAGCATAAATTGACCTCATTCAGGGTACAGCACTTTGAGCCCGAAAGTAACGAAGTCAAGCTCCGGGCTAATCTAGACCTCTTAGAAGAAAAACAAGACCGGGTAGCTGAGAAAGTAGCTATCTACCAGAGCAAGATCGCTAGATACTTCAACCAAAAGGTCAGAGCCCGGAATTTCAAAGAAGGGGATCTAGTACTTAGGAAAGTGACCCTGAATACACGGAAAAGGTCGGATGGAGTCTTAAGTCCCAATTGGGAAGGGGTGGAATGCAGATCATTTGAGGAAATTCTGCCCTTGAGAAGGGAGTTCTCAAGCAGACTACCCCCATTTAGTTTTCATTACAGACCCTAATAAAGATGTACTACATCTCGATCATCAATAAAGTCATTTTTTTCTCTTCCGTCTTTATCTCCAACTATGTTCAACATTAGTGACTACACCCTTATATAGGAAACTCAACATGAACACTTCGAGACCAGGAAATAGCTGAATAGCCCTCTTGATGCCTTGGTCGGGCTACCACCCCAAAGAAGGGTCTGAGTGTAAGAGCATAGTTGTCATCCAGATCTCGAGACCAGGAAATAGCTGAATAGCCCTCCTGATGCCTTGGTCGGGCTACCACCCCCAAGAAGGGTCTGAGTGTAAGAGCATAGTTGTCATCCATATCTCGAGACCAGGAAATAGCTAAATAGCCCTCATAATGCCTTGGTCGGGCTACCACCCCCAAGAAGGGTCTGAGTGTAAGAGCATAGTTGCCATCCAAATCTCGAGACCAGGAAATAGCTAACTAGCCCTCCTGATGCCTTGGTCGGGCTACCACCCCCAAGAAGGGTCTGAGTGTAAGAGCATAGTTGCCATCCAGATCTTGCTCGAGATCAGGAAATAGCTAAATAGCCCTCCTGATGCCTTGGTCGGGCTACCACCCCCAAGAAGGGTCTGAGTGTAAAAGCATAGTTGCCATCTAGATCTCGAAACTAGGAAATAGCTAAGTAGCTCTCCTGATGCCTTGGTCGGGCTACCGCCCCCAAGATGAAAAAAATAATAAAAATAATAAAATAAAATAAAATGTTTGTTTTCGTGTGCAGGATCAAGATCATCATAATCCCCTACCAAAGTTTTAATGAAGTATGAACAAATTGTTGCTACGGATGCAACTCTGGACCAGAAATGAAACAAGAGTTCTCAAAAACTATTCGATTTCTCATTAAAGATAAGGGAGCCTACCCCCCGGTAAGGCTACATCCATCCAACGGGGAGCCCAACCCCCGAGCTCGGGCTATAAAAAAAAAGGAAAGCTGAGCTAAATAAGAGTAAAACAAGGTGCCCACCCCCTTTTTCGGGCAATCAAAACAATCCATGAACAAACTGCTTCAAGCTTTGGGACTCTCTTGGTTTTCCTCTGCCGGTCATCCTCCTTCATGCTGATCTTCGCCATCGACCCCCCCTTCAGGTAGTTGTCCACCTCGGTTATCCTCACCAATCGCCCCTCCATTTAGAGGCTCTACCTGTTGGTCAGTAGAATCTTCCTCCAAGACCTCATTAATCACTTCCATAACCTCATGCGGGATAGCCGTATCAAGAAGGGCAGCCATGGACCCTGTTTGGCTCCTGTTGACCTCCATCTCCATTATGGAGGGCTCCTTAGACGGGCTCCTAACCTCTTCCCTAGCTCCCAACTGGTCCTCCTCGGATCGAGAAGACAAAACTTTACTGGAAGATTCCTCGGGACCTGAGGTAGTAAAGGTAGGAGGAGGAAATGGAGGATCTGTCTTGGCGGGCTATTTTCCAGCTCCTACTTGGCTCGAAGGAACCACCTCGTCACCTTCAGGGCGAGATAGCTCAGCAGCCTTAAGCATTATTTCATGTCTATCCCAGCTGGAAATAGATGACAAGTCAAAGGGAAGAGGGAGAGCTTTTGCTGCCTGAAAGGAAGCGTAAAAATATCCATCGCTGAAGGAGGTCTCCGCGTCAGCTTGCAGCTTGGTCACTTGAGTAATGAGAGACTGATTCTCGAGATCCAACTTTTTAGCCTCAGATCTCCAAGAATCCCTTTGTCTAGCCCGCCGGATAGATTGAAGACGCTCTTGATCATAAGATTGCTTCATCCTCTCATGGTCACAACGAAGCTCAGCCATCTCGACCTCAACCTTTCCCTGGTTGGAATTTATCTCTTCCACTAAAGATTGAGCCTGCTTGAGCAATTCCCTGGCTTTCTCGGCTTCGGCTTCCGCTTTTGCAGCCCGGTCGCGAAGGAGGACTACCTGCTGACCCATCGCCACATTAAACTTGAAGGCCTACAAAATACAGAACCCGAGTTAGAAACTGAACAAATTAGCAAGAGTAGTACGAAGGAAATGCAATTACCTCAGCTAAAATAGCAGACCCCTTGGTAATCAGGACGTCCACAGGCATGGAAGCCATCCTGGAGATCCCCCCGCCCGGACAAGATGCGATAAATTGTTCCAGGACTTCGTCCTGCCCTGTCGAGCTCGACTGAGGCCAGGAACGGCTGGAAGGAACCCTTGCGACACCCTTCCCAGAGACCTCCAAAACTTGGGGGGTTGGAAGCTCAACGGAATCAGGAGGTCGAATCGAGGGGGTAGCAACCTTAGCGACCACACCTGAAGGGACAGAAGCAGCCGGACCAACAACCTGGGGAGCTTTACCCAAAGCCTGGAAAGCCCGCGAAGCGAGTGTGGCCATCTTGGACCCAGCTGGAGAGGTAGATGAAGCAAGAACAGGTTCGACCTCAGCGGAGGGAAGAGAAACTCTACCTTGAGGAGATCGTGAGATGTGGCGGGTAGCTGGTTCAACGACAAAAACTGTGAATAAGCAAATTAAAAAGGAAAATGTTAGAACCAAGCTGAGTAACAAGGCAAGGCAAGGCAACTCAATGACACTTACGAGGAGTAGCGTCTGAGATCCGTAAGTATTGGTTCACCCTACGAGGATCGAAGGCTTCAGCAGTAGGGAACTTCAGGTTCAAATAATTCCGGGCTAAAATAGCCTTCAAGATGGCTTCGGACTCAGAAGGCATGGAGTCCCGGTCCCACGAGGGTTTGTCATTGAAAGTCGTGGGAACCTCTAATTCATGCCCTCCAATGAAAATCGAGCTCCCCCAGTCATCCCCCGCAAGGATCCATTCTTCTTTCCAAGCGGGGTCCTTCTTCAAAGTACCAGGAATAACGAAGTTGAGCTTGTTCTTGGCCTTAGCATAGAACTGGCCTCGATGAGCGCCAGACAGGCTCCCAATCTGGAAAAGATTGGCCAGCTCTTCTGCTCCCGGCTCTCTCGTCACCTTACTCAACTGACATTGTTCCCTTCATAGTACGAGAAAACCAATCAGATGCCTCCAGAAGCCAGGCGTCAACTGGATGGGAGCGAGCCGGATGGCGTTAAGAGCCCGCCGAAGAGTCGGATGAAGGGGAAGCCTGACCCCGTTCTCGAGAGCTGCCACATGAATCGAAAGCACGCCTTTAAGGGGTTGAAGAACTCAAAACCTTTGGGAGGCACTAAGATGGATACGCTGTCGGGGATGCCAAACTTCGACCTCAAGCTGTCAATCGAGACTGGATCGATGATGGAATCTGGGACAACCGGGAAATCATAAAGAGAGAGCCTCTCCAAGAGGGGGCCATAAACCGGGACCTGAGGTTCTCCCACGGCGTCACCGCCCACTTCTTTGTCGGAATCTTCGTCGGCGATATCCAAAGGATGGTCAGGATGGTTGGAGAACCCAGTCTCAATGGACACGTTCCTATTTGACCGCCGATGTTGTTGGTTGGGCTGGGAATTGTCGCCGTCTAAACTCCTCCTAGCCCGTTTCCCCAGAGCGAGACTAACGACCTCCTCGCCGTCAACTATGGACTCAACTGAATCACGACTGGTCTTCGACATAGTAAAGTCAATAATGATGAAGAATGAAGAAAAAAGGCAAGCTTGGAAGAAAGGTTATGAGAGAAAATATTTCTTAGCAAAAATTTTAGTTCGAAAGATGTGAGGAAAACGTGGAGATAAATAGATATATATAGGCAAGAGGGCAATAGCACAAGCTGTCGAGATCCTCGGTTGGTAACGGTAAAGAATCTCGGGGACTGCCGTAACGTAACCATATTAACTCAAAAACAGGCTGGTCAGGTCACGCCACGTCACTTACGCAGTTAAGAAGAAGATCTCCCCAAGATTCTGGTAACGGTAAAAAATCTCGGGGACTACCGTAATGCAATCAGATTAATTCGGAGATAAATTAGTCAGTTCGC
The DNA here is from genome assembly GCA_033220585.1 of Dipteronia sinensis. Taxonomy (NCBI): domain Eukaryota; kingdom Viridiplantae; phylum Streptophyta; class Magnoliopsida; order Sapindales; family Sapindaceae; genus Dipteronia; species Dipteronia sinensis. Next base: position 29,310,918 of record CM065644.1, on the reverse strand, counting down.
GCCACGTCGCTTATGCAGTTAATGAGGATATTTCTCCAATATTCCGGTAACAGTAAAAAAAGGGAAGATTTCCCAAATAAAGTAAAAATTTGACCCCAACCCCAAGCTCGACGTCTGGTGTTCAAGTCAGAAGGGACTTCTGTTAATAGCCGAAATTTGCTAAGGACCAAAGGGAAATTTTTCACCTTCCAGACTTGGCTCCATGCCCGAGAGTTTCCACCAGGAGACTATTCTACCCAAAGCCGAGCTACGATACCACTTTGCAGGAACAAGGATGGGCTCCAGAAACATCCGGAATAGAGCCCAAGACGATCAGATCTAGCCCGCATCACCAAACCTGAAAACAAGAAATTCCCTGAAGTCGAGGTCATCTCGCAATTTCTCTAGAAACTCACCTATACCTTGCTGATACAGAGGGATGTCCATAGGAAGCCAGACCTGGCTCCTAGCTGGACGATACCTCGCTGATACAAGGGGATGTCCATAGGAAGCAGCACCTAGCTTCGAAAGATCAAGGGAAGCCAGACCTGGCTCCTAGCTGGACAAAACTTCTCAAATATCGAGGTCAGAACACTGATCGACCTCACTAGTCGATGCACCACACCATGATACATTCAACGACCCCTATGGGAATCATTCTAGATCCGAAGATACACAGTATCATATCTACAGATGTTACACACGTGCAGAACAAGTAATAGAGTCTGAAGGGGAAACAAATTGATTTCCAAGATATCCTCAACCGAGCAATTAACTCAAAGTCAACTACATTTAAAGGTAAAAATCCCGTCCGATAAAAGGGGGATGAGAAAATCAATGGAAAATCAATGAGTTTAAACCTATGAAGACATTGTATAAAGGAGGGATTTCCTCCTTCAGAAAGAGGAGACTACTATTCGACAGGCATACAAAAAACATCCAACTATTTCCTAGAAAAAAGTGAGAGCAATTCGAAAGAAAAATAGAGAGAGATGTATATCATATGTTATCAATAAAGAAAGATTTTTGTTTCTTTTGAATAACTGAAGAAATCGCTATCTCCATGTCATTTCATTAGGCACTGTTTTATACACATATGTATTCTACCTTGTACCTTAGTCATCACCTACGTGGTAATGATCTTGAGGGTGCTAACTGAGATTTATTGTCCCGAGCAAGATTTCTGTTAACAAATAGTTTTGGTAGGTTAAATTTGTTATTCTCCCCTTGACTTTCTCAATCTCTTCCCTCCTTATCGGACGGGATTTCTCATTTAAACGTCATTGACTTTGTGTTAATAACCGAGTTGAGAATATCTTGGGGGGAAATCTTCCCATTAATTGCACAAGTGACGTGGCGAGAGCCTACCGGTGTATTCCTAAGTCAATCCGGCTGCGTTACGGCAGTTCCCGCGATTCGAGGCGATCTTTACCAAAATTTTTGACGGTGCGTGGCCAATGCTACTGCTCTATTGCCTATTTATACTTGGTTATTCCAACGCCTTCCTTATACCTTCCTTTGTTTTTTTCAAATTTCAAATTTTCTAAAGAAAGACCTTCTCTCGAGTAACATCTACCTTCTGATTCTTCGTCCTTGCAGACTTCATTCCACCATGTCGAAAGCCAGTCGCGAATCCGATGATTCCATTGACGATTGCGAGGAGGTCACCAGTCTCACCCAAAGAAAACGGGCACGAAGGAGCCTAGATATCGATGATTCTCCACCTAATCTGCAACGTCGGCAGTCGAACAGGAACGTGTCCATTGGGACCGGATTTTCTAATATTCCTGACCATCCTCTGAATTTAGTCGACAAAGATTCTGATAGAGAGATTGGTGGCGACGCCGCGGGGAAGGGTCAAGTCCCGGCTACCGATCTTCCTTTGGAAAGGCTTTCTCCCTACGACTTCAGAGTTGTTCCCGAGTCTTTCATCGACCCTAATTCGATCGATCGCTTGAGGTCCAAATATGGCATCCCTGATAGTATTTCTATTTCAGTTCCTCTCAAAAACTATGCCTTATTTAATCATCCAAAAGGCGTGCTTTCGATTCATGTAGCGGCCCTTGAGAACGGGGTCAGGCTTCCTCTTCACCCTTCCCTCCGGCGAGCTCTCAATGCCATACATCTAGCCCTTCTCCAGCTGACACCCGACTTTTGGAGGCATTTGATCGGCTTTCTCATGCTGTGGAGGGAACAGTGCGGGTGAAGCGAGGTGACTAGGGAGCCCGGGGCTGAGGAGTTGGCTTTTCTTTTTCAAGTCGGAAGCCTGTCCGGTGCTCCCCAAGGGCAGTTCTATGCAAAAGCCAAGAACAAACTCAACTTTATCGTTCCTGGTGCTTCAAAGAAAAATCCTACCTGGAAGGAGGAGTGAATCCTGGCAGGGGTGATTGGGGAAGCTCGGTCTTCATTGGCAGGCATGAGTTTGTGGTTCCCACAGCTTTCGGTGACAAACCTTTGTAGGACCAGGATTCCTTATCAGCTGAGTTAGAAACCGTTTTGATTGCCATCCTTGCAAGGAATTTTTTGAACCCGACGTTCCCCACTGTTGATCCCTTCGACCTTCGTAGGGTAAATAAATACCTAAGGATCTCCGATGCTACTCCTAGTAAAGAACTCTGAACTATCTTGCTTTGCTTTGTTGACTAGCTCAGTTCTGATATATATATATATATATTTAGTTTTTGTTGTGGCCCCAGCTTCCCGCGAAGCTCAGCAACTCCAGCGAGCTCTCACTCTTCCCCCATCTATCAGATTGACGCGGGGGCTTCCCCTGCCACTTCGGAGAAGTAAGGGCTGATTGTCTCGGCAGGGATCATGCCTACTCTTACTCCATCGCCTTCCCAGGCGTGATCCAAGATGGCTACCTTTGCGTTGTGGGCTTCCAAAGCGGTAAACAGAGGAGCATCCATTCCCCAGGTAGCTGGCATTACTACCCATGCCTCTTTTGCTCATTCTGCTGCTACTGCTGCCCCCGCTGCCCCTACGACTAACCTACCCGATGCCTTTGAGCCTCCAATTCCTCGAGCTTTGAAGGAGCATGATGCTAGCATTGCCAAGGTTGATCTTGTCCGCACCCACCGCCAGCCCAGCTCTGCGAAGCCGGATGAGGTTTTGGAGCAATTTATTGCCTCTTGTCCGGGTGGTAGGCTTTTTAAGATTGCTTCCATGCCCGTAGATGCTTTAATCACTAAAGGATCCGCTCTCTTGGCCGAGGTAACCATTTTCCTCTATACATACATATATATTTCTATAACTACTAGCATGGTCCTTGGTCGCTTTCTAGCTCTAACTTTGCATCTTGTAGGCTTTCAAGTTTAACATGGCTATAAGCCACCAGATAGCCCTCATTCGTGATCGGGCTGCTAAGGCTGAAGCCGAAGCTGAGAGAGCCATGGGATTGCTTAAGCGGGCTCAGACACTTGTACAAGAGATGACCTCCAACCAAGGGAAAATGGAGACCGAGCTGGCCGAGCATCGATGTGATTATGAGAGGACGAAGCTGTCCTTTGATCAAGAAATCCTCCAATATACCCGGAGGGCCAAGTATAGGGATTCTTGGAAAACCGAGGCTAAGAAGTTGGACCTCGAGAATCAGGATCTGATTGCTCAGGTGGCCAAGCTGCAAGCTGAGGCGAAGACCTCCTTTAGTGATGGATATTTCTATGCTTCCTTTCAGGTTGCAGAAGCTCTCCCTCTTCCCTTTGATCTATCATCCATCACTAGTTGGAATAGAGAGGAGATAATAACCAAGGCTGCTGAACTGTCTTGCCTTGAAGATGATGAAACGGTTCCTTCCGACCTGGCTGGAATCGGAAAGCAGCCCGTCCAGGTAGATCCTCCTCTTCCTCCTCCTATCTTTTCTACTTCAGGTCCTGGGAATCTTTTAGTAGGGTTCTGCCTGCGCAGTTTGAAGGAGGTCAACTAGAAACCGGGGAAGAAGCAAAGACCTGTCTGAAGAATCCTCTAGAACGGAACTAGAGGTTGATAGGAGCCAGATAGGGTCCATAGCTGCCCTTCTTGATGCGGTCATCCCTCCTGAGGTTATGGCGGTGATCAATGAAGTTTTGGAGGAAGATCCGACTGGGCAGCGGGAAGAACCTCTTGAGGGAGAGATGGTTGGCGAGGGTAACCAAGACGGGCAGCCACCTGAAGGAGGAGCCGATAGCGAGGATCAGTATAAGGGAGGAGTAGTAGGATGGAATCAGGAGGGTGACGGAGCTTAATGTGATTAGCTCTAGTTATCCACTTGACTCATGATCAGTTGAATCAATCTTTCACTTTCCCATGTAGCCCGGAACTGGGGTTTGGGCTCCCTATTTGATGACATGTAGCCTTTACTAAGGGATAGGCTCCCTTATGGTTAATAAAAATTTAGTTATGATTTCTTTCGCATTTGTTTTGACTACTCTTGATAACAAGCTTCCATCTTGATTGAGAACTCCTTGCTTTATTCCTGATCCCGACCGTGAATCGACCCTGCATCTTTGATGATAATTTGTTCATACTTTAATCTGGCTTCGTAGGAAACTCTTATCATGATTATCTTAATCCTACAAATGAAACAAATATTTATGTTAAAATCTGTTTCATGAGAAGTAGCCCGATCGAGGCATCAGGAGGGCTGTCTAGCTATTTCTTGGTCTCAAAATCTAGAAGGCAACTATGCTCTTACACTCAGACCCTTTTTGGGGATGGTAGCCCGACCAAGGCATCAAGGGTAACAAGGGGGTTTCCCCGACTAGTCCCTGGTCTCGAGATCCTGCTGACAACTATGCTCTTACGCTTAGACCCTTCTTGGCGGGGGGTGGTGCCCGGCCAAGGCATTAGGGGCAGCAAGGGGGTTTCCTCAGCTCATCTCTGGTCTTGAGGTGATTATATCGAATTTTCCAGTCTAATATGTAGATATTAATGTAGAACATAATCGGAGATAAAGAAAAATACAAACTTTATTGATGATCGGGATGTAGTACATCGTTATTAGGGATTTTATTGAAACCTAAATGGGGGTAATCTGCTCAAGAGTCCCCTGCTCAGGGGTAGAACTTCCTCAAGTGATCTGCGTTCCAGGTGTGGTCGTTGGGTCGTTCATCCATGTCTTCGAGTTTGTAGGCTCTATTACGAGCAACTACCTTTACCAAGTATGGCCCTTCCCAATTGGGGCCTAGGACTCCATCCGACCTTTTCCGAGTATTCGAGGTCACCTTCCTGAGCACCAGACCCCCTTCTTTAAAATTTTGGGCTCTGACCTTTCGGTTGAAATACCTAGCGATCTTGCTCTGGTAGATCGTAATTTTCTCAACTACCCGGTCTTGTTTCTCTTCTAGGAGGTCTAGATTAGCTCGGTGTTTGACCTCGTTGCTTTCAGGTTTAAATTGCTGCACCATGAATGAGTTCAATTTATGCTCGATGGGGAGGACCGCTTCAACTCCGAAGGCTATAGAGTAAGGTGTCTCCCCGGTAGCTATCCTCTTTGTAGTCCGGTATGCCCAGAGGACCTCGGGCAGCTCCTCTGCCCATTTGCCTTTCTTCTGCTGCAATTTCTTCTTCAGCAACCTCTTGATAGTCTTGTTAATGGATTCCACCAGCCCGTTGGTCTGAGGATGGGCTATTGAAGCGAACCTGAGGTCGATTCCCAAACCTTCGCAAAAGTCTTTGAATCAGGCGATGTCGAACTACTTGCCCATGTCGGCTATAGTGATGAGAGGGGTCCCGAATCTACAGACCATATTGGTTTTAATGAACTTGGTCGTATTCTTTTCTGATATTCGGGAGAGAGGCCTTGCCTCGACCCATCTTGTGAAATAATCGATAGCCACGATATCATATTTACCTTGCCTAGGAGCGGTGGGAAGCGGTCTAATTAGGTTGATCCCCCATATGGCAAAGGGGTAGGGCGAACTGAGAGATGACAGTCGCTCTGGTAGCAGGTGGTTCAAGTTCGAAGTCCTTTGACACGGTTTCATAAGATCGTACAAAGCTTCTTACGTCTTGGTAGACGGTCAGCCAATAGTACCCCATACGAAGCACTTGATACACTAAAGCTTCTCCACCGATGTGGTTCCCGCAGTCCCCATAATGAACCTCTCTTAATTCCCATTTAGCGTCATCAGGATGTAAACACCTAAGTAAGGGGAGGGATATACCCCTCCTGTAGAGGTACCCGTCTACCAGGCAATATCGGACAGAGAGCCTTTTAATTCTTCGGGTTTGATCGGGCTCCTCGGGAAGCTTTTCCTCTTGGAGGTAGGCAATGATCGGATCCATCCAGCAAGGTTGACGATCTAGGGGGCAGATTTCCTTGCTCGGGGTTATGCTTGGTTGGGAGATCACTTGGAGTTGAACTCCCCGTGGTAAGGCTTGGCCTCAATTTGTGGCTATCTTAGCTAGAACATCCGCGCGGTGGTTTTGGTGTCGAGGCACTTGATCAATCTTGAATCCCTTAAATTTATTTTTAAACGACTGAGCTAGCCATAGGTAGGCGGCCATGTTATCTCCTTTTGCATGGTACACCCCAGACACCTGATTGACTACAAGTAATGAGTCGCTCTTGATTTGCAGGTAGTCGGCCTTCAGTTCGATGGCTGCCTTCATCCCGGCTAGGAGGGCTTTGTATTCTGCTTCATTATTGGTGGCTTTAAACTCGAATCTGAAACAGTGACAGAATTCAGTCCCCTCTGGGTCTATTAAAACAACGCCAGCTCCTCCCCCAGCTTGCCCAGACGCTCAATCAGTATAAAGGGTCCAAGACTTGCAATCTTCTGGCCAATTATCGATCTCGGAAGTCTTCTCAGGGACCACATTCGATGCTGCAGGGATCGTTTGGCCTGGGAGCGCTGAAAATTCTGCAACGAAGTCTACCAAAGTCTGTGCTTTAATCGTGATCCTGGGCTTATATTTTGAGTCGAACTGAGTGAGCTTTAGGACCCACAAGACTAGCCTTCTTGACACGTCCGGTCTTTGTAAGAATTGACGGAGAGGTTGGTATGTCACCACTGCTATTGAATGAGCTTGAAAGTAGGGACGGAGTTTTCTCGCTGAGGTTACCAGAGCATAGGCGAGCTTCTCCAGGAGAATATAATTTTTTTTTGACTTGGTTAAAGCATGACTCACGTAGTATATAGGCCTTTGAATCCCGTCGCCACACTCCTTGGTCAAAGCTCCACTTACTGCAGTGTCTGAGACGGCCAGGTAGATTTACAGCTCCTCTCAGGAAACCGGCTTGACTAACAATGGTGGGCTTGTTAGGTATTTCTTCAAGGCTTGAAAAGCTTGTTCGCTCTTCAGGCTCCATTTCATGTTTCTCCCTTGCTTGATGGCTTTGAAGAACGAGATGCATTTATCGGTGGAGCGAGAAATAAACCTGTTGAGCGCTGCTACACGCCCAGTCAAAATTTGTACCTGTTTGAGTGATGTGGGGGACTCTAGGTCCAAGATAGCCTTGATTTTTTTTCTGGATTGGCCTCTATGCCTCTCTCATGGACCATGAAACCTAGAAACTTCCCCGCCGTTACCCCAAAAGCACATTTGGAGGGGTTCAATCGTATCTGGCTTTCTCTTAGGATTAGAAAGGTCTTCCTGATGTTCTTCTACGGTTGGTGATTTTGTGATCATGTCGTCAATGTATACCTCCATCGTCCTTCCGATCTAGGGCCTGAACAGCTTGTTAACCAGCCGCTGGTATGTAGCCCTCGCATTCTTCAGGCCAAACGGCATCACCTTGTAGCAGTATAGGCCCTGCCCAGTAATGAAGCTGGTATTATCTTGATCAGCTGGGTGCATCTTAATCTAGTTATACCCCGAGAAGGCATCCATGAAACTAAGAAGTTTATTTCCGGACGTGGAGTCAACCAGCTGATCGATCTTTGGTACATGAAAGCTGTCTTTTGGACATGCCCGGTTGAGGTCGGTGTAATCGACACACATACGCCATTTCCCATTCGCCTTCGTAACCATGACCACGTTGGCGATCCACTCGGGGTAGCGCACTTCTCCGATAAAATCTGCCTTGATCAATTTGTCTACTTCTTCCTGAACCGCGGCGTTCCTCTCGGCGTTAAAGTGACGCCTCTTCTGTTTAACGGGCTTGAATGTTGGATCCACTGCTAATCGGTGAGCGGCCAATGATACCGAGATTCCGGGCATCTCGTCATGGCTCTAAGCGAAGATGTCGCTGAATTCTCTGAGAAGCCCAATCAAACCTTCTTTCACTTCCGGTTCGAGAGTAGCTCCGACCTTGACAACTTTGGAAGGATCATCATTTCTGATGGTACCTCCTCTAGTCTGTCTACGAGTTACCCGCTGGCCCATTCCTTGCTCTGTTCCTCCTTATCTGGCATGATAGGTTCATTTTCAAAATAATCTGCGGGCTCCGTATCTTCCAGGGCCATCCTTAGCGCTTCCGCATCCAGGATCGTTGCAACTTGTATCAATTGTTTGGCTAAAGCTGTCGGATTGGCAGACACTGCGTATCACATCCTAGCTACTTGGTGGTCTCCACGTACCTCTCATACCTTGGTTCCTACCGGGAATTTCAGGACATTGTGATATATGGACAAGACCCCCTTCAAGGAAGATAGGAAGGGTCTTCCTAAAATGGCGTTGTAGGCTGATGGGGTGTCAACCACAACAAAGTCCGTCATAACATTTTGTTGGAGAGGTGTGGTGCTGACGATCACTGGCAGGATCTTCTATCCTACTGGTATGATCGAGTCCCTAGTGAATCCATAAAGTAGGGTCGTGCAGCTATTGTAACACCATTGCTTCAGATTCAATTTTTCCAAGGTATCGTTGAAGAGGATATCTACATTGCTGCCCGTATCAACGAGCACGCGATGGACCATGCAGTTGGCAATCTGTATCGTGATCACCATGGGATCATCATGAGGTTGCACGGTGTTGAAGACATCTGCTTCAGTGAAAATGATCTGCGCTGACTAGGAGGGTTCTGTCGGGCTTTGGCTGACCTTGAAGATACCCCGACCTTCTTCTACACTGGGAATCTTCCTTGCGTGTTTTTTTCTGGAATTATTTGAGGTACCGGCCAATGTGGGCATCTGACAGGACGTTTTTCTTCATGTCGTTTTAAAAGATCAATCCGTCAACAATATTTGATAAAACCTCACAAAGCCTAAATTAGTTTGAAAACATAAATATGGCGGCAAGGGGGGTGTTGTCCACAGGGAGCGAAGTTAGCTAACTTAGTTATTGCTGAAGTAATGTTATGTGTATATATATAATATCGAAACATGAGTTGGTGAAAATGTAGATGATGAATTACACTATAAATAACACTAAATTAATTATGCAAACTAAATGAAGGGGGAAATGGAATGAAGGATATATATAGATGATGGAAACTAAGGAGTTAATGGATACCAAAGTAAATACTGGGCAATGCAACAAACTTGTCAATAGCACGGCTATTCAAGGTAACCGACCTAGGATGTATAGAGTCGGTTATTTATCCTTAGAAGGTGGCCAACCTAGGATGTATAGTGCGGACCACCTATTAGGGATTAATCAGTCGTAAACTACCAACCTAGGATGTATAGAGTTGGTTGTTTATCGGATTCTAGAAATGAAGCTCGTCTACCTAACAATGACTCAACCGATTACACATAGTCACCCTAGGATGTATAGTGATGACTTCTAACTCTCTCACGGGTTCCGACCTAGGATGTATAGTGCCAGAAACTCGATCGAGGTTAGATTAAAACCGCGGTTTTAGAGTCGGAATTCATGACTTTCGGTCCATTCATTAGAGCATTAAACAACTAAATAGGATGTATATCTAGATGCAATACTCATACATAATACAAAGACATCTTGTAAGAGGATGTATCTACACAAGAAATCAATGATAAACAATCACAACAAGAATAGATCAATGAAAGATAGACATGAATATCAATATAATATCAAGTTTATGTACAAGCCCAATATTCAACTAACTACTCCATCAACCCCTTAGAGGGGATTTAGCTACTCATTACTACTAGAAAAATAAGAGAAAGGAAAGAGAAAGAACCCTTGGAGAACATCTCCTTCCTTGAAGTGGCTTCAATCTCCTAACTTCCTTGAAGTTGAGTAGAGAATGTAAGGATGAGAGAGAGAGAGAGAGATTCTAGGTCTAAATGTGTTTAACCTCTGTAAAATGGAGTCAAAGGCTCCTTAAAACGTTTCTATACTTTTCTATTTGTACAAGATACAAAAATAGGTCACTTAAGCTTTGAAAATCAAACTGGCGCGCGCGGAGTGCGGGTGGAGTGCGGGTGCATTACCCACACTGTACCCGCACTGTATAGGTTGTCTTTATCTTCAGTTCTCGGATCAGGGTAATAGTGCGGGTGGAGTGCGGTTGAATTACCCGCACTTGACCCGCACTTTGAATCGCACTGTGATCGCACTCGAATCGCACTTCCCTGTCAGGTGCAAAATCTACCTTTAGTCTTGAGCAACAGTGCGGGTAGAGTGCGGTTGGATGACCCGCACAGTGCCCGCACTCTAATGTCAGGTACAACTCTGCTCTTCTGTTCTTGGTGACAGTGCGGGTGGAGTGCGGTTTGATGACCCGCACAGTACCCGCACTCTAACGTCAGGTACATCTTCAACTTCTCTGGTTTGGCATTAGTGCGGGAAGAGTGCGATTGGATGACCCGTACAGTACCCGCACTTTATCGTCAGGTGCAACATCAGCTTCTCTGGTTTGGCATTAGTGTGGGTTAAGTGCGGTTGGATGACCCGCACTGTACCCGCACTTTATCTCTTCACTTGCATCCTGTCCCGGCTATGAACATGAGTGCGGTTGGAGTGCGGTCGGAGTGCGGTTGCGACCCGCACTTGACCCGCACTGGACCCGCACTGTAGAGCTGTTTGTACTCCTTTGCCTTTACTTTCACCCATTTTCTACCGGAATCACCGCAATATGCTTCCAAACCTGTCTTTGCATCATTTCCTATAAATACGCACAAAACAACCCATCAAAGATACAAAAATGCACGAAAACAGAAGATAAGGTAAGGATCTGAGGGCCTAAATATACTACATATTTGGCCCGATCAGCATCCGCTGATGGTGTGTATCACCTGTATCTGTTGCATTAAATCAGTCTGTTCTCCATTTCTCTTCTCCGTATGGTCGCGGATCTCGGCTTGTACTTCCCTTCCAGTCTGAATATTATCTCTGACCTGCTGTAAGAACTCAATCAAACATCCTTCCCTTATCAAAGCTTCGATCTGGTTGCGCAGGTTATAACATTCGGAAGTGCTGTGACCCATGTCCTCGTGGAAGTCGCAATATTTGTACCGGTTCCTTCTGTCGACTGGGGCTTTCATGGGCGTGGACTTGTAGAGTAGCACTTTGTCCCGTATAGCTAGGTAGATCGTTTCCTGGAAGGCATTCAAGGGGGTGTAGTAATCATACCCTTTCTCCTCTCGCATTACGGGGGCTACGGTCGTAGGAGGAGGTGAAGCTCACGGAGGGGTTTGTCTTGCTGGATATCTTTCTTGCCTGAGCTGAGCATCCGGGAAACGGTATGTCGATCTATTGAGAGGTTTGTTCTGATTTTTCTTAGCTGGCTCAGATTTGGGAGCTTCTTTTTTCTGACCCTTTGCCGTTCTCATATCGTCGTGTTCCATCTTGACTTTGAGCTGTTCGTCGATCTCAACCTTCTTAAGAACCCGGTCATAGGCCTCCTGGTAAGTCTCTGGAGGTCTCTTAGCAAAGGAACGAAAAAGCCTTCCTACCCACAGGTTCCGCCTGAAATTGGCGAGAGTTTCTTTCTCGGTGAAGACTCCCATTTGTATGACTTCTTTATGAAAACGCTCCATGTACGATCGAAGTGTTTCACCTCGCTCCTGAATCACATATTGGAGGTGTATGGGATCCTTTGGACGAGGTTTGACTCCTTGGAACTGCGAGCAAAAATATGTTGATAACTTTGTGAAAGAATCCACGCTTCCAGCGGGTAACTTACTGAACCAAGTTTTACGTAATCGGTCAGGGTGGTAGGGAACATCCTGCACATGGCAACCCTGATAGTATTCTGGACTTCCATCTGCTGGACGAAATTCTCCAGATGACTCAAAGGGTCTTCTGTTCCAGAGAACTTATCTGTCGGCATTTTAAATTTCTGCGGGAGTTCCGCTTCCAGGATCCTTCTAGTGAAGGGGGCGTTCATCTCGCTTAATGGATCCTTCTTATCCTCCTTATTCTTTCCCCTTCTTATCTACTGGACCTGTTTCTGTAGCTTTGTCAGCTGATCCCTTAGCCGCTTGTTCCCGAGTTTCTTTGAATTGACCTCGGATTCTTCGATGTCGGATCCCTCCGATGAATTGGCGACCTCAAATTGGTCCACTTCATGAGCGGGATCTACTCGGGAGGTTTGTCGGCTTCCTTCCTCTTGGGCCCAGGTTCCCCTTCTTGATGTCGTCGGGCGAGGAGCCTCTCGTTGCTTCTGGGTTAGAGCATCTGTTGTAGACTTAACTCGCCTGGGCTGGTATTATGATGGTCTTCTCAGAACTGGGGGCATGAGTTCTAGCCTATCCCGGATCGAAGATTAGGGCACAGTCCTATCGCGAGCTGGCTCTGGAGGAGGAGGTCCCAGGCAGTCGAAAGCAGGCTGCCTGGTCCCGGGCCTGCTCGGCTCTCCCTGATAATTCGGGTTTGTTGGTTGGACTATGATGCCTTCAGCGAGCAGGCGGAGGTGAACGGTTTCCATGAAGGCTGCCGCTTGTTGGTCGAGCGGGGCCTGGCTTATCATAGGGTGGCCAGAAGCCAGCGCATTAGCCGCCTGGACCGGAACTTGACTGTGATGTCCAGATTTTTTCCCCCTCATTGGGGCCTTTCGCGTTGGCATCGCCGAAGGTTGTTCCGAAGCCCCGGGCTGTCCTTGGGAGGAGTGGAGCTTCATGGTTCCTGTAAAACAATAAAAATGTAATCGGTTGATTCGATTAACTAGGAGTGGGTTATTCCCCACAGACGGCGCCAGAAAGTGTTAACAGAAAATTTGTTGGGGGTGAGAAATCTCAATTAACACCCTCGAGACCACTACCACGGAGGTGGTGGCCAGGGTCTGATATACTTTCTACCAAGCTTGTTCAGATGATAATTTAAAATGCTAATATTGGTACAATCGAAAGAGAATAAAGATGATTTTTTTATCGATGATATCTCATGTACAAATATCTCTCAAATGCTCTCCATTTCTCTAGGGTGTAATAGGGTGGTTGTCATATACTTGTCGAAAAGTAGTTTTTTCCATTTTTTTTTCCTCATATTTATACATAGTTTTGGTAGGTTAAATTTGTGATTCTCCCATTGATTTTCTCAATCTCTTCCCTTCTTATCGGACGAGATTTCTCATTTAAACATCATTGACTTTGTATTAATAACCGAGTTGAGAATATCTTGGTGGAGATCAGTTTGTTTCCTCTTTAGACTCTATTACTTGTTCTACACGTATGTAATGTTTCCAGATATGATCCAGTGTATCTTCGTATCTTCACAGTGTGAATCCTCATAGAGGTCGTTGAATATGGTATGTATTGTCTCGTATAGCGAGGTAGATCAGTGTCCCGGCTTCGGTATTCAGGAGCTTAGTCTAGCCAGGAGCTTGGTCTGACCTCCCTTGATCTCTTGGAGCTTAATGCGGCCCTCTGCGGAAATTCTCATGTGGCAGCGAGGTTTTGGTGACCTTCCGGAGAGGTTGCGAGGTAGTCTCGACCTCGGGGAGCTTGAGTTAGTCTTGATCTCGGGGAGCTTCCCGATTTCTGCTTTGGTGACGCTGGCTCGATCTGATCGAGTCGGGCTCTATTCCGAGTGTTTCTGGAGCTCGCTTTTATTTCTGTGGGGTAGTATCGTAGCTCGGCTTCGGGAACCGTGGTCCCCTAGTGGATAACCTCGGGCCTGGAGTCAGACTAGGAGGGTGGAAAATTTCCCTTTGGTCCCTAGCCAAATTTGGCTATTAACAGTTTCTTATGCTTATGGTATAGTGGGGTGTTTGATAGGGAGACCAAACTTTTTTTTTTCAACTAGTACAATATTTCGAAATTGGAGGAGCGGGAGTATGATTCGAATCCACAACCTTATGGATGTAGGTGTGAGCGTCTTACCATTCAGTCAATCTAAGGGGGTGTATTCAATTTAGATTTCGTTGGAGTTTGATGGATTTTGAATACACCCAGATTTATTTGGATTTTTTAAAAGTCTGAATTGAATACACTCGGATTTCATTGGAATCCTTCAAAGTCTTGATTGAATACCCCCAGACTTTGATGGATTTTGTACAAATCTGAACCTAATACACCCAGATTTCTAAATTCTTTGTTTTTCAAAACAAAGAATAAGGAAAATTATATGAAAAAGTTATTTAGTTTTGGAAACAATAAACAAAGGAGAAATTATTAAAATACCCTATAGCTTGAGGTATTCTCCAAAATTCCCCATAGTTTCCTTTTTCACCCAAAACCCCTTTTTCAGTAATCTCTAAAAAACACCCTTGTAGTTTTAGTGTTTTTTTTTATTTTATTTTTGAAAAGAATAGTTTTAGTATTTCATTAGTAAATCCTTAAAAACAAAAGGGTAAATAGGTAAATTACAAAACAATTATCTACTAAATATCTTTATATTTCATTTTGAGAGTTTCTCCTTACAATCCAATGTTTTTTTTTTCTACAATTCATTTATAAAGGCACTACATTCTAAAAATTTAAATTAAAAAAAATCTAAAGACACTTCCTTTTTTCCAAAATTATCCATTTTATCTTTTAGCCCTCATAATCTAAAGACACTCCATTAAATTATTTTTCCCTAAAAACACTCCATTATATGTTAGTACTACCTATTTAGAATATCTCTCTTTAGAAAATTTGAAACGGGAAATACAAAAGAGATGTGAAGTAATCAAATAAAAATAAAACTGAAAATAAAACTGAACAAAAATGAGTAGATATAAACAATAACAAAACACGGTTTTGGAGATTAAAGTGTTAAAATTGGAAAACCATATTTGGTTTTCTCTTTTGGATTTTAAGTTGACTAAAAAAAATAATTTTAAGTATATTTTTCTAGAAAAGTTTTTGGATAAATTTTTATATATATATATATATATATATATATATATATATATATATTCTAGTGATGGTGATGATTGAAACATGGATGGTATTTCAGAAATAAAAAAATAGATTTCAAATTTTGTTGAACCGAAAAATAGGAAATTTTTTTTATATTTATAAAAAACTGGTTATGATAATGATAGAGGGTTTGATGGTGCGTGAGAAAAAAATAATTTTGAAAAAAAAAGAAGGTATTTTAAGGTTTGTAAAATGGACAAAAAAAAAACAAAAAAGTGGAAAAAAAACACTACAGATTGTCTTCTAAAAAATATTGTTTGGAGTGTCTTTATAATTTTCTTGTCGTATTTAGTAATTTTAATTCAGGTTAAAATTGTTATTAATAAAAAAAATTAAAATTAAGTGTAAACAGATAATTAATGAATTGTCAATAACATTTCTATTCCATTTTATATTTATATTTTTTTTATCATATGACAATTTTATCCTAATTAAAATTACTAAAGAGGATAAAAAATTCTGAACACACTACATACTAATTTTGTTATATTCCAACATTGCCATTTTTTTTCCAAAACACAAACGTGTTGGAAGACACAATCAAAGCTACCAATCTTCTCCATTCATGCTTGAAGATATATTTGATGGTTTACTTTGATTATCATGAGGCCTATTAATGGATCTGGTTTTTTTTTTTTTTTTTTTTTTTTTTACAAATGAAATGTTATGGAGAAAGTCTTCGTCTTGGCAAAAAGAGAGGACTTTTTGTTCTAGCTCATGATATCAATATCTTGTTCCCTTCTGTACACTTCGTATTTCGTTTGAAGCCAATTGTCCTTTCACTTCAATCTTCCTCCCCTCTCCGGTGCACTATAAATCAATCATTCATTCTTTGACACCAATATATACTAATAAATTTTTATTAATTTTCTAATTTGCATTTTTACATTAACATAATTTATATTGAACAAGACAAAGAAATCCTTCCCAAAAGCTAGAATGTTTCGAGCATTGTAGCTGCAGATGAGCAAAGATTAGAACCCAAATTCTATAAATCTTATATATATATATATATATATATATATAATATGTATATATTAGAAAATGGACTGATATAAGGGAAAAAAACAACACAAGCGATCATATGCTGAAAAACCCCTAGACAGTATCTGAAACTATATATATAAGAAAAGAAAATAACAAAGGGTAACAAAGGCCAAACCAGCCACAAAAAACCAAGGGAAAAAACCCCACTAGACAAGAGAAATGCAGGATATAAAAGAAAACATCAAGAAAAACGAAACGATTCCCGGCCCATACAGTCATTTCCCACTAGCGAAGAACAGAAATGAGGGGTGGAGAACCACTAAGAGTCAACCTCCAACCTTAAAGCATGCTTGGAAGAGCGCCCGCCACCTAGTTAACCTCCCTATAAATATGCAACAACTGAAACTCCATATCGGGGATCTAGAATGCACCTCTGCCAAGCTATTGTGCTAAATTTTAAAAATACTCGTAAACGCACGAGTCTATTATAGAATAGATAATACGAGTATGAGGTCGATCCCACGAGAATTGTGAAAAACTAATCGAATCTAAATTAAACCTGATTCTAACCTAGTTAACCGAATGTGATGAAGTAAAATTAAAATTAAACCAAATAAGGTCGAAATCAATCAATTAAAGAATACTAAACTATCAGAATTCACCATGTGTAAGTTCATAGCTTCCTGATAATCTATTAATTCCCCAAATTAGAGTGACAATTAAAAATCAATTTATTGTCTACCCATGAATTTAACAATAAGCACATTTAATAAAAATCTTAAGTTGGTTTTCCCAAGGAAATTATAATTGATATTACGAGACCAAGCACTGATTAAAATATATACCTAACTATTAAAAATACATTATATTAGAGATGAAATGGTGTTATATTTAAAAATCAATAGAAACGAAAACCATAAACATTGAAAAACAAAAACTGTGAATTAATAAAAATATCTGGAAATTAATCTATAACACAGGGTTTCATTGTCTATCCTAATACAAAGAAAATTATAAAGACATTAAAATTAAAATAACAATAGAACCGGGAAGATGCATTTGAGCTTCCTCTTCAAAGCCGAAATCATTATGTTAATAACCAAATTTGGCTAAGGACCAAAGGAAAATTCTCCCCCTCATAGCCCGAATCCTAGCCCAAAAATTACCCACCATGGAACGCCTCCCGGGGTCAGGCCACGAAGCCACCTAGCAAAAAACGAGGAAGGGTCACCGAGCTATGGAAACACCCGAGACGAAGCCCGACACGATTGAATCTAGCTTCCGACACCGAGGTCGAGATTACCTCGCAACCTCCCTAGAAGCCCGCCTTTCTCTCCAAATTAAAAGAGAAACTGTTAGGCTTTAAGCTCGTATTACGATGTTTCACCACCCCGCCGAACGGAGTTTCAGACCTATTAGGATGGGTAGGAGGAAGCTCGTCAAAGCCCATCGAAGAGCACCTACAGTGAGCCGTTTAAGAGCTCCAGGGGACCTGGAAAGGTCGGACCAAGCTCCAAGCACCAAGACCATGACACTAAACAATAAGTGCCATACTCGCCATCCTTCATGAAAAATCGTACCATGGAGATACATGAGATCATATCTACAACAAACATGGAAACACTATGTGTAGAACAAGTGATTGAATCCAAAAAGGAAACAAACTTCTCTCCGCCTACGATACTCTCGAATCCGTCATTAAACCAAAGTCAATGACTTTTAAATAAGAAGATCCCGCTCGATAAGGAGGGAAATGATTGAGGAAATCATGGCAGGAAAGTCACAAATCGAACCTACCTAGACTATGTATAAAACGATCTAATATGAACGGAAAAAGAGGAAGCTACTTTTCGACAGGCACAAGAGTGCCACCTTATCGTATTGTATCCCAGAGAGATTGAGAGGATTGGAGAGATCTTTGCAAATAATGCCTGATGAATGATAAAGTTATAGTATTCCCTTTTACCTTTTGTTAGCATTATTTTCCAACACTCATTGCAAACTAAGTACCGAAGGTATCTAACCCCGGCCACCACCTACATGGTAGTGGTCTCGAGGGTGTTAACTGAGATTTCTCACCCAGAGTGAATTTTTCGTTAACACTTTCTGGCACCGTCTGTGGGAAAAGCCCACACCTAGCTAATCAAATCAACAGTTTATATTTTGGGTGTCTTACAGGAATCATGAGGCTCCGCTCCTCCCAAGGACAGCCTGTGGCTTCGGAACAACCTTCGGCGACCCCAACGCGAAAAGTCCCAAGGAGGGGAAAGAAACCCGGACACCGCAACCAAGTTCCGGTCCAAACAACTAATGCACGGGCTTCTGGCCCTCCTATGATAAGCCAGGCCACACTCGATCAACAAGCAGCGACCTTCGTGGAAAACATTCACCTCTGCCTGCTCGCTGAAGGCATCGCGGTCCAACCGATAAATCCAAATGACTAGGGAAAGCCAAACAGGACCGGGACTAGGTAGCCTGCCTTTGATCGCCTGGGACCTCCTCCTCCAGAACCAGCCCGTGATAGGACCGAGCTTTAACCTTCGATCTGGGATAGGCTAGGGCACATGCTCCCATCACAATATCAACCCAAGCGAGTTAAATCCACAGCGGACGCTCTGACTCGGGAGCAACGAGAGGCCCATTGCCCGACGGCTTCAATGAGAGAAGCCCGGGCCAAAGAGGAGGGTAGCCGGTAAATCTCCAGGATAGATCCCGCTTATGAAGAAGGTTGGGTTAAGATCGTCGGTTCATTAGAGGGATCTGATAGCGGAGAATCCGAGGTCGATTCAAAAAAGCCAAGGACAAGCGATTGAGGGATCTGCTTGAAAAGCTATAGAAAGAGGTCTAGCAGATAAGAAGGGAAAAGAATAGGAAGGATAAGAAGGATCCATTAAGTGAGATGAATGCTCCCTTCACTAGAAGAATCCGGGAAGCGGAGCTCCCGCCAAAATTTAAAATGCCTATAGATAAGTTCTCCGGAACATAAGACCCTTTGAGTCACCTGGAGAACTTCGACCAGCAGATGGAAGTCCAGAATACCACCAAGGCTGATATGTGCAGGATGTTCCCTACAACCCTGACCGACTATGAAAAAACTTGGTTTAGGAAGCTGCCTGCTGGTAGCGTGGATTCTTTCACAAAGTTATCGACAGATTTTTGTTCGCAGTTCCAAGGAGTCAAACATCGTCCAAAGGATCCCCATACATCTTCAGTATATGATTCAGGAGTGAGGGGAAACACTTCGGTCTTACGTGGAACACTTTCACAATGAAGTCATCTAAATGGGAGTCTTCGCCGAGAAAGAAACCCTCACCAATTTCAGGCGAAACCTGTGGGCAGGAAAGCTTTTCCGTTCCTTTGCCAAGAGACCTCCAGAGACCTATCAGGAGGCTTATGACTGGGCACTTGAGTAGGTCGAGATCGAAGAACAACTCAAAGTCAAGATGGAACATGATGATATGAGAACGGCAAAGCGCCAGAAAAAAAAAGCTCTCAGATCTGAGCCAACTCAGAAAAATCAGAACAAACTTCCCAATAGATCGACATACCGCTTCCCTGCTGCTCAACTCAGGCAAGAAAGGTATCCAGCAATATGAACCCCTCCTCAAGCTTTGCCTCCTCCTAGGACTGTAACCCTCATAATACGAGGTGAAAAAAGGGTATGATTACTACACTCCCTTGAACGCCTCCCGGGAGACAATCTACCTTACTATACCGGACAAGAGGCTACTCCAAAAGCCCGTATCCAAGAAAGCTCCAGTCGACAGGAGGAACCGGTACAAGTACTGTGACCTCCATGAGGACGTAGGTGACAATACTTCAGAGTGTTATAATTTACGCAACCAGATGAAAATAATAAGAGGAGGATGTTTGATCGAGTTCTTGCAGCAGGTCAGAGATAATATTCAGATTGGAAGGGAGGTACAAGTAGAGATCCGCAAGCATGTGGAGAAGAGAAAGGGGAACATACTGATTTAATGTAGCAAATCCAGGTGATACACACCATCAGCAGATGGCCCACACTGGCTGGCACCTCCAATAATTCCAGAAAAAACCATGCAAGGAAAATTCCCCGTGTGGAAGAAGGTCGGGTATCTTCAAGGTCAGCCAAAGCCCGGCTGGACCCTCCCAGTCAGCTCGGATTATTTTTACCGAGGCAGATGTTTTCAACACCGTACAGCCATATAATGATCCCATGGTGATCACAGTACAAATTGCCAACTACATGGTCCATCGTATGTTAGTTGACATGGGCAGCAGCGTAGACATTCTCTTCAAGGACACCTTGGAAAGGCTGAATTTGAAACAATGGTGTTACAATAGCTGCACGACTCCGCTCTATGGAATCACTAGGGATTCAATCATACCAGTGGGATCAAAGATCCTCCAAGTGATCGTTGGAACCTCACCTCTCCAACAAAACGTTATGACGGACTTCGTTGTGGTCGACGTCCCATCGGCCTATAAAGCCATATTGAGGAGGCCATTCCTATCTTCCTTGAAGGGAGTCATATCTATCTACCATAATGTTCTAAAATTCCCGGTGGGAACCCAGGTCGGAGAGGTATGTAGGGACCAGCAAGCAGATAGAAAATGTGAGAACAAATACTCCGCCTTTTCAGTCTCCTACCATAAAGAAGCTCAAGCCGTCACCAAGTGTTTGTCACTTGAAGGATTCAAGAAGGATGACTTGAAGTGTGAAGGCCAAAGTGGAGCAAGATTAAGAGAAGCTAGCGTTGAAGATATGACTCTCACAAGCACAAGTGGGAGAAGCTTCAATAGTGATAACTCATGCTCCGAGAACTCTTGTGATAATGTGGTTAGTTATCAAAAGTTAGTTGATTCTCTTCAAAAGTCCTTGAAGGAGAAAGATAATGATATCCTTAGATTGGAAAAGGATAACCTTTAACTAGAAGCCAATGTGACTCACTTAGATGATGAAGTGAGGTGAGTCAAAGAAAGTGAAGACTTGTTGAAGAAGGAAAACCTTAACCTAAAGATCAAGTTAGATAACTCCTTGAAGATGGACATGGTTGATGTGTCCAAATATGAGAAGGAGATTGAAGATTGCCACTAAAGGATAAAGACAATGAAGGATGAACTTACCAACAAAGTGAATTCCTTGAAGATTGTCAAGGATAAAGAGATGAGGTACAATGAAGACTTGAAGAAGGCTAAGTTCAAGCAACCTCAAGCTCAAGGCAAAAGCAAGGCTTCACCTCCTCAAAATCTTAGGAGGAAGATTGGAGTCATCCAAGAGTGGCCAAGTGAAGATGACAACAAAGGGTGAAGCTCAACCTCAACTTCCAAGAGCTTTACACCAAAGCCTTGCTCAATCAAGCTTCCCTCAACCAAGGCTTCCTCAACCAAGAAGGAAAGCCATGAACATATAACCAAGGAAGCATGGCAATCCGGTTCATCAACAAAGAAAGAGAGAACCAGCTCAACACCAAAGGCCACATAAAATGCATGACAAGTGTCCAATGACCTCACAATGATATGGTATGACTCCCCACTTTATACCTACTTGTCATTTTTGTGGTGTTGATTGGCATATGAGGCCAAATTGCCATAGGTACATTAAAAAATGTAGAGTTGAGAGCATGATGGAAAAGAATAGAGTTAGAAAAGCCAATATGCATGTGCCTAGGAAATCTAGACTTAATAATCCTAGGAAATCTAGTAACATGATGACTAAGGGGCCGTTCGGTAACGTTTTCATTTTTTGTTTTTTGTTTTTAAGTTTTCAACTGATTTTAAAAAATTGATTTTTATATTTTTGAGATTCGAAAACGCGTCTGGTAACAACCGTTGAAAAGGATATTTCAAAAATAAAAACATTCAAAACGCATCTGGTAGAACCGATAATCAAACTATTTATAAGGTTATAATTCAATTTTTATTTCATAAATTTTAAATTTTTTAATGTTGTAAAATATACCGAAAAAAATCCTACAAAATTTAATTTTTAACAGTTTGATCAAACTTTTTGTTAAGAATATTTTCTTTCCTGTTTAGATTTGATTATAGTTGAATTATATTGAACATTCTGGAAAAAAAAATGTTAAATTATGTTGAACATTCTGGAAACAAAAAGTTGAATTATGTTGAACATTCTGGAAAAAAAAATTAAAAACATCTAATGGTGGAGAAAAGAGGCCAACCAAAAAAACACAAAAGCACAAAGCTGTGCAATCAATTGGTACAAAGCCAACCCAGATCCAGCTCAAATTATTGTCGTTTCTCCATAGCACGATGAAGATGAGGAAGATGAAGAGGGAGCAGACTTCACCGACCTCTACCATCATCGACGATCTCACCATTGCCGACCTCTATCGTCGACAACTCAACCATCGCCGACTACATCACCACACATCACCACCGAATTTTTCAACAACCTAACACAATTGCAAATAAAAAAAAACAACTTCAATCTAACTAAAACCCAATCGAAATCCAACCATAAAGAGAAAAATAAAATAAAATATTTAGAATGGAGAGAGGCAGAGATGTGGCGATGAGAGGAGATGGAGATCTACCATCACCGATGATAAAAAAGGTATATATTTTAAGTTTTTATTCTTACTTTTTTAATTTTTTGTTAAGAATATTAGGTTGATAATAATTAAAATGTAATGATGTGATTGGTGGGGCCATAAAAAACAAAAACAAAAAAGAGAGAACGTGTGAGAGTTGTTTTCTCTACACACCACTATCCACGCTTTAAGTGAAAAAACTGATCTCATAATTTTTGTTTTCTTTTTTCTTCAAAAAATTGCACCGGACAAGTTTTCACTGATTTTTCAACCAAAAAACAAAAAAACAGTTTTTGAAAATGACACCGAACGCACCCTAAGACCACTAGGAATGATAATGTGTAACCTAGGTGGACTAGAAAAGATGAACCCGCATGCTATTGTGCCAATATGTTGTTAGGATTATGCTCAATAGCAAGAGTGTAATATTGTAATTGACAATCTTTTCATATTAATAAAGTAATTTCTGGTTTTACAAAATCTTATAGCATTTATAATGATGATTGTCAAAGTAAATAATCATAAGGTCAAAAGACTATGAGAAAGGAAGAATTTTTCGTACATCTGGATATGTATGAGGTAGACAAAATTCTTTAGTTAGTCTTGAATAAACATTCACAACTTAAATTAAAGGTTGGACACCTTTATCTTGATAAAGTTGTAGAATTATTTTGTTGGCATTTGAGTGGGATCAAATGAGTTATGATGAGTCTAAAATCCTCGAAAGGGTCTTCGAGTAAAAGAATATAGTGCACTGGGTGCATTGAACAGGATCACAATAAAATATTTTATCTAGAACCATCAGTAGATACAAGTCTTTTCATTATAAGGACAATCGGAGAGTTTATCTTAATCCTGAGATAAATGATGGACTTATGATTGCAAGTGTTATCATTTGAGCTATAAATGAGTATGATTATATAGCATAGTCTATCCTCGATAGTTTGGTGGTATTCATTTGTTAATCGATAGAGGACTTCATTTATAGATATGGACATTGTGGCTCAATTTATTGAATGAGAGTATAATATTATCATATGGATATTTTGAGGTATTGGATATTAAATCTCAACGTTGAGTTTTCGATAATGTCTATTGAAAACATGGCTTCTGGACAAGTCAAAATATCTAAGTTCAAAACGTGGTCATATGAGTAAATATGGTAACTAGGAGAGCTATAGGCGGTCTATGAGCTCTTGGCGATTACTGATATTATACACGAGGATACACTATCTCTAATAAGATTGTCTAGGGTATGAATGAGAAACATCTTCTTATTCTATCTTTATTTAAGAGTTCAATTTTAGCTCTTTAGTGGAATGAGCTAAAACTAATAGATCGGACCTAAGTAAATTATTTGTTGATTGTGATTAGGTTATGTCTATTGAAGCTTAAATTTAGATAGCCCGCAAAGATGCCCAATCCACACGGAATTGCATGGATCACTTGATATATTCTACCGGACTAATTTATGGGTCCATCTAGAATTGTATTTAATATATTAAGAATATAATTTGCACATTATTTATTTAATGGGCTGCTCAAATTATATTAATATATTAATGAGAGGCATGTGGGCTTGTTTCTTTTAGTAAGAATGAGTCTGGTTCACATGTGGGCTTTTATTTAAAGTCTGAATAGATTAAATAAAATAAGAAAATAATATTTGGCCAATATTTTTTGTGTGTGGGCGGCAAGGCTATAATAATAGCCTAAAATATTATTTTATTTTATTGTTTGATTAAATGGAAATTAATTAATTGATTAATTAATTATTTAATTAAAAATCAAAATCTTTTTATGACCAGGAATTATGTTTCCTACTAGTATACTATTATAGTAGTATAATAAATATAAAATACTTAATTTGGTAAGTAGATAAATAAAGTATTTATCTATCTAATCAAATAATGAAGTCTTTAATATAATCACAAATACACTATTTGAGTTGGATTATGAGTCTTGGTGTGGAAAAGAAATCTTTTTTTTGAAAAACGATTCTTTATCACCAAGTAAATCCACCCAGAGATAGGATTCTTGCCCACCAAGTAAATCCTCTTTAGGAAAGGATTTGTATACCTATATATATTATTAATTTCGGAATTAATAGAAGTACGAAGAAAAAGAAAGTTTTTTTTTTTAGAGCAAGAATTTTTTATTCTCTTACTTTTGAATAAAAAAAAATTCCAACTTTAGAACATAGTGAAAATTCGGCCAAGAGAAAGAGATAAATATAGTTCTAAATTCGATAGTGCACTTGCAAGCTTTTACATAAAAAGGTTTTGTGCAAACTTTCGATTTAGGTTCACGCGAGTTTCAATCATAACGATTGTGAATTCAAAAGTGACCGGAACGAGGCTCTTGGAGTTTTTGTGATTAACGATCAGGAAAGAAGATTTCGTTTTTCCATTCTCAGGTACGCAATTCAAAGAATAGGGAGACCACGCTCCTAGGTGATTCACGTTCGTGATCGGATTGGAAGATCTTGCGGATTACCATTGACGCTAAGTCAATCGGATCACGCGACAAGAGGTATGATATCTTTTGAATATATGTATGTTTAATTAATTAAAGGGTTAAGGTTCAAATATTGGAAAATTTTTAAACTATACTAAATTCGTTTTTAGTCTCGCTTCCGCTGCGTTTTCGTATTTTTCTCTACAATTGGTATCAGAGCATGGTTGTACCCTTTAATTAATTAACGTATATATATATATATATATATATATATGTGTGAATCTATTTCTTTTTATTGTGATATACATGTTTTTGAAAGAGATGACACTCTAGGTATTCACATATATAATTACATGTGGCATGTATGGATTTATATATGTTATTATAAAGTGAATTGTTATTGCTCGATTTTGGTCCTAGAATTTCAATGTATTTTTGTTTCGGAATTGTAACAAGAAGAGTGGCCGATTATCGTCATAAGTTCCTTCTTGATAGTTGCTAGATTCTCTATTTTTTTTATTGTATTAAAGAATACTGCAGTTTTTTTGTATAAAATGGTGTAGCTTTTCTTGTGTAAAAATTACTGCAGTGAATTTAAAAAAAAATACTGTAGTAATTTATTGTGTAAAATCTGCTGTAATACATTGAAGTTTCGAAGATTCGAAGAGTTGAAGAATTAGAAGCCGAAGAGGAAGCAATCGGAACAAGCTTGGTACTGTGCGCACCATGGCAACAAGCGTGTGTGCACGTTAGTGCGTAGCTACGCTTGTTAGGTGCATGGGCTGCACAAGGTAGCCACTTATGTGTCATGGGCTATGCATGACAGTCCTTTGGGCATAATGGGCTGCGCATGGTGGCCCTTTATGGACCCAAGGGGTGTGCACGCCCAAAGGTGGCAGTCGAGGGGTGAGGAAGTGGATGATGGCCGCTTGAAGACTTGTTCGCCAAGAAAGAATATTTTGTATTCTAAACAAATGTAATTTACTTGCTTTTCTAGGATGGACCAAAATTGTAGATATTTATATTTCCGTAAATATTACAATATTTGTTGTTGTATGATAACATGTCATATAGAATAGGAGTGCCACTCATATATCTCTTTTGGTATGAACATGCATTGAATGATTTAGGTATCTAATTGGAATCTAGATAACTTGGTAAAATCATTCTATGGAATTTAATCACATGCCTTAAGTAATTGAGTGGGAGAAGGTATGTTAGAACACATATGGCCTCCAAGGTTAGCTGAGCTTTATTATTTATTGGTAATCCCCCCGAGGGGCGTCCATAAATGGAATTTAGCAAAATACTTCTTTACAAGGATAGACTAGACAATTAACTTAAACGAAATCTACTCCCAGATGAGGGATTTTTGTGAGAGAAAATTGAGGGTCGATATCTTGGTACACACTCAATGTGATTTTATTAATATCCTCTCGAGAGTTCTTGTTAATAAAACTGCAAGGCTAAAATTGAAAACGCTGGTTGTTATGTTAACAATTATGTGGGACCTAGTCCAATTGGTAAATGATACGTACTCCCAGAGGAGGCGTAACGTTTATGGGTGTTGGATCACCGTTGAACTTTTATGATTGAGTTATTTATTTAATTCAAGATAAATATATAAAAAGTGCTTTATCATGATTATTTGCTCATAAATAATTTTGTTTTATTCAGAAATCATGACTCCATCACTTATAAACATCCTGAAAGATAACACTTTAGTTGGAGATAATTATGTCACATGGAAAAGGAAAATTGGGTTGTTGCTGCAAAGTGAAAAGCATAAGTTTGTTTTGACTACTCCTAAACCACCCCTTCCTAATAATGAATCTAATATTTTGCAAAGAGATAAGTATGAGCAATGGAAGACTTCAGATGATATGGCCAAATGTTACATTATGGCCACTATCTCGGACGTGTTGTAACAGCATCATGAAAGAATGGAGTCTGCTGCTGATATAATGATGTCTCTGGAAGAGATGTTTGCTATGAGGTCTAGGTCGACTAAGAGAAAGGCAGTGACTGCTTTTATGAATCTTAGGATGAAACCTGGATAGGCTGTGAAAGATCACATGATGAAAGTCATAGCACATCTCAATGTTGCAGAACTTAATGGTGCTGAGATAGATGGTGAGATGAAAATTGACATGATTGTCAACTCACTATCGGATTCCTTTGATCAGTTCAAGTTGGACTACACCTTGAACAATAAGGAATACACCTTGCAAAGCCTGATGCAAGATGTTCAAAGCGCTGAAAAGATCCTTGTGAAAAACAAAGGTCAAGAGATTCATTCGGTTGATAAAGTTTCTACTGTTAAGACCCGTCAAAAGGTCAAGAAACAACAGAAGAAAAAGCAACTTGGGCCTACCAAGAAGGAAACCAAGAAAGTAACCAAGATCAAAGGGAAATGCTTCCTTTGTGGTGAAAAGGGACATTGGAAAAGAAATTGCCCAAAGTCCCAAAATAAGAAGGAAGAAGGTAATATTAATTATCTTGAAACATGTTTTCTGGCAGATTCTACAGATTCTTGGATCATAGACTTTGGAGCCACTAATCATGTTTGTTATTCCTTATAGGGGTTCTAAGAAAAGAGAAGGCTTAATAAAGATGAAATCAACTTGCGCTTGGGCAACAGAACGTTAGTGTCTGCAAGTGCAGTGGGAGATATTAGAGTTATTTTAGATTCTAGTAGGCATTTAGATTTAATAGACATTTATTATGTACCTCAATTCAAGAGGAATTTAATTTCAGTTTCTTGTTTAAATAAATTTGGATATTCAGTTACTTTTAATAAAGCTTTTATTATTAGTAAGAATGACAAAATTATTTGCAAAGGTACATTGGAAAACGCTATATTCTTTTTGCATAGAAATATCTCTCGCTCGTTAGACACAGAATTAACGGAACCTAATCATAAAAGAGTAAAATTATCAAAAGATCAAACCTACAATTGGCATTTACGCCTAGGTCATATTAACCTTAATAAGATTAAAAGATTGGTATGTGACGGACTTTTAAGTGAATTAAAGGTTGATGATCTACCAACTTGTGAATCTTGTTTGGAAGGTAAAATGACCAAAAGGCGGTTCACAACCAAAGGTGCAAAAGCCACTGAATGTTTAGGATTAATACACACTGATGTATGTGGTCCTATGAGCATTCAGGCTAGAGGTGGATATGAGTACTTCATCACCTTCACAGATGATTACTCGAGATTTGGCTATGTGTATCTCATGAGACATAAGTCGGATGCTTTTGACATGTTCAAAGCATTCAAGGCTGAAGTAGAAAATCAACTTGAGAAACACATAAAAATCTTGAGATCTGATCGTGGTGGAGAATATCTATATGGTGAGTTTCAGCAATATCTTATTGATAATGGGATAGTTTCTCAGTTTTCTGCACCAGGTACACCTCAACAAAATAGGGTGGCAGAAAGAAGAAATAGAACTCTTTTAGACATGGTTAGGTCAATGTTGAGTTATTCAACGCTTCCTGTTTCTTTTTGGGGATATGCTCTACAAACTGCAATATACATTCTAAACGTTGTACCATCTAAGTCGGTTCCTGAAACACCATATGAGTTGTGGACTGGGAGAAAACCTAGTTTACAACACTTGAGGATATTTGGTTGTCCTGCACATGAAAGGAAAGACAGAAAAGATGGAGTCCCATTCGGAAACATGTATATTTGTGGGGTATCCAAAAGGAACTAAAGGATATTATTTCTATAGTCGTTCAGATCTAAAAGTATTTATTTCAACAAATGCTTCATTTCTAGAAAAGGACTATATGAATAATTTTGTACCCAAAAGTAGAATTGTCCTGAATGAGATGTCAGGAGATACAATTCCACAAGAGGTTTTACAACCTAGCCCAATTGTAAGTTCCACTCCAACACAAAATCAACAACCTACCATTCCTTGTCGTAGTGTGAGGGTTAGTAAACAACCAGAGAGATACATCGGTCTGGGAGAATCAGTGGAGAATCTCCCGGACGACGATGATCCCTACACTTATAAGGAAGCAATGGAGGATGTTGATTGTTGTCATTGGCAAAAGGCAATGCAATCTGAGATTGAATCCATGTTCGATAACAAAGTCTGGTCCCTTGTAGACTTGCCTAAAGGGATAAAACCCATTGGGTGTAAGTGGGTATACAAGAGGAAAAGAGGTATGGATGGAAATGTGGAAACTTGTAAAGCTAGATTGGTAGCTAAAGGTTACACACAGAAAGAAGGTATCGATTACGAGGAAACCTTTTCTCATGTGGCCATGCTTAAATCCATTAGGATACTCTTATCCATTGTAGCATCTTTAGATCTAGAGATTTGGCAAATGGACGTCAAGACAGCTTTCCTTAATGGAAATCTTGACGAAAGCATCTATATGATGCAACCAGAAGGATTCATTGAAAAGAGCCAAATGGAAAAGGTATGCAAGTTGCAGAAATCCGTATATGGATTAAAACAGGCATCCAGATCCTGGAACATAAGGTTCGATCAAGCTGTGAAAGGTTTTGGATTTATTTAGAATCCTGACGAACCTTGTGTATATAAAAGGATAAAGGGCGACAAGTTGGTTTTACTAATTCTTTATGTTGATGATATACTACTCATTGGAAACGATGTAGGTGTATTGACATCAGTAAAAGAATGGTTAGCATAACAATTTGATATGAAGGACTTAGGAGAAGCTAGTTTTATTCTAGGTATCCAAGTAATAAGGGATAGAAAGAATAAAACAATTGCATTATCCCAAGCTTTATATATAGACAAAATATTGTCTAGGTTTTCCATGCAGGATTCCAAGAAAGGTATGTTACCTTTCAGACATGGAATCAAACTTTCTAAGGAACAAGTTCCTAAGAATCAGCATGAAGAGCAATTCATGAGTAGAGTTCCATATGCATCGACAGTTGGAAGTCTCATGTATGCAATGCTCTGCACTGGACCAGACATTTGTTTTACTGTTGGCATAGTTAGCAAGTTTCAATCGAAACCTGGTCCTGATCAGTGGATGACAGTCAAGCATATTTTCAAGTATCTCAAGAGAACAAGAGATTATATGCTTGTATACTCTTGAGGGGATTTAATTCCCATTGGGTATACAGATTCTGATTTCCAGTCAGATTCTGACTCCAGAAAATCCACATCAGGATATGTGTTTACTATAGGAGGAGGAGCAGTCATATAGAGGAGTATCAAGCAATCATGTATTGTTGATTCCACCATGGAAGCTGAGTATGTTGCTGTATGCGAAGCTGCCAAAGAGGCTGTTTGGCTCCGCCAATTCTTGATTGACTTGGAAACAGTTCCTAATGCGAATAAGCAGATCACTATTTACTGTGACAATAGTGGAGCAGTGGCTAATTCGAGAGAACCAAGAAGTCATAATAGAGGTAAACACATTGAAAGGAAGTATCATCCTTTAAGGGAGATTGTGCATAGGGGTGACGTGACAATTACCAAAATCACGGCAGTAGAAAATCTAGCGGATCCTTTCACAAAGGCTTTACCTTAGAAGAGTTTTGATGGGCACCTAGAGAACATGGGAATGAGAGATATGACACACTTGCTGTAAGAACCTCATTTTTATGATTGGCTTATTTCATGACAAATCACATTGGGGATATTTATGTAACGGGTAGCATAGGTTCTCCAAGTGTGGTTTTCTCGAAGACATGCTTCCGGTTATCCCAAAGAGCTTCAAGAGAGGTAGTTCACTTGTCCTTAACTCTTTTGAAGAGATTTTAGTTGCACACACTCACTTGCATGCATTATATTCTTGTTTACATATAATTGGATGATGCACTGTATGCCATTCATCACATTCCACACTTGCACATTCTTGCATATTAGATTAGTGTGTTGAGTCTGCCTTGAAAAGAGGATTTTCCTCTTTACCGCGGTGCAGGTCGCTTGCTAGGCACCTGCCTACCGTCGCTGTCCCAATAGCGGTTGGTTCCAGAAGGTGCATGCGTTAAAGACCGCGGTCTGTGCACTTGTATGCGCAGCTGTCCATACCGTGGTATACTTTAGTAGGCCCCTGCTGCCTAGACCGCGGCCTGTGCTCTGCATGCACAGCGGTCCCCGCTGCGATGTTGTCAAGACGGTGCACTGCTGCATGTACCGCGGTCTGGGCACTTACCTAAGCCGCGGTCCAGCAAGCGGTATTGACGGGATTTTGTTTCCCAAGCCCAAAACGACGCAGTTATGTCTAGGGTTTCTATATATATGTTCTCTTCTTCCCAAACTCGTTTTTAGAGCTTCATGAACCCATTTATATGAGAGAGAACAACCCTTAGAGAGAGAAAGCTTCAAGCTTTGTTTCTTGACTCTCCAAACCCAAAACCCATCATCTTCATGCATTTCTAAGCATCTTTAAGGCATGGGTCTTCAACATTAGTTGACTTGGTAAGTTGAACAAAAACCCCATCTTTATCATTTGTTCATACTTTCCAAGATTGTATTTTTATTGCATTTATTAGTTGATTAAATGCTAAGACTCTATTTAATGCATCCATTTATGAGTTCCTTTGTATGATTGGGTTTGTATTGTGATAGCTTGCATATAGGACATATTTGCCCTCTAGCTAATTAGGACTCATTGATTGCATTTGTTAATTGCATTTATTGTCCTTGCCATGATTAATGACAACACATGTTGATATGGCTTTGTTTGATGACTAGAGTTTAGACTTGAACATCTATATCTAGTTAGGTCTTTATGAGCATTCATATAGACATTGATATCTAGGATTTGTACTTAGTGTCACATTTAATCCCTAGATAAGCATTTAGTATTGCCTATCATTATTTGCATTTTGAGTATTCATAAATTCACTTAGGCTGTTAATCTCATCTTGAGAGTTAAGTCTTGTGACTACAAGGTGTAGTTGGCAAGCAAAGTGATCAAGGATTCACTATAAAGGCCCGTTGGGTAGTAGTGGTGGGTTAGTGACCGAGAATGGTGTGACTAGAGGTTAACCTAGGTTGTAAACATCATTACAATAGTGGATTTGAGGATCGTGTGTGGCTAGAAGGATAGCCCGTGGTTTTTTCCCTTGTTGAAGGGTTTCCACGTAAAAATCAAGTGTTATTTATATTCAGCACTTTTACTTGATTTTGTATGTTTGTTTATGTTGGGTTATATTATTAATATTGACTAATCGAAAAATTGGTAATAATCGATTATCAACCCATTCACCCCCCCCCCCCCTCTCTAGGTTGTTAGACACACGCTTAGCCTTGATGACCTCCAAGATTGGGAAAGGGGATGATGACTCGGATGAAGACATGGCTCTAATGGTGAAGAGATTCAAGAAATTCTTGAAGCTACAAAAGAGTGGCCATGGCTCTAAAGAAAATGACTTCAAGAAGAAAACCCACTTCAAGAAGATTGAGCCAAGTCAAGAGAAGCCTTCAAGAACGGGGATTCAATGCTTTGAATGTGAAGGATTCGGGCATATCTCTAAGGATTGTACTAACTTGAAGGACAAGAGAAGAGGAAAGGCGATGTCTATCTTATCAAGTGATAGTGAGAGTGTAGAAGATTCCTCGGATGATGAAGAACTTGCCATTAACTACACGACCTTTGGAGTCTCCTATGTGGAAGTAGAAGAAGGCAAGCGTGCCTTGTCTTGTGACCAAGGCAAAAGCCTTGATGAGGAAGTTGACTCATTTGATGAGAGGTAAAGTGAAAAGAGTGTCTCATTCTCTAGTGTAAGAAGTGACTCTAGTGATGAGAAGTATTCTCCTCACTCTAGAGGAATTTGTGAAGGCATGGACCTTGAAGGCTTCATCAAACACTTTGAAGACTCTAGGTTGAAAAAGAAAAGGGAGATTCAAAAATTAAAGGAGGAGAATCTCAAGCTTTCAACCAAGGTAACTCACTTAAATGAAGAAGTGAGGAGAGTCAACGAAAGTGAAGACAAGTTGAAGAGGGAACTTGATGAAACAAGGATGTCTCTTGCTAAATTGACTTCGGGATCGGAAAAACTTAACAAGATGTTAAGCATTGGCAAGGTGCCAAATGACAAGCGTGGGCTTGGTTTCATTGATGATGAGTGCACTCCATTCCTGGGCAAGACTACATTTGTGAAGGAGATCTCTCCTAAATGTCCGCCTCCATCACCCAAGAAATGTATTACTGTGGGTGAGTCTTCCAAGAGTGCTTCCTTGAAGATGCTTCCGAGGAAACAAGTTTCACCTCAACCCTTGAGGATGCCTTAACCCTTGAGAATGCCTCAAGCTCAAGCTCAAGGCAAAAGCAAAGGTTCACCTCCTCAACATTCTAGGAGGAAGATTGATCTTGGAGAGTCATCCAAATGTGGCCAAATGAAGATGCCAACAAAGAATGGAGCTCAAGCTCAACAACCAAGAGTTTCGCTTTCAAGCTTTCCTCAACCAAGAAGGTAAGCCAAGCAACCTCAACCCTTGAGGCAAGTACATCAAGTTATTCATGCTCAACCACAAAGGCACCAACATCCGGCTAATGTTCCAAGAAAAAGCCAACATGTGCAACATCAAATGCAAACTCATCAACATGGCCATGCCTCGATGAGAGCTAAATGCAATGGTATGATTTCTTCTTTTATACCTACTTGTCATTATTGTGGTATGATTGGTCACATTAGACCAAATTGTTTTAACTACATTAAGTTATGTAGAATTGAGAGCATGAAAGAAAAGAGAATGAACCGTAGGGCTAAATTGAATGATCCTAGGAAATCTAGTGAATTGAATATTTTGTCCACTAAAAATGATGTAGTGGAACCTAGGTTGAATAAGGAAAATGTGCATCCTTTCCTTTGTGCTAAAATATCACCAATAGACACTATTGAGTCAAATGGACTTAGTATGTCTAGTGGAACTTACCCCTCGTCCTGATACGGTACGGTTGTGACCCCATGAGGGGAGCTCAAGCAAAGAGAGCGAACTTGCATGATTTGCTATATGCAAAAAGTTGATTAATTTTATGCTCTTTTATAATTGCTTGAGATGATTGGTTGCACATATAAGCTTATATGTTATTTTTTTTAATAAGTGTGCCTTGCTTGGTTTGCAATCCATGTCACCTCTATGTTCAAACATGCATTTTTGGACTAGGAGAATTAATTGGGAAGTACATTTGAATGACCTATAATTTATCTCCATGACATGTGAACTTGTTTTTATGACATGCTTTAAATGATATGCATGAAATATGTTTTGATTGCTTTAATGCAAATGTGTGTGAATGAAAATGAGAAGACTAATCAATAAGGATCTTGTATCCATGCAATCAATAAGGATTTTATATCCAAATTAGTCTTTTCTCTCTTCTTAATTGTTAATCAAGACTACTATCATACGGATAATTATCCGGAAAAATCTAAAAGGATCTCTTGATCCAATGTCTTGATTTGCTTTTAAGGATTGATATAGTTTTGTGTGCGTTGAAAATTCCTTTTCAAAATACTATATCATGTTTGCTTATGAAAAAAGGGTGCAAATTGGTTTGACTTCTTATGGAAACCCTTTTGATGTTTGCTTTGCCAAATACCATTGTTTTTGAACTTTGATGTTATATGTCTTGCATGCAAAGCAACATTTCACACATTTCTCATTAAATAAAACTCCTTGAATCTCTCTCAATCATTTAAGTTGCATAAAGTTTATGTATATGATTATGCAACCATCTTTTGTGCAAATATCTCTCTTTGCTAAAGCAACCCGATAGGGGGAGCTCCTTTGCCTATCTTATGACAAAAAGGGGGAGAAGTCTTGAGAAATATAGGGGGAGCATGAGGGTGCATTTTTATGCTTTGGGGAGAGTGTCTTGGGGGAGAGTAACCTCTTAGGGGGAGCATTGCATTGCACTACATTATATTGATTGTATTATTTTCTCAATGCAAATGCTTGTTTTTGTTCACCTCACATGCACTTGTTCTTGGAAAGTGCTTTCTTACTATTGTGTGTAGGTATGATGATCTACGAAGAGATTGTAAACCTTGAAGACTTAGATCCTAGGTTTCTCTTAATGTATCGTAGAATTACTTTGTTGACCAATAACTTTATTTTTGTTTTGTGAGGATTATTTTGTGAGTGGTGATTTTGTCATGAAATAGCCAAAGGGGGAAATTGTAAGAACCTCATTTTCATGATTGGCTTATTTCATGACAAATCACATTGGGGATATTTATGTAACGGGTAGCATAGGTTCTCCAAGTGTGGTTTTCTCGAAGACATGCTTCCGGTTATCCCAAAGAGCTTCAAGAGAGGTAGTTCACTTGTCCTTAACTCTTTTGAAGAGATTTTAGTTGCACACACTCACTTGCATGCATTATATTCTTGTTTACATATAATTGGATGATGCACTGTATGCCATTCATCACACTCCACACTTGCACATTCTTGCATATTAGATTAGTGTGTTGAGTCTGCCTGGAAAAGAGGATTTTCCTCTTTACCGCGGTACAGGTCGCTTGCTGGGCACCTGCCTCCGTCGCGGTCCCAACAGCGGTTGGTTCCAGAAGGTGCATGCGTTAAAGACCGCGGTCTGTGCACTTGTATGCCCAGCGGTCCATACCGCGGTATACTTCAGTAGGCCCCTGCTGCCTAGACCGCGGCCTGTGCTCTGCATGCACAGCGGTCCCCGCTGCGATGTTGTCCAGACGGTGCACTGCTGCATGTACCGCGGTCTGGGCACTTACCTGAGCCGCGGTCCAGCAAGCGGTATTGACGGGATTTTGTTTCCCAAGCCCAAAGCGACGCAGTTTTGTCTAGGGTTTCTATATATATGTTCTCTTTTTCCCAAACTCATTTTTAGAGCTTCATGAACCCATTTATATGAGAGAGAACAACCCTTAGAGAGAGAAAGCTTCAAGCTTTGTTTCTTGACTCTCCAAACCCAAAACCCATCATCTTCATGCATTTCTAAGCATCTTTAAGGCATGGGTCTTCAACATTAGTTGACTTGGTAAGTTGAACAAAAACCCCATCTTTATCATTTGTTCATACTTTCCAAGATTGTGTTTTTATTGCATTTATTAGTTGATTAAATGCTAAGACTCTATTTAATGCATCCATTTATGAGTTCCTTTGTATGATTGGGTTTGTATTGTGATAGCTTGCATATAGGACATATTTGCCCTTTAGCTAATTAGGACTCATTGATTGCATTTGTTAATTGCATTTATTGTCCTTGCCATGATTAATGACAACACATGTTGATATGGCTTTGTTTGATGACTAGAGTTTAGACTTGCACATCTATATCTAGTTAGGTCTTTATGAGCATTCATATAGACATTGATATCTAGGATTTGTACTTAGTGTCATATTTAATCCCTAGATAAGCATTTAGTATTGCCTATCATTATTTGCATTTTGAGTATTCATAAATTCACTTAGGTTGTTAATCTCATCTTGAGAGTTAAGTCTTGTGACTACAAGGTGTAGTTGGCAAGCAAAGTGATCAAGGATTCACTATAAAGGCCCGTTGGATAGTAGTGGTGGGTTAGTGACCGAGAATGGTGTGACTAGAGGTCAACCTAGGTTGTAAACATCATTACAATAGTGGATTTGAGGATCGTGTGTGGCTAGAAGGATAACCCGTGGTTTTTTCCCTTGTTGAAGGGTTTCCACGTAAAAAATCAAGTGTTATTTATATTCCGCACTTTTACTTGCTTTTGTATGTTTGTTTATGTTGGGTTATATTATTAATATTGACTAATCGAAAAATTGGTAATAATCGATTATCAACCCATTCACCCCCCCCCCCCCCCCCCCCCTTCTAGGTTGTTAGACACACGCTTAGAGTTTGTTTATAATGATGATTGTCAAAGTAAATAATCATAAGGTCAAAAAACTATGAGAAAGGAAGAATTTTTCGTACATCTGGATATGTATGAGGTAGACACAATTCAATAGTTAGTCTTGAATAAACATTCACAACTTATATTAAAGGTTGGACACCTTTATCTTAATAAAATTGTAGAATTATTTTGCTGGCATTTGAGTGGGATCAAATGAGTTATGATGAGTCTAAAATCCTCGAAAGGGTCTTCGAGTAAAAGAATATAGTGCACTGGGTGCATTGAACAGGATCACAATGAAATATTTTATCTAGAACCGTCAGTAGATACAAGTCTTTTCATTATGAGGACAATCGGAGAGTCTATCTTAATCTTGAGATAAATGATGGACTTATGATTGCAAGTGTTATCATTTGAGCTATCAATGAGTACGATTATATAGCATAGTCTATCCTCGATAGTTTGGTGGTATTCATTTGTTAATCGATAGAGGACTTCATTTATAGATATGGACATCGTGGCTCGATTTATTGAATGAGAGTATAATATTATCATATGGATATTTTGAGGTATTGGATATTAAATCTCAACGTTGAGTTTTCGATAATGTCTATTGAAAACATGGCTTCTGGACAAGTGAAAATATCCAAGTTCAAAACGTGGTCATATGAGTAAATATGGTAACTAGAAGAGCTATAGGCGGTCTATGAGCTCTTGGCGATTACTGTTATTATACACGAGAATACACTATCTCCAATAAGATTGTCTAGGGTATGAATGAGAAACATCTTCTTATTCTATCTTTATTTAAGAGTTCAATTTTAGCTCTTTAGTGGAATGAGCTAAAATTAATAGATCGGACCTAAGTGAATCATTTGTTAATTGTGATTAGGTTATGTCTATTAAAGCTTAAATTCAGATAGCCTGCAAAGATCCCCAATCCACACGGAATTGCATGGATCACTTGATATATTCTACCGGACTAATTTATGGGTCCATCTAGAATTGTATTTAATATATTAAGAATATAATTTGCACATTATTTATTTAATGGGCTGCTCAAATTATATTAATATATTAATGAGAGGCATGTGGGCTTGTTTCTTTTAGTAAGAATGGGTCTGGTTCACATGTGGACTTTTATTTAAAGTCTGAATAGATTAAATAAAATAAGAAAATAATATTTGGCCTATAAATCGAGCATGGTTGCTTTTTTAATGCATATGCTTTTTATATTTGTTCACCTCACATGCACTTGTTCTTGGAAAGTGCTTTATTGCTATTGTGTGTAGGTTCAATGATCTACGAGGAGATTAAAGACCTTGAAGACTTAGATCTTAGGTTTCTCTTAATGTAACGTAGAACTACTTGTTGACCAATAGCTTTGTTTTCTTTTTGTGAGGATTCATTGTGAGTGGTGATTTTGTCATGAAATAGCCAAAGTGGGAGATTGTAGGAACCTCATTTTTGTGATTGGCTTATTTCATGACAAATCACACTGGGGATGTTTATGTAACTAGTAGTATAGGTTTTCCAAATACGGTTTTCTCGAAGATATGCTTCCGGTCATCTCATGTACTTCAAGAGGTAGTCCACTTGTGCTTAACTTTCCTTGAAGAGGTTTTAGTTGCACACACTCACATCTTATGCATTTGTATTGACATGCATTGAGTATGCATATTGACATGCATTGATTGTTGCACATTCACACACACACACTTACATGCATTTGAGTTGTTATGCATTTGTTTCTTATTGCTCATGAGTGCATTTCTTCATAATCACACTTGCACTTCATTTCTAGATTTAAGTGTGGTTTTGTGTTGTGTCCGCGCTTGCACGATGTTGTGCTTGTTTTAGAGTGATGAGTGACCATTTGAGAAGGTCCCATTCTTCTCTTGTTTTGGTCTTTGATCACATGGTTTTTCCATGAGTTTGGACATTCTTGTTGTTGTCCAAATCTGACCTTTGGTCACTCATTTGACCATAAATCTGTCTACAAACATCCAAATCAGGTTTTGTTAATTGGAGTAGAAAGTAGACTTCCATACCTTTCCAACGGTATATTATTCGAAAGGTTTGTATATTGTTTGGTCATGTTTTAAGCCCTTTGAATTCGAGTTTGTGCAACTGCAAGGGGTCTTACCCGTGCAGTTACCCGTGCACTGAGGATAGTGCTTCGGGTTTGAGAAACTGCAGGAGTTGTGCAAGGGTCTCCTACCCGTGCAGTTACCCGTGCACTGAGGTTGGTTGCTTCGGGTTTGTTTGACTGCACGGGTAGACTACCCGTGTAGTTACCGGTGCACTGAAGTAAGATGCTCTCTGGTGAGCCTTTTGTACGGGTGTTGCACGGGTCTCCTACCCATGCAATTACCCTTGAATTTAGTCTATTTTGTGCCAGTTTTTTCCAAAATGACGTAGTTTCATTTAGGGCTTCTATATATATTTTCCTTTCTTTCCTAACTCATTTAGTAGAGCTTCAAACTGGTTTTTAGTGAGAGAAACACTTCCCTTAGTGAGAGAAGCTCCA
Organism: Dipteronia sinensis; assembly: GCA_033220585.1. Classification (NCBI taxonomy): domain Eukaryota; kingdom Viridiplantae; phylum Streptophyta; class Magnoliopsida; order Sapindales; family Sapindaceae; genus Dipteronia; species Dipteronia sinensis. Next base: position 29,271,489 of record CM065644.1, on the reverse strand, counting down.
AGAGTTGATTCATTAACTCTCCAAACCCAAAACCCATCATCCTTCATGCATCATTAAGCATCATAAAGGCATGGGTCTTCATCTTGAGTTAACTTGGTAAGTTGAACAAAAATTCCTCTTTGTTATTTGTTCATACATTCCAAGATGATGTCTTTAATGCATTTATTAATAGATTAAATGCTATGGCTTTACTTTATTGCACATATTTGTGAGTCTTGATAACATGATTGAGTTTGTATTGTGATAGCTTGCATTTAAGACATATTTGCCCTCTTGCTAATTAGGACACATTGATTGCATTTGTTAATTGCATTTATTGTCCTTGCCATTTTATGTGATAACATGTGTTGATATGACTTTGTTTGATGACTAGATTTTAGACTTGCATATCTATATCTAGTTAGGTCTTTATGAGCATTCATATAGACACTGATATCTAGGATTTGTACTTAGTGTCATCTTTAATTCCTAGATAAGCATTTAGTGTTGCCTAGCATTATTTGCATTTTGAATATTCATATATTCACTTAGGTTATTAATCTCTTCTTTCAGAGTTCAGTTTTGTGACTACAAGGTGTAGTGCACAAACAAGTGAAGTCTTGCAACCAAGGTGTGGTTGGCAAGCAAAGTGATCAAGGATTTACTATAAAGGCCCGTTGGGTAGTATTGGTGGGTTAGTGACCGAGAATGGTGTGACTAGAGGTCAACCTAGGTTGTAAACATCATTACAATAGTGGATTTGAGGATCGGTGTGGCTAGGAGTATAGCCTGTGACTTTTCCTTGTTGAAGGGTTTCCACGTAAAAACCAAGTGTCTTTTAATTTCCGTATTTATACTTGATTTTATATTGTTTGTTTATTTGGTGAATTTTAAATATTGACTAATCAAGGAAAATTGGTAATTAACTTGATTAAAAATTATTCACCCCTCCCCCCCCCCCCCCCCCCCCTCTAGGTTATTAGACACACGTTTAGAGTGTATTTTCAGACAGGAAACTCGGATCCTCCAATATGGACCGAGCTACCCCATTCACCCTTAAGGATGACCTATTCCTCCTTCCAGGAAGTATCCTTCTTCTTGGCCTTCGGCACCACGAACTTCAAGTTATTTTCGGCCCGGGCATAAAATTGCCCTTTGGGGCCGGGGGAGTTGGCAGCGATCTGGAACACATATCTGAGCTCGTCCGGCCCCGGCTCCCGATCGATGTTATCTTTGTCGCACTGTTCTCTCCACTGTACCAAGAACCCCACCAAGTGCCTCAAGAATCCCGGTGTTAGCTGAAGGGGGGCGAGCTGCAAGGCATGCAGCACCCTACGCAAGGTAGGGTGGAGAGGTAGACTGCCGTGTGAATTGAAAGCTCGCTAGGAAGGGGGGGTATACATATCATATTCTTGCGGAGGAACCGAGATAGTGAATATCTTTAGGGATCTTAAAATCCTTCTGTAAGCGCCTGATGGTATTTGGAGTACTAGTAGAGTAAGGGATGCATCTGTACTCGTAGGGAAGGGCAAATACCCTTCCCACGGTATCCGTGACTTCGCCAGCATGGTCTTCACCAGCCTGGATAGCACCCGACTCTCCGTTTGACTCATTGTCAACATCAACTGCGCTATTATGGTAGTTCGAGAAACCGGTCTCGATAGCAACAGTCCTATTGGAGCGATTGCGTTGAAAGACAGGGGCGTCGTCTTCACTGTCATTGTCGGCGCAAACCCTTTTTCTGGGTACAAGATTCCCGCTAGCGTTTGCATCATCGTCAAACTGCTACTCAACATTATCACTGATAGGGGAAGACATTACTGCAAGATTGAAACAAGAATCCTTAGAAGCAGAAGAGATGAGGGTTGAAGGATGAAGAAGAAGAAAGCTAAGTATTGCAACGATGTGAGAGTTTTAGGAATTTTGCTTGTTTTGAGAAATTTGCTTGAGGGAAAAGTGAGTATGCCATGGAGGAGCGAGGTTTAAATAGATGGAGAAGCAGTTACTTGTAACGGGCAGAAAATGCAATTAATGTCGCGGGATAATCTGTGACGTGGGAGAACGGTTTTGAGAAACACGCGCCTCCAAAATATTTTCCTTTTTTGAATTTGGCTTACCCCAATCAGTCACGTGGAAGACCCATTTAAATCAACGTGTAAGGGGAGGATTCCATTCTACGAGACGGTTACAGAAAATTCTCTAAGCGTTCTAAATCCTGACTCCAACCCCGACCTGGCACCGGTGTTCAAGTAAGGGGGGACTTCTGTTATCAGGGTTTTCTATCAAGGGACCAAAGAAGAATTTTCTAACAAGTACCTGCCTGGTAGGGACCAACCCCAGCTCTCAGACGCCTAGGGGGATTGATACCATGACCTAGAGGAAATCAACATCTAGTAGGGCCGGAACCTCGACCACCTATCTACCTAGATGCAACACCAGAGATACGAACCAGGAAAAGCAGGTACCACGCTACACATCTACTCTAACACATGATGAAGAGGGTACCGCGATGTCACGTACCTAGTACTACGCAGGTACACGATACTTCATACCTGGTACCCCGGTACCACGATATATACCCGGGATCCTAGAGCACCTTGACATCAGCCAAGAATCCAATCAAGACAGGCATTCCACATGTCCAGTAAGACGAATATCACCATGAAGTCACTAGCATGATAAAGTAAGCACCACGCTAGTGAGTCAGATCAGCGCACCAGTATACCGCACCACCAGGATGTAGAATCGATATTCTCCTCCAAGCAACGCAAGTAGGAAAAGTTGACTCATTCGCCATTTAAAACGCCATAAATGATATCAAATGGTCAACCGAATTAGAGTTTAAATACAACAGTGATTAACGGGATCAAAGCACGTACCTCTAGTCTCACTCGACTCCTTTCAATGCCCAAAATAGGACTCCAAATAATCCTCACTAATACGACCGGATTCTGAGGGATATTGAAGGTATATACACGACCATGAAGGACAAAGTGAGGGATCATACCTTTGATCACGAAAAAATAGACATTGAACCCTAAAGAATCTTCTGAATTCTTGGAAACCTGTGAGAGTTTGAGACAATCACTGAGAGGAAAATAGCCACTTATCGACATAAACGTATTCTCCACCATCATCATGTGTAAAAAAGAGAGATAAGAGAGAAGAGAGTATGTTGTAATATGGATATAGTATATTTCATATCATTCTGGTTCTTTTGCATTCATTCATATCAATCTCCAGTTATAAAAGGAACCTCGATACAGAAGGTACCTTCCCTGCTACCACCTACTGGTAGTGGACGAGGGTGTTAATTGGAATTTCGATCCCTGTGTGGATTTTCCTGTTAACAATGTCTATTTACAAGGATCACAGGATCTCGAGACCTTCTACATTTAAAGTGTTTTCTTAGCCATTTCTAAGGATGCAGCTATGGTTAAGGATTTAAAAACCCTTTCTGGATATTGGAATAAAGCTCTGGTCCATGAGTCTTTCTCACCTAAAGATGCAAATATTATTTTAAGTATCCCTTGCTCATCTTCATACCACAAGGATTCACTCTCTTGGCATTTTGATAAAATGGGGTCATATTCGGTCAAGAGTGGGTATCCTTTTAGTTGTTCTTTGTCTTTAAATCAAACAGATGTAGATTGAGCTTGTCTGAATTTTTATGGTGTCTGAAATTGCCGACAATGGTAAAAATGTACATTTTGAGAGCTTGTCATTAGTGGTTGCCGGCGTTGGTTAACTTAGCTAAGCGAGGGATGATGGTTGATCAATGGTGTTTGCTGTGTAAAAATCGTTTAGAATCAACTTTGCATGCCTTATGGTGATGCCTGTCTCTGAAAAAGGATAGAACCATGTTTCCAGGTTTGAAAAGGTTGCTAACTAATGACCATCTTCCTTTTGTTGAGTTCATGGTGTCTTGCAAGAACCATCAACTACTTGAAGACACAGAGCTTTTGTGCTTGGTTTTGTGTTGTATCTAGTAATGGACAAGTTCATAATTCGGTTGATGTTTTTGTTGAAGACATTGTGACATCGGCGACGGCTTACTTTGCGGACTTTCAGTAGGTGAATGCAAAGGCGGATGATGCTCATGTAGCGTGTGAAGTGTTAGTTCCCTCTTTTACATGGGTAATGTTAGACTTTCCAAAAAAAATTGTCCAAATTCATTCACAAATGATGTGGCATGTGACTTGTCAACATCACACCACTCACCATATAATCTCATGATTTACAAGATGACAAGTCACATACAATATCATTTGGGAATGAATTTGAGCAAATTTATTGTGAAGCCTAACATTACTCCATAGTCCATATACATATATATTATTTATCTTTCTTTAAAACTACATAGTTTAAATATATAGTTTTTTGATAACAAGAAAACATTATTAGCCAAAACAAGAATTATAGATGGAGGTTCTTCTGGACCAAATTCCTCACAACTGGAAGAAACTCCTCTACCCAGAAACAGTTGTGACCAAAAGTCAGAGCCATTTTTTGATAGGTAATGGGCAATCATATTTGCCTTTCTAGACACAAACAACACCGACTCAATGCCAACCAAACGCATAATATGCAAAATATCACTCAACACCAGACCAACATCAACTGAGATAATAGTACCATGATTGATAAGTTTCACAACACCAAGAACATCAGATTCCACCACTTCAGTCTCGAATGACTATTCCCACACTCAAACAATTCGATTGAACCTGGATCAAAGCATCACTATTTATTTTATACATGGGTTCCGTCGGTGGTAGCCATCTTGCCTCCTCAATTAAATCCAAACACATCTGATCATCATCAATAGAAGCATTTGTTGCTTTATAAGCTACCAGAAAACTTGTTGACCATGCCACCACATCCTTTAAATCGGAAACTGTATTAGTATGGATCAATTGATTACGAATAAACCAGACCCTCTATACGACCACCCCTAACAAAGCCAAATCGTCATCTCGGAGACACTGGATGGAAGAGATGAAAAATTCCATAAAATGTTAATTATTATCCCACCAAAGACCCTTCATGAACCCGTAACCAGAACACGATGCACAAGTTACATCTGAAGGGACTCCCCTTTTAGCGAGATTAACTTCGGTAAGGAGCCTACATAGTTTAAATATATATTTAAAGAAAGACAACAATAAATAATAAAAATATAAAGAGTATATTAAAGTGGGATGTGTGTAGGATGGTATATAAAATCCATCCCCACCCCCACCCCCACCCCATATCCATTACTAGTTTTGCTATTTATTTCCACCTTGCCCCCACCCTATATTAAAACCCAAGCCCATCTTATAATTGCAAATCCCTATAGGGCCCAACCCATACTCCGCGGGTTATTTTCCCATCCCTTTGAAGCTCTTTATTAATTTGAAGCTCTTTATTAATTATTATCAAACGAATTCTAACACTTGCAAGATAATCATAGTTTAGGGATGGGAGAGTAATTGTCCCCTTAATCGTATCCTCAGTTTACTCTCAAATATTTGACAGGTTGGCATCGTGATGACATGTCATAACGTAATTGGTTACAGAAGTTATATTAGCTTACAAGGTTAAAACACCGTAAAACGCTGCAACTCAATTATTTTAATCAAACAAAATGCAAATAAAATAATAATTACCATTACAATTATTCGTCTTCTCCAAATCAGCTTCCGTTTTCAGCTTTGAAATGACTCGGTTGCGTCTTTAGCTCACGGCTCTTTCTTTTTATTCTCCCATTCCAAACCCTAATATATAATTTCACTTCTCTCGATTAAATTTGTTTGGTCGGAGGGGGTATGGCCGTGTTGTTGGAGGACATAGTGCTATGGCTGAAGCTGATAAGGAAGACACCGCAACCGTCGTATGTCGACCCGAGTCTCGACCCGGTCTTGCTGGTTCCGGGAATTGCGGGTTCGATCTTGAAGGCTGTGGATACCGAAAACGGCAAGGATGAGCGGATTTGGGTTCGGATCATCGGGGCCGACTACAAATTCAGGACCAAGCTCTGGTCTCGCTTCGACCCTTCTACTGGTATTTTGTTACCTCATATAATAATATGTACAGATTTTTTTCATTTTATTTTATTTTTAATGTAGTTTTCTGTAAAGGTATTGAATAGGAAATTTTATAAAAGAAATTACAACGCTCATATAGAAGCATTTCATCTCTACCACTCTACCAGTCATGTAGAAGAAGCTTCATTATGTAGGTGTTAATGTTTTGGCTTGTTGTGTTATTGGTTATTCATGTGCGTAGCTCATTCAACTTCCTATTGTGTCTTGCCACTAGGATTACTGTGGCCAGCAGATGGTATAAGGATGCCTGTTGTACGTCACTGCTTGTGCACGTCTAGTACCTGATGATTATATTGTCTGCTTGTGATTTATATCTTGAAATTCATTTGTGTGTTATTAATGTGTTTTATTTTATTTTTTTCCATATTTGATGTTTGTTAACCATGTTATTTGTTTGAAATAGGTAAAACCGTGTCTTTGGATCAGAATACAAATATTATGGTTCCTGAAGATAGATTTGGATTATATGCAATTGATGTCCTAGATCCTGACCTGGTATGTTTTTTCTCTAATTTTTAATGGAACTTTTAAGAAATGGCTATTGCGTCAAAATATATTCTTTCCTAAATCATATGGCACCTGCTGTAGCTAAACTGATAAACTTAATCTCTCCATTAGCTTCTTTGCGCTTCACACTCTTAGAGTCATTTCACTTGCTTTTAGATGCCAAAACCTAGCAATGCTATCAAATTATTCGTTTACGATTATATTTGGATAAACAGTTATGAAAGGATGGATTTACGCCAAATTTTTGTTCAATGTTAATGCAGATCATTGGACAAGAGTGTGTATATTATTTCCATGATATGATTGTTGAAATGATCAAGTGGGGTTTTCAAGAGGGTAAAACCCTTTTTGGATTTGGGTATGATTTTCGTCAAAGCAATAGGTACTTTCTATACCTTATGAGTTAGTTTATAATATGAATTTGAACTACAGAATTGTTTCAGGGCTTCCGTATATTTTTGGATGATAATATACTTGTTTATAGTATTTTGTTTTCAATCAAAAGAATAAATTTTCTGGATAATACTGCAGGATATCCTATATTTCCTGTATTTCAATCGTAAAGATTGAAAATTGTATTTACTATGTGGAAACTTGTTGGATTATCAGTCTTCTCTGACAGATTGCAACTTTGTTCTGATTGAAGCTCAAATGAAACTACAACAGTCTTGTTTCTATGATACCAAAATTTCTCCATTGAGTTTTTGCTTTGTTTCAATAATTTTTTTTACATATTGCTGGAATGATAAATTATACTTATAGAAGAAAGCGGTGGTTGTAGAATTAGTCAAAATGTCTTAAAGAGAGTGAAAATATTAATAGTTGTCCAATTTATAACTCGACACGCAGGGATATGGCTTTTTAAAATCATCAATAAGTTAGAAGAATTGTAAACATCTAGTTTGCCAATAGATGCTAGGGTTAGAGATGGTAACAAGTTGGGAAGCATGATGCATTTGAATAAAACGCAATGAGAGTGAGTAATTAAACTATTATAGGCACACTGATCAGAGATGTGCTTTGTTAACAAAAATCAAAATGTCCATTAATAAATTTTGAACATGTATCAAGCTTATTATTATTATGATATTGAAAATAATATTATACATTTTGAATTCCACAATCATTCCCGATTAGATAATGAATATACATTTGTGGTATTGGAGGGATGATGGAATAATTACCAACTATTATGCTTATATAGGTATCTAAAATTAAACCGATTTTAATACCCAGTATGCTCAGATCTTAAGCCCTAAGCACCTCGTGGTATTTCTCTTGCAAATGGGGGATGTTGCATGAGTTTTGTGAGTATTTATCATATATATCACTTTTGTATTTTGAGTTGGCTACTTTGTGGACCTTAAGATTATACTTTCAAATGTTATATTTACTGTATGTATCAAATGTTGTTTGTTTTTATTAAAAGAAAGCCGATAAAATTTTAAATTTAATTTACATTTAAATGGTTTGCTGCAAGTGTATATGTACAGATACTCATGTTGGCGTGCAGGTAAAATGATGTTAGCTTCCTGATGCAAAAAGATCTTTCTCTATTCTTAGAGGTAAGAGGTTTTTGACATAGTCATACTTTTTCTGTCTTTCAGGTTGCCAGAAACATTGGAGCGGTTTGCTGCAGAGTTGAAGGCAGTGTATAATGCTTCGGGAGGAAAAAAAATAAATATTATCAGTCATTCCATGGGGGGTATCCTGGTGAAATGTTTCATGTGCCTGCACAGTGATGTAAGATTTTACTCACTTCTTGGATATCATTCCATTTTTCTTTCTTTCCCTCCATTTCAAGTTTTAATCTGTAACCTATGAGATCATGTTTTTTTCCGTTAGGTTTAATTTACATCCTACATTTTTATGTTGTTACTATTATATTTTTCCCAGATTTTTGAGAAATATGTGAAGAATTGGATTGCAATAGCTGCACCATTCCAAGGTAAGTGATTGTTGATTGTATGCAAAAGATCAACAAGGCTGTCTTTTAGTCCCATGAATAATTTTTGGTTAAGAGAAAAAAAAAACATGTGATGTGAATTTTCGTGAGAAAAAAATGATATTCTCCTCTTCTAGTAGGGAAAGGTGTGACTTGAACATTTTCCTGGATTATGTAAATTCTAAAATGTATATATGTAGGGTTAATGAGATGAGAAGTGGGGAAAAGGAAAAAACGTGAAACACATAATGTTGCCAAGATTTTAGGAAGCAGAGGAGAACATTGCTGTATAGAGCCTTGCAGCAATTTTGTTCCACTGATAGATTTTCTGATACTTCTTTTGGTTGGTCATCAGTTCTTACATTTTAAGGGCAGTCATTTTTAATGACGTGAACAACATTCTACAAATTATGTCGCCTTATAAGATATGTTTTTTTAGAAGGATTAATCATTAAGCTGTTATATTGAATATTTATATTAGGGTTAGGCTAAACCAACTTAAATTTGTGACTTAAAATTTTGACTTCAACCCCTCTTGTTGAGCTCTTAATCCAAAAGTTATAAATGCATTCAAATCTCAACGTTGGATTGAAGTCTAAATTTAAAGTCACAATTTTAAATTGATTTAGCTTGATCCTTTATATTAATATGCCCATATGCAATTTTATCAGCACAGTTTTCTATCAATTAATCAGTGCAATTTGGAATCATGGCTTTAAATTGTACTTAAACATCTAACCTGAAGGAGGGGATTGATGTGTTGGTTGTTGTTTCCATCTCTCAACTTATACTGGTAAGGAATGTTTGCATGCTTTTGACTTTGAAACTTGGTTTGTTTGAAATTTCCAACAGGTGCGCCTGGGTATATTACGTCAACCCTTCTTAATGGGATGTCATTTGTTGACGGGTGGGAGCAGAATTTTTTTATATCAAAATGGAGCATGCACCAGATGGTATGAGTGCTTTACTTTTGGCAGTTTGAAATGTATGCATGTTCAAAGTTTCAAAGTTTTCCTCTTTTTAGTGTTGAAATTTTGTTTTCAATGGATTTCTGCCAAAACCTTTCTTACTTGTTTTGTGTCAGTGCCCATATAATTTTGTGATGCAGCCATGTAAGAATGAGTCTGGTTGTTTGTTTAAATTTAATCTTAGTTATATTAGATTTTCTATTGTGTAGTTAGTTCTTTTTGTACACTGCTTTGATGGATTTTAGACTTGGTTTTTAACATGTGTTAATTCATCATATTTAATTTAAAAATTATTTATATGATATTCAGGGGCTGAACTAAAGTAAATTACTCTAGATTAAATGATTAGTGTTATCTTTGTCATTTAGTTGAATTCAGAGGCTGTCCTTAAGAGTCAATTGTGTGTTTACTTGAGAAGCCACAAGTCGATTTAAATACATGTTAGTTATAGATAATTACGATATGTACTATTATTTAAATAGTAAGTTATATGGTTTTATTGAGGCATTGGTTCCTAGTCTAACTCTAATTTATCTCCTGTGCTTCTGTTCAACGTCGGCTTCTTCAAATATTGTTTTGATTTAACAATTCTGTAAATCTGTTTTTTTTTCTTATTATTATTATATTATTTTAGAAATTTTTTAAGGCCTATTCGCAGAATATATTTCTCTTTTGACCTTTTGCCCTTCCATTGTACTCAGCCTGTGACACTACAGCATTGCAAAACTTTTAGCAGCATGATCATTATATTCTGCAATATATTTTCCACTAATTCAGCCCTGATCACACATCTTCCTAAATGACTAACAAACTATAAATCCCGTTCTACTACTTCAAGGCACTATACTATACAACTTCTTTGAGCTCTAGTTCACAACAAACAGAAGCCATAAGGCAGATTTGACATCTGTCGTACATCACATTGTTATGAAACATTCAAGCTGACCTTGTGCATGATGTGCCATACACCAATCCCTCATTCTGCGCATAAAATTTTTTGTTTTCTTCAAATCAGCTGCTTTGTGGTATAAAAGTTTGGTTTAATTTTAATGTATTATATTCAAAAGCTAGTGAGATTTAAACTCGATGCAGGAGTGCAATGAGTATTTAAGTATTATCATTTTATTGAACAGTAAGTCCAACTCTCAATTCAAGAATCCAGGTGACGAAGCATAACTTCGAAGTTCGAACAATACAGAGGTCCTGGTTTTTATAGATTCTGTGACACCCCAGAGAATTGTTATTTTACATACAGTTTGTGCTGAGCTTTAAATCTGTACCTTTTTGTATATATTTCAATCCTTTTTATCCTAAAAAAGAAAGAAAGAAAGAAAGAAAGAAAGAAAGAAAAACACACTTTGGACCATAGTTTTCTTTTCCAATTATAAGTAATCTGTATTCTGTACTAAAATTTATGTGGTTGGACCTAAGTTCATAAACGAGCTTTCTCACCACATAAGTTAGAAGTCTGTGGTTTCAGGGTGATTACCGATGGTTAAGCTATATCTATGCCTGCTGTGTGGGGGTTGTTTCAGTTACTATTGCTGATCCAAAGGGAGAGGACCATATGTTGATTGAGGCTCAATGCATGGCATTCTGTGTTTCCATGGCAGCACATATAAATGATTGATCATTTACTGATATGTGATATCCAAGTTAAATTACAATTGATATGTAGTTACACTTGTAGCCACTAAGCACAGAGAGGAATGGTTCCTTCTTAAGCGATTGCCTGGCTCTGCAGGAATATAGAGTTTGCTGTTGGGATCTGGTATTGATTTTTTGCATCATAGATTACATTGTGCCATTCTTCCCTACTTAACAACATTTTGTTGTTTTCCATTATAATAATCATTTTCAAGTTTACAGATACTCTGATGTACTGTTTACATTGTGCCATTCTTCCCTAACTAACAGCATTTTGTTGTTTTCCAATATAATAATCTATTT